>JALBCR010002316.1:725000-1260129 GCA_030710515.1 Abscondita cerata | reverse complement strand
AATATATATGGAGAACTATTTTTTTTTTTAAATAAATATAAATATATATATTTTTTATTTTTTTTTTTTTTTTTTTTTTTTTTTAAATATATATATTTATATATATAAATGTAATTTTTTTTTTTTTTTTTTTTTTTTTTTTTTTTTTTTTTTTTTTTTTTTTTTTTTTTTTTTTTTTTTTTTTTTTTTTTTTTTTTTTTTTTTTTTTTTTTTTTTTTTTTTTTTTTTTTTCTTAAAAGGTGTGTGTATAAATTTTTTTTTTTTTTTTTTTTTTTTTTTTTTTTTTTTTTTTTTTTTTTTTTTTTATATAAATTTATTTTTATATATATATATATAATTTGTGTTTTCAAAATGGTAAGGCAAGGCACATAACAAAATAATAAGGAACTAAAATAAACCACATAAATAAGACAACCAAAAGGCAAATAAAATGAGAATTTCAACCAATAAGAACAACAACTAAATAAACTGTACAGAAGAGAATAAATCAAGAATAATATGGTAAATAGAATTAATGAGCAACTGTTCGAATAAGGCATCTATGAAACAAATAAACTAATTTAGTAAACTGGAAAGAACTGAATAGATCAAGCAATGAAAGGCCTTTGACAAAATGCAATGAAACCTATATGTCAACATTATTTAGCAAATTAAACTTTATATCACACAATAATAATTATATAGTTTTGTTTGAGCAATTTAATGATCGCTACCAAAGAACCCGTATAGATGCACCGTAATGGTCCTGGGAAAATATTCTAAATAGTTGAGGAGTCCCTCAAGGTTCAGTATATCAGGTCCAATATTATTGAATCTTTATATAAATGACATTTACTTCCTGTACTGTAAATCATCTTCTATTCATTTATTATGCGGATGATACTCTTATCTCAGCTTCGGGAAAAATGTACCAAGAAACTGTTAAACTTTAGTTAATAACGATTTGATGTTATTAAAAAATTGGTTCAAAGCTGTAATAAATTAAAATTAAACGTATCTAAAACCAAATGTATGATACTAGGAGAACTAAAAAACCACAAATTTAGAAAATGTCGAAATTGTAGTAGAAAACAAACAAAATTGAGGTAGTAGAGAAATTTTAATATTTAGGTGTTGTTGGTAGATAACAAACCAAAATTCAATAAAAAAGTGGAGTATATAATAGAGAAAGTATGTGGGAAAATAAACTTTTAGGAAGAATTTCGAATAAGTTGTTTTTTAGTGATATTAGATTATTAGTATATCGTTCAATTATAGAGCCCTATTTTAATCATTAGAAAATACCATAATCTTTTAAGCAACGAAGGTGAAATAAATAAATTTACAAAAACAACAAAACAAAGCCCTCCGCATTATATTACGATGTTCAAAATTAACCAGCGTAAAATATATGTTAGAAACAACCGGTTTACTAGTATTTGGCAAAACACAGTATTTAATGTACTACTTTTGATTTATAAATGTTTAAATAACAAATTACCGAGGTACCTTAATACATATTTATTTCACAATCGAGAGTTTCCTCACGGATATGAAACCCAGACAAAGAGACAACTTTAGATTACCAAAACGATAAAACTAGTAGCCAAAATTCACTGTACTATAAAGGATTAAAGTTATTTAATGAATTGCCAAATGAAATAAAATATAGTAGCTCTATGTCTGATTTCAAATTTAAAACTACACTATATGTTAAGAATAAATTTTAGTTAAGTAAAACATTTATAATATAATTTATGAAATTGTAAGATTATAATAGTTATTATTAACTAAATAAAGCTTATTATTATTATTAGCCGTTTGGAAAAGTTCCACAATCCTAGGGATAACATTATCCTGTAGGATGTTGAGGTAACTGTTGCATTGAGATTCCCTTCTATGAAAAATGGTCCAATAATTCTACCTCCAATTATGCCACACTGTTTCCATCCAATGTGAATTCGTGTCGGAATAATATCGGCAGTTGTGTCTATTTACGGCGCCATTGAGAGTAAATGTAGCCTCATCAGAGAACAAAATGGAACTTGCAAAATTGTTATTCTCCCAATTGCTTCCATAATGTTCTGCAAAACTGGATCACGTCTATCAAAATTGTCTTCCGATAATTCTTGTACTAAATGTACCTTGTAAGGATGATATTTGTGATGCTTTAGAATTTTCTGAACTGAATATCGAGACATATTATGGTTTAGTGCAAGCTGATATGCTGATGTTTTGGGCTGATGAACCACATCCATTATCACTCCCAGTTAATTATCCTCTGTAGCCACTGTTGTTGGTCGGCCACTTCTGCGACGGTTCTAACACTCCCAGTGATATTATACCGTCGTAAAGTCTTGGTCACAGTAGATCTCACTATAGGATTCCTATCAGGGTTTTCAGCATTAAAGAGTTGGCAAACTTTATGCGTGCGTTTTCTATCGCCGTAACCAACCATCATAAGAATTTGTAATCTTTCTGATTCAGTTAGCTGATTCATTTTTTACGAGACGGTTCTAATTATTGAATAATAATGAACTAGTAATGGAGGAATAACTGATGTTTTGACTTATAACGTTACCTAGTTAACGTGTATCAAAAGCATCGCCACCTAAATTAAAAGGCGATAATACAAATAATTGCAGAAATAATTATTAGAATAAATTTTTAGGTATTTCACTCCAAATACAACTTCAATGTTTTAGTCAGTTGCAAAGTAAATAAAAATAAGCTTTCAAATGATATATCACATGACCCATCTTGCTATTTAAAAAATTCAAGATGGCGGCCGTGTAAAAAAATTATCGAGCAAAGAAATTTTTTTTGATTGTGTCAAATTATGTGAAACTAAGCTTCAGATTTGATCCCTAAAAATTTCCAGAATGATGCCTTCAACCGTTTTAGCTACAGAGCCTTGGTTCCATACATAAAAGCTACCATGTATGTGTAAATTCAAGAGAATTTTTGACCTCGACTTTCGGTCTCGGTCAAATATTAACACTCTCATATGACATTCGGTGTCGTGTTTATAATATATGATTTTCATTAAATAACACAAATTTACTCGCAAAACACAAACCATTTGTGCAGTTGTAAGTGAAAATATTTAATATTAAGCACATTACATTGGTACTGGGGTTTCCTTTTATACATTTATGGCAGAATAAATAAGGTACTTATAGTGAAGTCAAGTAAAATTTTTAGCAAAATCATCGGTTAGAGCTTAGCGACCCAGTACAAAATTGTTTGGTGCCAATTACAACATTCTTGAGGTTTCCCCAACCAAAGTTTGGGCAACACCCTTTTGCAAAAAGAGTTTTTTAACCTTTCTTTGGGCTACTTTTATGCTTAAAAAATTATTTTGACCCACTTTCCTTTAGAGTTAAGGAACCAGATATGCACCCTTTTATTATCTATGTTCAAGAAATATTTTAGTTAGATACACTCCTCTGTTCATCCCCCTTCCTGTTATGTATCTGTAGGTATATCAAAAAAACACGGAAAAATTCAATGGCTTGTAACTCGATTAAATATTGAGATTTTCAAGAAAAGTAGTCATTATAGTCCAGTCATTATAAGGAGTTTACCTTGGAAATCAACATACCCAGCTATAACGTTGTATAAACTTGTATTTTGATATCCCAATACTTTTCTCAAAATTCACACATGATAGGATGGTCGCAAATTTAAAATTTAGAGGTCAAAAGTCACAAAAATCAATTTTTTGAACATTTTTTGTAAATATCTCATTTCTTATGGGTTTTAGGCTATTTGTAGTTATTATCAATATTGCCCCAAACGTTGGACGGGGAAAACTCAAGGGTGTTGTTATTGGCACCAAAATGAATATTTTGTGCAAGGTCGCTAAGCTCTAATCGATATTTTTGCAAATTGTCTTTTTTTCACTTACTTGACTCCACTATTAGGTTTGATACGTTCTTTTTAATTTTTCAAATATTGTGAAAGACGGTAATGGATCTAAATCACCTGCAAAAAATGGAATTTATCGCAGACGTTCTTGATAGTTTTGAGGTATTGTAAATAGTTTATTGTCACTTTTGTAAATAATATTAGTCACATGCTTTTGAAAACGGGTCATAGGTTAATGGTTTTGGTATCAAAATGAAGCTAAAATTAGTTCAAGATAGCTGTTGCTATTGCGTAGGCCTGTTAGCAAACTTTACAGCAAATATCTACAGTGTAGTAGGTTTTCACCATAAAAACTCCCTGTTCGTTCGAATAAACCATTTTCAAATGAAACCTGAATTGTTATGACTTTATTAATGATTGTCAAAACGTAGGAATGTCATAGTTGTTTAGGCAACGCATTACTGATTCATCTTGAACATCAAAAATTACTAATTTTTATTGATGAAGTTTCAAAAAGAACGTGTAATGTAGCTGATTTCTGATAGCGAGCGTCTATGTGCAATAATTTTACCTCCGTTTTGATACCAAACCATTTTTGTCACCTAAAAACAAGCAGGAATTCGAAAAGTTCACAATGCAAATTCCTATGACCCGGTTTCAAAAGCACCATCGTGTATATTTATGTTCATTTTGTGCTTCCTTTTGGACCCGATTTTCGCGGTACTCTAGCGTGTATAGGACTCTATACAGGGTAGCTTTTATGTAGGAACCAAGGCTCTGTAGCCAAACGGTTGAAGGCATCATTCAGGAAATTTTAGGATCAAATCTGAAGCTATTCACATAATTTGACACAATCAAAAATTTTTTGCTCGATAATTTTTTGACACGGCCGCCATCCTGAATTTTTTAAATAGCAAGATGGGTCATGTGATATATCATTTGAAAGCTTATTTTATTTACTTTGTAACTGAGTTTGAATATTGAGTTGGACATATTATGGTTTAGTGCAAGCTGATATGCTGATGTTTTGGGCTGATGAACTACATCCATTAATACTGCCAGTGAATTATCCTCTGTAGCCACTGTTGTTGGTCGGCCACTTCTGCGACGGTTCTTAACACTCCCAGTGATATTATACCGTCGTAAAGTCTTGGTCACAGTAGATCTCACTATAGGATTCCTATCAGGTTTTCAGCATTGAAGAGTTGGCAAACTTCTTTATGCGTGCGTTTTCTATCGCCGTAACCAACCATCATAAGAATTTGTAATCTTTCTGATTCAGTTAGCTGATTCATTTTTACGAGACGGTTCTAATTATTGAATAATAATGAACTAGTAATGAGAATAACTGATGTTTTGACGTTATAACGTTACCTAGGTAACGTCACCTAGGTAACGTGTCAAAAGCATCGCCACCTAAATTAAAAGGCGATAATACAAATAATTGCAGAAATAATTATTAGAATAAATTTTTTAGGTATTTCCTCCAAATACAACTTCAATGTTTCTAGTCAGTTGCAAAGTAAATAAAATAAGCTTTCAAATGATATATCACATGACCCATCTTGCTATTTAAAAATTCAAGATGGCGGCCGTATCAAAAATTATCGAGCAAAAATTTTTTGATTGTGTCAAATTATGTGAAATAGCTTCAGATTTGATCCCTAAAATTTCCAGAATGATGCCTTCAACCGTTTTGGCTACAGAGCCTTGGTTCCATACATAAAAGCTACCCTGTATAGTTGATGTTGACTCTATACACAATGATTGCATTACGACATCTATTACAAAATCATTGAACTTTTTTTGTACTAAGGGTTTGTATCTGCCCTGTAGTGTATTTATCAAAAGATAAATGAAAATTTTACGAATTTTACGGTTTCGCTAGTATTTGAATACAAGGCGGATTGTAAATATAGATTTATTCAATTTCAATTAATGACGTTGCTTAACTATTTATTTTAAATTCGTATTTTATTCGCTAGAAGAAATTGTTCTGAACGTGATACTAAAAAAATAAATGTACACAAATTTTCAACACACGTAACACGAAAAAACACAAAAGTTTTGTAAATATGTCCTTTAAATAATTTAATGCATTATCGAACCAAACAAAAGTACCAATTTGTAATTTAAAAACTAGAGTTAAGGCATTCCTTGTTAGAAATGCGTTTTACAGTATTGCTGAGTTTATCAACAGCGACTTAAAATGTATTTAATTTTTTTTTATATACAGGGTGTCCCGAAATTAGACGTCAAAATTTTAACCACGTATTCTGCGGCCCAAAATAAAAGGATAAAAGTTCATATAAACTAGGATCCAAAACGTCTTAGTTTTTAAGATACATGGTGTTAAATTTGAAGAGGTGATGGTGGTTTTTGGAAATATTTTCGAAACACGTAAATATTTTTTATTAAAAGTTGGTAGAGTTACTAAACTTCTTGGGCTCTATTTAATAAGTTAAAACTTAGTACTCGATTGTCTTCAGGGGTGGGTAACACAAAGGGGGCGTGGGAAAATTTGCCCCAAATTTTTTGTACGTCGAATTTTCCTAGTTTTGACTGCAGAATTTGAAAATGTGATGGTTTTTACGTAAATAAGGTACCCTTGTCGCACCTCGCTAGAATGCACCGTCTTCGTCAAAAATACTTTTGAAAATTTCATTGCAAATGTCAATTATTCGACAGCTTTTAATTTTTTTAATTGTTGGTAAATAGTTTTATGTAGATTGTTCTTATAAATCATTTCATTAACAAAAGGCAAATCAAACTATCAACTGTAAAGTTAATTAATCTAATAAAAATTATAAACTTAACATTTTAAATAAGGTGCTCAAAAAGGTTGCCTTGCTCACGAAGGCAAAGTCGGGCTCTACGGCTAATCGCATGTAAGACACGTGAAACTTCGAAATGGTTTTGTCGAATTTGATTTCCTGCCAAACGAATCCTTTCGCGCAACACCTCCTCGCTGTCGACTTCTGTTGCATGTACTATATCTTTTATACGACCCCAAAAATAGTAATCTAATGGATTCAAATCCGGGGAACGAGGTGGCCACGGAATAGGATCACCTCTTCCAATCCATCTACCCCGGAACCGTTCGTTTAGCCAGTTTCTAACATTAACACCGTAATGAGCTGATGACGGAGCGTCTTGCTGAAAATGAAGCTGATTTCGAACATTCAAGGGAAAATCGTCTAAAATATTGTCAAGATGAGTTTCTAAAAAGTTAAGGTACTCATTTGCGTTAAGCCTTGCTGGAATTTCAATCGGACCCAATAGTGTGCCGTTTAATATCCCGGCCCATACATTAACAGAAAATCTATTTTGAAAATTTCCACGTCGCCCAACCCGAGGATTTTCCTGTGAATAGAAATGGTGATTGTGAATATTAAAAACACTACCTCTTGTAAATGAGGCTTTGTCGCTCCACAAAATAAAAGGAACGAGTTGCTCGTGGTTTCTTATCCACTGGCTAAACTCCATTCTTGGCAAAAAGTCCTGGGGTCGAAGGGCTTGGACATGCTGGTAATGATAGGGATGAAAACCTTGAATTCTTAACATTCTGCCAACCTAAAAAACAATTTGTTGTAGGACTAACAATCAAAATAAGCAATTTTTTAAGACATTAAAAAAATACCTTCATGGCTAATTTCCACCTAATCCTCGCCGAACGAGGTGGTGCGTCGCGTCGTGTCGTGCGTCGGTCGTGGCGCTTTAAAAACACGTTCATTTAATTACACGCAAAACGTTAAAAAGTTGTGTGAACGGGATCATTTAATTCATTAATCATGATTTTGAAGCGCCGCCGCGCCGTGCCGCCTTACCCGGCGATGCTTATTTGGAAATTAGCCTTAATGCTGACGCGGATCCAAGAAGAGTAATTTTTGAAATGATAGGTTAGGTTATTTTAATTAATCATACAAAAATATTTCCCCGTGAACGAAATGCCCCCTACCCCCAAACGAAATCCTGGATCCGCCCCTGAATTAATGTAACAATAGCAGTGGAAAATTGCAAAATAAAAGAAAAATGATATTACTTACTATTGATCGGGGTACACCCGAGAGTCTGCAAACAGTTCGAATACTCCTTGTCGGGTCATCTTCAATTAAGTTAAGTGCGTCTTCCAAATTGTTTCCTCTGCGGTGTCCCCTGTCCACGATTACGTTCAAATGATCCACGCTCAACTAAATGCCTATGTGTATTAATAAAAACTCGACGATCAGGTATTCGACGATTAGGAAACTGTCTATGATACTCTTGTACCGCCTCCTCAGCTCTGCCATTGCAAAAGCCGTATACAAAATGAACATCTGCTAATTCTCTATTTGAAAAACACTCCATTAGATTTAAATAGCTTATTAAAATTTGTTATAAAAAAAAAAATTACATTATGTTACATCAACAATCAACAAAAAATAAACTTAACTTCCAAGGCTTATATTTTAACTGTCGATTTAATAATTGAAATAATTTTTCTGCAGTCAAAAAGGGTACCTTATTTACGTAATTTTTTTTTTTTTATTTTAATTCTCGTCAAAAATAAAAAATTCGACATACAAAAATTTGGGGCAAAATTTTCCAACGCCCCCTTGTGTTACCCACTCCTGAAAACAATCCAATAATTAGTTTTAGCTCATTAAATAGAGCCTAAAAATTTTACTAATTGTACCAACTTTTAATTAAAAATATTTACGTGTTTCGAAAATATTTCCAAAAAACCGCCATCACCTCTTCAAATTTAACATGCTGTATCTTAAAAACTAAGACGTTTTGGACCCTAGTTTATATGAACTTTTATCCTTATTTTGGGCCGCAGAATACGTGGTTAAAATATTGACGTCTAATTTCGGCACACCCTGTATATGTGTATCTTTATTTGACATCTGTAAATGCTTCTGATCTTTTTCAGCATACTAATAGCAATACATATTATTACTATTATTGTTATATTTTGGTATTCGGCTGGGTAATTTTAAATAGTGAACTAGATGCTCTGTATGTTTTTAATTCAATTACGGTGCTGCCACCTTTTAATCCGCAACCAATAACTCGCCCTCTTTACTGTACACATAATAAACGCGCTCTTTAATGCTCTTCATGTGAACTAGCCCTAAGTATTGAATGCGTATGCAATGGTGGAAATTTTCTTTTACTTATTATAAATAATTATTATTATATTAAAAAAATTAAAATTAAAAAAAAAAATAAAAAAAATGGGCAAGGGGGCGGACGCTGTAGACAAAAAACCACTGATCCTTTTATTAATAAACTTATTTTAGCGTAGTACAGGTGGTAAGATTGGCATCATTTAAAAATTAAATAAAGTTTAAATTAAACCATATCGAAGGCGAATTTATTTAAATCTCTTATTATGGTTTTTATAATATTTCGACTTTTACGTTAAATCATCTACGATGAAATTAGTTAAGCCTCTCGTTCTGGTTTATTTGTAATTGAAATTGATATTTTTTTACCCTAAAAGTTATGGTAATGATCTTAGCTAAAGGTTTAGGAATAAAACAATACCTACGGTTTATTTAATTAAGGAACTTATCAAGGCGGTTTCTGATAAAGCCTTTGAAAATAAAAAGAAGGAGATACACCGATACAAACGTGTTAGGACTGTGGAACTTTTTATAGAAAAGGTGAAAAAAGACTATACAATTCCACAATTTCTTAATCCATTTATAGCTGTGGTAGGCACTGCTGCCCAAAGGTATGCAGCCCCAAACAATTTGGTAATTTGAAACTGTGAAATGGTTCTTTTTGGATTATTTTAAAGATATTTTTCGATCTCTTGAACATAAAACGAATTTAAGAAACCCATAAATGCCACATTAACGGGCTGCAACTTGTGATTGGAATAGGTCGGTCCACAACACCCTCGAAATTATCGCGCTCCATTCTAATGAAATCCAAGTTTCTTGTATGTTTGTATGCGTACCTTGCTCATCTAGGATTAACAATCAAGGATCTGCGTATGCCTCAGAAATTTGTAAAAGTTTCCTGAATTGTAACAGGCAACTTCAGTCCTAGGTGGAGATCTATCTATTAACTCTGATTTTATTCTTACTCTTGGAAAAAGTATCATTGAGGGAATTACTAAGCCATCAACAAACATGCAAATGACGACTCTTTGTTTCGCAGATGTGAGGATTCCTACTTGTTTTCGCCCTTTTAATGCAAACATTTTCGTCTATTTAGATTGCACCGTTGTAAGCCCTGCCTCATCTACATTGAAAACCCTAATAGGTGTGTCTGGAAATCGAGTAATACATTCATTTAAAAGAGCAAAAAAACTTGTCTACAATTATTTTATTGAAGACCCTAACTTGGACCGCACTTGTAACTTCAGGTTTGCAAAGAGCTACTTCTGGATGTCTGTCACGAAACTCATTTAACTAATCTTTCGCAGCACGATGGCGTTCTGTGTTAAATGTATGCTCTAGCTGCTTCTCTCAGCTAACTGAAATACAAGTGTTTTAATGTATATTTTTTAGTAAAACCATAAAATCAAGTTTCCATTTCTTGGATATGTCTGAACTATTTCTTCTTCTTGATCCAAAGTAAAACTGAACGGATAGAGCCTAAGAGTATAATATTATCTTTAGCATCCCTTATAAATTTTACTAGCTGTTTGGAATGAAATATGCTGTTTTTTCACGGCGTTGATTGTTTGTGTCATAACCCTAAGAGCACATGTTACCTGTAATACATTTTTCTTACCATTTTCTGGAAATAAATTTTGTTTCCTTATATTTATTAGTCAGGTTTCTAGTTACATATGTCATTTTCTAGATTTCATAAAGTGGTTGCGTTTTTGAAAAGACGGAATGAACGCTACGTCCTCAAGAAAGCCAAGGTTCTGACGAGAAAGAGCAAGTGGAAAAGTTTATCATTGAAGCTCCTGACGAGAAGTGGTTACTTGCCAAAGTCATTACAATTTTTGCTATATTTGAATGTTGTCGGTGCGATAGCTTCTATCCCTCACTGTAAATGACGTGGAGGATTTGAGAAATATATTGTTGTCACCTTACGAGAGACCAAAAATTTAACGACAAGGAAGTTTACAATAACGGACGATGGGTGTAGCTTTAAACCTTGTGCTCTTTATCGGAAATATGCGGCCCTACGACCTCCAAGAAGTAAAGATCTGCGGTTGTTCTTGACGTACCGCAGTGGAAAATGTGTCGCCCTAAATGCAGGTTAACATACTGTAGGCGCAATACCCAAGAAAATTGCTGAACATTTGGAATTAGAAGAACCGGCACTTTATACAGGGCATTCATTTCGACGAACTGGAGCAACGATGGTGGTTGATGCAGGTGGTGATACTTTGGCTCTGAAGCGTGCGGGGGGATGGAAATCAACACAAATTGCAGAAAGCTACGTAGATGTTTCAATTAATAATAAGATTAAAATGGCAAAAAGAATGTTTCCACTTGAAGATGCCACGCCATCCACTTCTACAGAAAATATATGCGCAAGTACAAGTGACATCACATCTCCTGGAAACTTCAATATTACTGGAAATCGCCACTGCACCATGATATTTAATGTATACGATAGTAATAAAACCCAATTTTCAAATGTTAATAACAAATAAATCACGTTAGAGAGTTTGTCTGTCATTTCAAATTACCTATAATAAGGTAAAATACGAGGACGCGTGTAAAATTTTACAGA
This sequence comes from Abscondita cerata, assembly GCA_030710515.1. Lineage (NCBI taxonomy): Eukaryota > Metazoa > Arthropoda > Insecta > Coleoptera > Lampyridae > Abscondita > Abscondita cerata. The sequence goes on along the minus strand of JALBCR010002316.1, from coordinate 1,248,588 downwards.
CTAGCCAGTTATATTTTACAAGTTAGTAGCTAGTTAAGAGGCATTTTCAAGGTAACTATAGTGAGTTGATAAGCTCCTGTTTACAAGTGAGGAACAAATAAAAGTTATAACGAGAAAGTTGTTGTAAATTACATTATTACAACTATTTCGAACAATTTTTTCTAGAGCATTTTATTTCCATTTAATTCTTCAAGCTAGTGACTTACTAATTTATAATACTAATAAAACGTATGTGGAAGATGAACAAAGTAGTCATAGAACCGATTATCTTTGTCTTCCACCGGTATCATACCACAAACACTACACAAACTGACTATAGAAAAACACACATTATAGAGGAGATTTTAATGTGCTTTACGTATTTGTATGGGGTTTGATGGTTTACTACAGCACATAAGCTATTGTTGTACGTGTTTATCAATTTGTTTTAGCATTTCACTAAGAGTTAGTGACCATTCTGGAGTAAATCTATCGATTTCGAAATAGCTGTGGAAGTTTGTATAATAAATTAATTTTTTACTCATAGATTTGAGATAAGTTTTGAAACTATAGATTAAGCGCGTACATTGTTCTTAAATTTGTTTACTGTTTATGTTAAATTTTGAAGCCAGCACTTACTGTAATGCAATGATACTGAGTTTACGTGGAAATACAGTTGCATAGATTTATTGATGTTTTTTGAGTTTCAATTTAAAGATTGTCTTGTCTTATTGTTATTTCTATTGCTGATGAAACAATTACTTCACTTAAATATTGCTATCCTATTTTTAAATTGTTTTATCAGCTGGCGCCCACTACTTAAGATTTTTCGTAACCATTTACTTAAATAAATAGAATCTGTCGTTTATCCACAAACCCACGACTTCTCTCCTATTGTTAGAAGCTATACCGCCTCTTCCCCGAGGTTTTCAGGGTTGTGTGCACTTTAATTTGTAATGCTACACGCATTTTACCCGATTTCTACCAAATTTTTATACGAGCGGATTAACAAATTTTTTCTTATATTCTCTATATTGTAATTCTCCGGCAGTAGATAGATATAATATGTATTTGACTGGTAATGTGCATTACTTACCTGTCGATTCATTTGCGTATTACTTTGTGATATTAAAAAAGAACCCGAATAACCGAGAAAGAATCGAATATTTGATAATTTGACTGAATTATTCAAAATTTTACAAACAGGTAAACAATTCTGCAATTGTTTTGTAATTTGAAGATCTTTAATTTTAATTTTTTTTCTGAGATTCATTAATTATTATCTTTTTTTTTGTATAAGATGTACTAAAATAAGTTTTCCTTCAGGTTGAAGTTGATAAGTATTCGCCTTTGACCTTTTCGCTTGTTGGTATCAAGTTTCCCAATGTTAAGTCTTCGCCCTAATGCAGCTACTTATGAAAGTCGGTAAAATATTGGGAACAACAATTGTTTGAAAATAAATAAAAAAAACTAAGCTGTTGGAAAACACTTTGTTTCCGTTTGTAAATAAACTAACGAGTCAAAATAAGTATTCAATACACAGTGCGTTCAAAGTGAAGTCGGCACTATTGCTAACTTTGTGATTATTGGAGATACAAAGTTGGTTAAATTAACAAGTAAGAAGCAATTTTCCTTACACTTGCATTGATCAAATCATAAAAACAACTGCATATCGAGTTAACAAGATACTCAACAAATTAACATTTTTTTCAATGGAACAATTTGTATATTTTTACATATTTTGAAAGATAATACAATTTTAAGTCGAAACTACTATTAAATTAAAATTAAACCAAGTATAATCACTTAAAGTTTTTAAGTTTATTACAGAGTTCTTATAAAATATAGGTGACTAATATTTAAAATTTATTTAACCGTGAGGTACATTTTAAATATTGTATTGTGATGTGAGTGTTATGTATGGTGCCCCAGAAGATCAACCTGTACAGTGTGGTGACGAAACCGTGTGCAATTGTGGATTGGTTCGTCTTGGCAAAGCATTTACTTCAAGGTTTACGAAAACCACTAAAACCTAAACATGCCAACCCTTACCCACCCTAGTAATTACATGTAATAATATTAATTAAGTGTGTAATATGATTGTGTTTTGTAAAATTGTGTTGTACATTTTTTCCTAATTATCCGGGAGGGTCTTGATGACCAGGTCCGGAAACCAAAGTGGCGATTCTCAGGAACAACATGTTTTTCTTGTTGCCCATGGAGTACTGTAAGGTACTGATCACCTTCCATATTTTATATTTGCACCAAAAACCCCTAAAAAACACACACACACAAAAACTAAAGACAATTGACGTACGTTTTGACGTTTAATTCCGGAAACCAAAGTGATGATTCTCAGGAACAACATGTTTTTCTTGTTGAACATAGAGTACTGTAAGGTACTGATCACCTTCCATATTTTATATTTGCACCAAAACCCTAAAAACACACACAAAAAAAAATATTAAATAAAAGAAGGGCATATATACCATAACTTGTTCAATTTCTATTGGTTAAATTAAGATGGTTAAATTAACAAGTGTAAACCATTTTCTCTCACAATTGCACTGATACAATCAGATAAATAACAAGATATTCTAGAAAGTAACATTTTTTTAATGAAACACCATGTACATTTTTACGTATTTTTAAAGAAAATGAACATGTTTACCCATAACTACTCTAAAATGAATAATAAAACTATAAGCAGTAAACTATTGAAAGTTATGTTATACAATTAAAATACAACAATAAGGTAATTGTAAAAATTATTTTCTAGAAAATAAGATATAATTTCGTTCCTCCTTATTTATAATCTTATTACGTTTTATTTGCCTTATTATAGGATACTTGATTTGTGGAATTGTCTTAACAAATACCACTCGAGTTTAGATTTTAGGCCGTTTATTTTTACGATTTTTTTCTTATATTTACTTACATTAAGTAATTTAACTCGATCAGTTTGACAAAATCATTTGAGCTTCGCTCTCGTTAAATTGTAGACACTTGAAAAACAAACAAAAAAAATAACCGGCAAAATCTGAGCTCTGGTGGTATTGCTCCCGATTAAATTGACAAACATATTAGTGGGTTCAAGTCTTGAAATTGAAAACTAAAAACTAAAGAAAAACATTGATGTGATGATATAATATTTGCCTAGGTTGCCTGTTACAAGACGAGGGCGAAGCCCGAGGAATGTATTGACAATCGTGGTACACATTTTCACATTGCACGTGTAATAATAATCAATAGTTTTTTTCTGATTGACTAGATATTTTAGTAAAACTTGCAAAAATAATGAGAATCAATGTTACGCAAGATACGTTGCTAGGATACTTTATTAACAATGGTTGCTAAGATTTGTAAAATATTTATTAAAGTTTCTGTTAATCCCGTTTTTGCTTATTTTTATAAACACAAGAGAGTTGCTTGTTCTGGATGACAAATTATCTATTTAAGCAGAAAAACTGAATAAAAATCGGTATGTTGTGCCGTCAATAAACTTTCACAATAGAACAAACTGAAATTTAGTAAATTTAACTTATTATCTTTAATTTCTTATTCAATTTGTTTTTTTGTAATTTAACTAACCTTTTGTATCATACATAAACTTTTAAATCTAATTACAATTTTTTTATTGAATATTTATTACACAATTAAAATGTTGCAAACTTATGAAAAGTACTTAATTAGACTTTAAGCAATTATTTCTAATAATTTAGTTTCCTATATTTAACAAATAACATTAATAATATTAAAGACTTGATAGAACTTAATTGCTTTTAATGTGGTTTATAGTTAGTAATTAAAATTTTGACATTGCGTTAATAGCAATTCTTGTACTAAAAATAAATTAAATTAATGAATACAAAATTGTGTAATTAACAATTAAGAATCCAAGTTTTTAGACAATTAGTTGTAATATAAGCGACACGGTATCAATCTAAAATTACAAAATTGTTTTATCCAAATGGAGAAAAAGTTTATCCTGCATTACACAAAAAAATATTTTTCATAAAATGTCTTGCAAACCAGGTACAAAATATTTAAAATATTGGAAAAATAAAAAAATTTCGTTCCGGAGGGTATGTTCAAACTGTAGTGGGGAAACAAAATGTTCATTAAAATGTTAACAGTAGTTAAAAATTATGCACATTTGTAGATTAATGATATTACTATTTCAAGATCTTGATTATCTTGAAAGAATCATTAAGCGAACCTGTGAAGCGATAATTCCAAATGTGATTAGAAATGTTATAAAAAGAATTTAATCAAAGAATAATTACTTGTTTGAAGTTCCCTAGTATGTATGTAATTTTACACGTTCCCGTTAAAATTCATTAGTTGAATATTATTCATTGCTAATAAATTCTTAAGAATGATATGTTTATTGTAATCTTTTAATTTTTTGTAAAAGTAGCAAAGGATACTCTAGGCACGTGTTTTATGTTTGTGTGTCTTCAACATATAATCTTTCCAGGACAGAGTTAAGACAAAGATTGAAGACCTTCCTGGAATGAAGACGAGTATACGCCGTTTCTTAAAGAGAAAAAATTCACGCTGTCGTCAGTACAAAGAAAAAAATTATAGATAATTATGTGTTCAATACAATCGGTTGCAAGTAGTATCAGCCATAGTTACAAAAATTTACAAAAACGACTAGACCCACAATGGAGGTTGTTTTCTGGTGCTATGTAAACACATGTAAAAATGTGATACTGCCCATGGGCCTTTACTCTCACTTATAGCTTCTCAAGATTGTGGGAACAACATTTAATATGCGTGGAAATAGCTACATAGTTTTCCTACAATGGGCATACCTCGAGTAAGGAGATTCAAATAATTTACTATAGTTTGTACCATTGTTTAACCAGGTTTTAGTTTTTAGTATTATTAACTCAAAATTATTTATTAACACATTATCAAAGAAAATTCTAGCTTTACTTTTTAATCCACTAACGTTTTGAGCAGATACGTTAAAAATATTTTTTGTATCGTATGTTGGGTCTATTCCGAATGTGGTCTAGACACTTTGCTGACTGGACACAACGCTCAATTTTTTGCTGTAACGGCCGCTATCTTAAACACAACGCACAATTGCAGATGCTGGACACAACGTTCAACTTGGACTTATCGCCCTCTTCGCTATTTGGACACAACGTCCAACTTGGACACATTGCCCACTTCGATACTTGGACGTCACGCCCAACTTGGACATATCGCCTACTTTGTTATATGGACACATCACCCAAAGATGCTTAAACGTCTGATTACGGAAGTACGCTGTCACAGTTTCTAACATGGACACTACGCCCAACTTAGACACGTCGCCTAATTTGCTTTATGGAAATAACGCCCTACTTGGACATATTGCCTACGTTGTTTTGTATAATAAAACATATACTTAGTATTAGAACTTGGATAATTCAAAGCTGAAAAAAGCAATGAAGCTCAGTCAAATTAGTAATCAACTTTGGAAAAATTCTGATACTGCTAGATTTTTGCGTACAACTAGATTTTATCATTATACCCTGTGTCCAAGATAAGGATTCTCAGTATGGGGATCTCGGAAATGATAATAGAAATAGACTATGCCATGTTAAAGTCCGTAACAAGTTGCCATGACAAAGTGTTTGTATTTTTGCTCTAGCATTTATAATAACGCTAGAAAAAAACAAAATTCCTCAGTAGATTTCATGATGTCATTTTTTAGGTTTCTTTAGGTGTTTCCAATATTACCTTTATCAGTTGTTAGGTTATTTTTATATTTTGGCAGTTAGCACATACTTGGATACTTTTTTTCTGTGTCTGTAGAGTTCTACCAGCGCACGTTTTTTTTTATTTTTCCATTGTAAATTACAATGTACTCCCCAGTAATAACTTGTAGCCACTTAACCTATTTCTGACTTCAGATATGCCACATAGGTCTATTCTGTTTTCTTTGATTTCCGAACTTGGCCGTCAAGACCCTCGTAGATTTCAAGAAAAACTCATCAAACTTTATTAGGTATTTAAAAGTGGGTAAACATTGACATCTTTAAATTTTTGGCATTTTGTTAGACCAAGAAGCAAAAGTTTTGTCAAGACGGACCAATCTGCTATCTACTTCATACGTAGTCCACTATACCCTTTCCTTTATTTGAGTTTAGGACAAGTTCATTGAGCTTTTCCATCCAATCAACTGTAACCGAAAAATATTACACAATTTCATGATAAAGGAAAAGCAATATTATATAAGTCCTCATTCACTCCAATAAAAAAAAAATTAAATACTGGCAACTCTGTTTATAATACTGAGTCTATCGTAAAAGGATGTGCAATAAATGTGAAATAAAAAAATAACATCGGTAAGCTACTCGGAATAAGAAAGAGTAGGACTCTATTGGAACAAAATATTTTGATCTCTTCTTAACTATAAAACATTTTTTAATTTCATCGTCGATTAAAAACAATCGTATGTTTTAACCCTCGGATACTACTGTATTTAATCTACTATTAAATTTGATTGACTTTACTGGTAATAAATTTTCTTGTTTGTTTTTGTTACGCAAATTTATAATTGCACATGTTCTAATTTTGCTCAATTACTGACCTCATTTTGACTAGGCATTATTAGTACCTAACTAATTACAGAAAAGAATAAACGTATGGTAAATATGGTAAAACAGATAAAATGTTTTTAAAAGTTAATTTTTTAAATCAAGAGTTTTTGGTAAAAAATGCATTTCAGAAAATACTCATTATAAATGTTGCAACTGCTATTTCTATGCCTGGATATGGTTACAATTTTTAAAGCTAAAGGTAAAAGCCTGAAAACCATTTTGCTAGCAGTGAGCTTGGGTATTAAAAATGTAAATTCAGTATAAACAATTTTTGGAGGATCAGGGAAAATATCCATAAACATAATTTTATAAGAAATTTTTCTTATATAATATCGTCGCTAATGGCAATTTTTGAGTTGTGTCAATTTTTTTTTTGTATTAAAACGATGTGTGTTTTTAGAAAGTATACCTATCTGTAGAGAGGTTTTAAAAAATAAAAAAAGCAACAATTTTGACAAAGCCCGCTTCTTTATTAAAAAAATGCCCTTTTAGTAAATTTTGTAGTAAATTAAATCTTCAATAAAAGTATTATACTTATCAGATATTACTAAATAATAAATCATTTTTAAAAGTTCAAAATTAAATTAAATTTTTTTCTTATTAGTTTGTTTACAAACAAAGCGAAAATTGTATCTAATTAAAATTAAAACAACCACAGAGCAAGTAAAGTGATTAAAAGAACAATTAAATTATTATTTATTATCAATCCATGTTTATATCATGTTGTTGTAATCAACACAATTTGGTAGTCATTAAGAGATGTTTGTAACAGTAAATTTCTAATCACAACAAATGATATTTACATATTCACTTAAATTATTTCTACTCAGTGAAAATATTCATATTTGATTGACTAATTTAATGAAACAAATATATTAATTGAATAATAATTCACTACAATTCTAATATAAAAAGCAAAAGCTATGTCATTACCTGCATCATTTAAGCGGTACCATTACCCGAAGAAACTATCAAGTCTAAATGTAAATTAATTGATTTTTGTCAGAGAAAATATTTCATATGTAGAGTAGTGGTTCCCATCCTTTTTTTTTTTCTCATAGACCACTTTAAACATTTTGCTGGATCTGGTGGACCCCTGCAGCTATTACATTTACTAACTTACTTCCAAAACCCGAAAAAGTATATGTCTATGTAAATCTGTGTTGTGGCTATTTTTCAATCAACTATGAGTTGAAAGTTTTCGAAAAAAGGTGAGAATTTATATTGCTTTGATTATGCTGTGAGTATTGTCATTCAAGCTAAGTTTCAAAGCCAGTCTAAAAGCGTCTTCATCCAACAGTTGGATTCCTACTTTACTTTTTTGTATTCTAAGATTGACTCACAGTACAAGAAACCAATAATCTCCCACTTCGGAGTGGTAAAAGTAAAAATAAATATTTTCTTGTTTTGTAGCTATTTATTCAAACACAAAAATTACTACACTTTTAATTATGTTGTTATAACAGTCTTAGTAGAATCAAAATTTAACATCAAAACTAATAATGATTATTATTTTAAAAACAGTCGCAATATAATCAAAACCATTGTAATCTGAGATAAAAGTTATAATTTTAATGGGAGGGATGTACTTGGTGAATTGACAGCAAATTATCAATATTTGGCTTGAGTTTAGTTAAGTATAACCGTAAATCTCCTCGCTCTGTAATATTTAATCTGCTCCGTTTTTTGTCAACAAGTTTGTTACGGCACTAAAACTGCGTTCGACAAGATATGACGAAGGAAACGCTATGAGAAATTTTTGCACAATTCCCCACAGTCCTGGATATTTTTCAGGTATTTGTGCCTGCAGCCAAAATGATTGATACCCTCTTTTGAATGCTACTTTGAGCTCCTCATTAGTGCTAAGCTCGAGTAGCTCTTCTTGCAGTACCACATTTTCCACTTCAGTTTCATCATATGGATTTATTATCCATGGTGGTATATCCATCGACAGAATGTCTTCAAATCTGATTTTAAAATCATCATACAGGGCAATCAAATGTTGAACATACGTCTGAATATCTTCGTCGAGGCATTCTACCTGCGATAAATTTGGAAACTGGGAAAATTCACGTCGACCAATATTTTGCTTCATAAGTTTCAGTTTACCAAGAAAAGCTGAAATTTCACTCTTTGTTTTTATCAAATTGAGGCTGTCCCCTTGTAACTGTAGGTTGAGGTCATTGAATTTTTTGAACAAATCTGTCAAATACGCAATGTCTGCTTTGAAATTCATGAGGTTTTTTTTTAAAACAGGATCTTTAGTGTTCAGAAACTCTAAAACAGAGTCGAAAAGCAAATAGAATCTTGATAGACATGCACCTTTCGACAACCAGCGTACTTCGGTATGTAGCAGCAATCGTTGGAAGTCCTCATCATTTTCTTCGCACAACTGTGCAAATAAGCGCGTATTTAATGCATTGCTTCTTATTTTGTTAACTGCATTAATCACAAATTGAAGCGCTTGGTGCAATCTATCACTCAATTTTTCGCTACTAGATGTTGTCGGTGGATGACACAGTGAATTGCAATTACCTCTGGTATAATCCTTTTAAGATGACTTATAAACCCACGATATCGCCCGACCATGGCAGGAGCTCCATCTGTTGCCACCGAAATAATGTTTGTGAATGCAATTGATTTTTCCGTAAAAATCATTCAGAACATTAAAAATTGATTCACCTTTAGTGTCAGTCTTCAAAGTTTTCGCGAATAGTAACTCTTCAAACATTTGTTCGCCTTTGATAAATCGAACATATGCCAATAATAATGCTTCATTGCCAGGTAAAGTTGACTCGTCCAGTTGAATAGAAAAATGAGTTGTTTGCAGATAATTACACAAGAAACTTTCAACATCAGAGCTCATTTCATCAATACGTCTTTGTACAGTGTTGTTACTCAAAGGAATTCTTTTAAGTATGTCAAATGAAGATTTGTGCAGGACAGTTTTTAAGACCTCTTCAACAGCAGGCAAAATTAACTCCTCTCCAATGGTATGCGGTTTCCCAGATTTTGCTATAAGTAATGAGATATTGTAAGATGCCCGCAAGCCATCGTCGTTGCTTTCAGACGTTGAAGCGAACATACTATGCACGGTGGGTCTCTTTTCATACTTTTCCTTCAATGTTTGGAAATATTTCAAATCCTTACCTATTTTGTCAGGATGACACCTTCTTAGATGATCTTCCAGCTTCGATGGTTTCATAGAGTCATTGCTCAAGACTTTGTTGCATAAAAGACACATGGGCAATCGCTTGTCTGTATTTGATGGAAGAAACCAAATTTCAAATATTCAACACTGTACTGTAATATGAAAAAAGTGTTTGTTAAGTAATCTTAAAATGATTTAACAAACATAATAGAAATGGCTTTTAAGATACAAGTTGCTAACAAATAGATAGGTAGGTACTTACTTTTCCAACACTGGCAAACAATAATATCAATTCACTTTAATTTTCAAAAGTCTGAAAACTACTTCCGTCACTGGTGAACACTTATATAGGTACACTTTCTTTTTGAAATTCCGGAAACAACTGAGTAATGTTTATCATTCGCATTCGTATTTATATTAAAGAAAAATCCAACAAGTTCATGCAAGTTCAGACACGACTTTAACTAGGCGGGCGGGCGGCGCGGCATCGGCGAGTCTTGACACGCTCTTTCTGAATATGGAATATGCAAGTTCTTACAAAACAATTGATGAGCTTCTTATAATATTGTCTGCCTATATATATTATTGTCTCCCTTATTCATAGGAGAAGTCAAGTCGGGTCACCTAATACATTTTTATAGACCCCCGTTAACGAGTTGTGGACCCCATTTTTTTCCACGCAAGCGTAGACCCTATCGGGCTCCCGTGGACCCCTGGGGGTCCACCTGGACCACTTTGGGAATCTAGAGTGTAGAGCGACGAGTTTTCTCATTGGAGTTAAATTTTTGCATATTGTAGTAATTGAAGTCAAAACTCAAATTTCGATATCAAAATATTGTTACATATTGACAACAAAAATCATTACGTAAACCTTCCTTTAAAGTTTTATATTCTCTTGTTCAGAGTTTAAAGAAGTTCTTGCCAAGAAGAGAAATGATACAAATTCCAACAGTTAAGTTTAACAACGGCGAAGAAATCCCAATTGTCGGATTAGGGACGTTGAAGGTAAGTTTTATAGATTCGTACGATTCAATTATTTTTTTAATAAATTTTTACGACAGTCTAAACCGTCCGAAGTCAAACAGCCGTTAAAGATGCCATCGATATAGGGTATAGACACATCGATTGTGCTTTTGTGTACGAAAATGAAAAAGAGATAGGCGAAGCAATTGCCGAGAAAATTGCCGAAGGTGTTATTACGCGTGAGGATTTGTTCATTATTGGTAAATTGTGGAACACTTTCCATCGCCCCGAAATAGTCGAAGAAGCTTTAATGAGAAGTTTAAATGATTTGGGATTAGACTACTTGGATTTGTACCTTCTTCATTGTCCGATGGGATTTAAGGTATTTACCCATTTACGCGATTCATTTTGTAATTTTTGTTTGATTAAAAGATTTTCAGGAAGGAGATGATTTGAATCCAGCTGGACCAAACGGAATTATTCCAACTGAATACGATTACGTTGATACGTGGAAAGCTAATGAACAGTTATACAAAAAGGGTTCTGTTAAATCTATCGGCATTAGTAATTTCAATTAAAAACAAGTTGATTGAAACCTAGAGGTTGCAACTATAGTTCCAGTAACCAATCAAGTATGAACCATTACATACTGGTAGGTACTGCTTTAAAACCTATAAAACTTTTATGCATTACAGATTCAATGTCACGCCTATCTCACCCAAACAAAGCTTTCTGATTATTGTCAAACAAAGGGAATAACAATAACAGCTTACAGTCCCATTGGTGCTCGGGGTAAAACTCGTTTAAAAGCTGAAGCTACCAAACCTATAGATGATGAACTCGTCAAAGAACTTGCAATTAAGTATAATAAGACGGAAGCACAAATTCTTTTAAGATACCAAATCCAAAGAAATCACATTATTATTCCTAAAACAGTTACCAAGAAAAGAATGATCGATATTTAGAGATTTTTCCGCTAAAGAGATGGCTCTTAGCAATTCATTAGATTGCAACGGAAGAAGTTCACCATTTTTGCTGTAAGTATTTAAAAACGATTACTGTCATATAAATCTAATAAATACCTTCCTTCTTTTCAGTGCCAAAGGACATAAATTCTATCCTTTCAATGACGAATATTAAGTTACCTCTAAAGAAACTTTATTTTTAATACCTAGATAATTTCGATTTTAATCTATTTTTAGTATTTTGTTCGTTGTACATAATTTATTTAATTTATCAGTATGTTTTTAAGTACATTTATACTGTTTTTGAGATAAATTTAAAATCTCAAGTAATTTTAGTTCTTTAGTTAGATTGTTCTTGTATGATGAAAGATTTTTGGGTTCTTCACAATCCGTAGTTTCCAGCGAAACAATTCTTACATTATATCGTTCAGACAAATGGCTCATTTACAGATTTAATATCTGATAGAGAGTTTGAAATAAAAAGTACCCCAATCAACAACGTACCTCTAATTATACCGGGTGACCCAATAAGACGGTTCCTCGGCTATATCTCGGGAACCGTTCGTCGTATAGCTTTGGTGTAAAAAAATATTGTGTAAATCGGCCATGAAGAATCGCAAGAAAATATTTTCAAGTTTTAAAAATGACCACCAAAGGGCGTATCTGCCATCTTAAATTTTTAAAATTGCATTTTCTATAAATTTCGCATTATAAACAAAAAATGTTTAAGATGGCAGTTACGCCCTCTGGTGGTCATTTTTAAAACTTGAAAATATTTTCCTGCGATTCTTCATAGCCGATTTATCTAATATTTTTTTTACACCAAAGTCATACGATGAACGGTTCCCGAGATATGGCCAAGGAACAGTCTTATTGGGTCACCCGCTACGTTAGGCTACCTCCATTAATGTTACCATGACCAGTGGCTCATTGTTGAAGGGAGAGCATCATTCTGTTTTGAATAAATATCAGGAAACAAACTTGTGGTTAGATGATGACTACGGCGACATAGATATAAAATACTGGTGTTGCAAATCTACACACTTTTAAAAAAAGATTGTAATTATTACTTTTGATTTCATGAGTGCGTTCCGTCCTAGCAAATATTTTTAATCAGATTGATGAAACCATGTTAAAGATTCCCAGAACTAAGTTACCAATAGTTCTGGAAACTCTTTAAAATGCCTTCATCAACCTGAAACGCACACAGTCAATCAAAAGTAATAATTTCAATCTTTTTTAAAAGTGTGTAGATTTGCAATTTGATAGTTGAGAAAAAGACACCATTATTTATCATGATTTTAATATATTTCTTCTGGAATAATTCTGAAACGCCATAAATCATGAAAATTGGCATATAAAACATTCAATTGAAACAACAATTATCGCCTAGGAAATTAAACCAAAGTTAACTTTAAGCGGAGATTGTACAACTGGCCCAGGGTTTGCAGTCAAAAGCTCTATGTAAACAAAAAGAAAGTTATGTAATTTAGCAGGCAGTATCGGCGGACGGATAAATAGTAGGTCCGAATCAGTTTTCTAGCGCTTAGTTGTCAACAATGGCTACATCGGTTGTAGTAGAAGAGTTTCTAAAGAATTCGGAAAGATTTCTCTACAAGGAATGTATTAAAATAAAGAAGGGAAAAACTTTCATGTACTTCCTCGACGTGGAGTAGAATCTGACTCTTGGCCGGGGTAAGGAAGAGGGACTTTTGTCTCCTGAACATGGACTCGTCCTATATTTTTGAGTTTTGTCAAATCTTCTAATGTCACGGTTCTCAGGGGATTATATCGACTTAATTCGATACGTGCCATAATACTTGGGACCGAGTTTCGAGAAGAAACTTTTACTAACGTCCGAAAGGGAGTAGTTCTTTTTATAGACTAATTCATCTACCTTAGGGGTATCATTTTCTTATCATAAAAAAATAGTAAAATTAAGCCCAAATAAGCTGGTGAAAACCGCACCTCGATATCTTATTCCTAACCTAAAATATCTATATTTCGGTCAGATTTTCAATTTTTTTCTTAAAAAAAAGAACAGAATAAATCTCATCTTTTTTACCACGACAAGGTCAAAAATCAGTCGATTTTTGAATAAAAAATAACAACGGACCAGGGTTGTTTTTTTACGAGTAACTTTATTTTCTCTATCAAACTCAAAATCCGTAAAAAAAACATAAATAACTTCGATAGTCATCAATTTAGAAATTTTATTGAGTAATTTTCAGTATAATTTAACGGGCATAATTTATGCTTGGCACATATTAAAATTAAAGTAGATAGGTAGGAAAAGGTAAATAATAAGTAGTAAGTCATGAAAAAGAAAAACCACAAAGATGGCAATATTTCAAAGAAACGTCAAATTTTATTTAGAGGTGTTACTTGCCCGCGTTACAAACTTTAGGTAAAATGCCTTTTACAAACGACGAATGCGTTGATATGATTGCCGTTTATTTTGAATGCTTTCAAAATGCGCCATTAGCTCAAAGAATTTATAGTGTTCGTTATCCAAATCGGCGTTTTCGCGATGCGAGAATTTTTCCTCGCTTAGTTCAGTTTGCGTACCACTGGTAGCTTTCGTTCCACATTTCGCAGACGTAGCAATGGAAAAACTGAGGAAAATGTCATAAACGTCTTGGCCTACATTGAATTTAATCCGCATATTAGTACGAGAGCTTTATCTACCGCCTTAGGCATATCTCGGTCTACGGTTAAATATACAGGGTGCCCAGAAACTCTCTTGACAAACCAAGACCGGAGATTCCTCAGATAATTTTAAGACAATTTAACCCAATTCACTTAGTTAGAAAATGCTTCCTAAAGGAGCTAGAGCTCTTTGAAGATGGCGCCTTGTAAATAGTTTTTTTTAAATACCTCTAGAACGCTTCTACTTAGAAAAACAAAAACGGGTATGCTTATTCAGAGATGCTTCAGAGATGAATCGATTCCATTAATTGCGAATTTTTAGTACCGGTCATAGGCGTCAGTTTTGTGTAGGTCAACGGTTATTTTAACGCATAAGTTTTTTTTTAACTTTTAAGCATTTGTGACACTAGATTATTAAATTTTCAGGTATTTTAGTACTAAAAGGTACTCTTACTTTAAGTCATTAGGATACACCGTTTTCTGGAAAATGGATTTGAAAATTCTTTGTGTTTTTGTCATTAAAGTTGAATTTATATTTTTTGCACTAGTTGGCTCTGAACTTCCAACAAAAGTAAAACCTACGTTTTTCATTGTCAAATTAACCCAGGCGCCATCTTCAAAGAGCTCTAGCTCCTTTAGGAAGCATTTTCTAACTAAGTGAATTGGGTTAAATTGTCTTAAAATTATCTGAGGAATCTCAGGTCTTCGTTTGTCAGGAGAGTTTCTGAACACCCTGTATTTTGAAGGATCATAGGTAAGTTCTAATGTATAAAATAAATAACTAAATAACAATAAGTATACTACCATCTAACTACCATTACTAACTACTAAGTACTATTAACGAACTACTACTACTATAAACCAACTAACTACAACAACTACTAACCCCTATTATTAACTACTACTATAAATTAGTTATGTTAGACCATACTGAAATATACTGTTTTTGTTTTTAGACTTCGACCCTATCATTTAGTGTTACACCATAGTTTAAGTGAACAAGATTTTGATTATCGAATAAATTATTGCCACTGGATGTTAGGAATGCTTAATGAAAATAGACAATTTTGTCTCAAATTCTTTGGACTGATAAAGCCACATTTAATAGCAACAGCAAAGTCAACATACACAATGTGCACTACTGGTCCGAACAAAATCCCCATTGGCTTCGTGAAGTCCAACATCAAGGAAGATGGAGCGTTAATGTGTAGTGTGGCATCTTGGGAGGAAGCATTATTGGACCATTTTTCTTTAATCAACACCTAAATGGCAATGTCTTCCTTGATTTTTACAGAACCATTTGCCAATTTTATTAGAAGATGTGCCGTTAGAAACACGTCGAAATATGTTTCTACAATTAGATGGTTGTCCAGCACATTTTGCCGTAAATGTAACACAATATTTAAATGAGATGTTTCCAGACCGGTGGATTGGAAGGGGAAGCCTATTTCCATGGCCTGCCAGGTCCCCGGACTTAACTTGTCTGGATTTTTATCTATGGGGGCGACTAAAGGACATTGTGTTTCAAACAGAACCTACAACTAGAGAAAATATGCAAGAAAGGATTCACAATGCAATCAACAGCCTGCCAAGAACCGAAATTGGAGCGGCGGTCCTTTCCACGCAACAAAGGCTTCAACTGTGCATAGAGCATGGTGGACGGCAGTTTGAACACTTAAGGACACATTAATAGTTATTTACGAAAAGTATATTAATGACAGCGGTCTCGACAATTAAAAGTCTCGATAATTAATGTTATTTTAATATGCGAGTTAGTTACAATAATTTTCCATTGACCGTCTTATGAATAAAATAGAAAAAATCCATTCTTTAGTTCTATTTGATCGACATGAATTGACATTTAACTGATTGTCAAAACGCCGCGTCCTGTCATTTTATTTTCAAATACTTTGTTTTTCTTTTCATGACCTACTACTTATTATTTACCTTTTCCTACCTATCTAGTTTAATTTCAATATGTGCCAAGCATAAATTATGCCCTTTAAATTATACTGAAAATTACTCAATAAAATTACTAAATTGATGACTATCGAAGTTATTTATGTTTTTTACGGATTTTGAGTTTGATAGAGAAAATAAAGTTACTCGTAAAAACAACCCTTGTCCGTTGTTATTTTTATTCAAAAATCGACTGATTTTTGACCTTGTCGTGGTAAAGAAAATGAGATGTATTCTGTTCTTCTTGCAATTCATCGCACTTTTCGAATAAATTTCAGAATATAGTATTTTTATCCAAAATTTTTAAGAAAAAATTGAAAATCTGACCGAAATATAGATATTTTAGATTAGGAATAAGATATCGAGGTGTGGTTTTCACCAGCTTATTTGGGATTAATTTTACTATTTTTTATGATAAGAAAATGATACCGTTCCATTTAAGTTTTCCGAAAAATCGCAATTTCCGTGATAATTTCGAAAATGCCCTCTAGCGGCGACATGCCAAATTACGATGACCATAAATACGGTTAGAATTGTAACCTAAGGAAAGCTCTTTTTATCGACACCAAGCTCATTAAATTATGTTCGGCCATTTTGAAATTGTTGACATTTGTTTACAACCATTTTCAAAGACCCCTCTTCACTTTATTTTTAGAGATAAGAAAAAAAGTATTAAATAAAAAAGATGAGGATTTTCCTCAACTATAAAAAGCATTTATTTATTTGTTGTGTTAATATAGCGAAAACCCGACTAAATCCAAATTTTTAAATTCAAGATAGAGTCTACGCCCCCTAGCGGCCATCTTAATAATTTAAAAATAATTTCCAGCTATTTCTTATGGCCACTTTTGTTATGAAATTTTTTACCGCAAGTCTCTACGATGAGTAGTTCCTGAGATATAACACTTTGCATTCTTATTTGTTCACCCTGTACATTTGGTTGCAGTGCATTTGTCCACATTTCGAATCCACAAAGAAATGAAACTCAAACCAAAAGCCTTTGAACCAATTTTCCTAAGTATAGTACCATTTGCTTCGTTGTAAGTTGATTGAAAATCAGGGAAATATTGAAATAGTCACCACGTAGTCATCTGTCAAATGTTGGACAAATATCTCCACCAGACCTAGACAAACATGTCAGAAAACAAAATTTCCACATCAAGAAAATTGTTTAAGACATGTTCTTGAAACATTCAGAATGAATAATTGAACATCAGGGGATACATTTTTATTTTTTCCGGAGATGGTATTATGCATAATTCGAAGAAACAGCAACAGTGACTTAGTTCTTTACTGAAGCAGAGTAAGACTAATGTCTTTCGAAACCGGTCGTATTAAAATTAAATACTATATAAGAATTTAGGTGTACTTATTACTTCAATTAAACAAAATCCTCATGCACTCGCAACAATATTGATAAGATGATATATTTTCACTTTTTGAAACTTTACAAAAACAACTACACACAAAACAAGCGTTTACCGCAGAACTGTACATCTCTCCGATACTAATAAACGTCAAAGAACGAATGAAAAGTTTGAATATGTTGTAAAAAAACATTAAAAAATGTGTAAAATAAATTCTTTTGTAAATATTTTAAAACTTGGAAAATTTACATAGGTTAAAGGCCCTTTGGGCTTGATAGATTATGTCCAAAATCTAATCTGATCTGCACTATTATAAAACTCATATGCAAACTTTTATAAAAATCTGTACGACGGTTTTCCTGACGTTTTATTTATAAGATGTGGAGTAAAAACAGATACGTTATAGGAAAAACATTCAAATTTATAAAAAAATGTGCACCGCGAAACAATTTGTAAAATCGAAGTAAACATTTCAGTATCGTCCAACAATAGTTAAATGAATCTAACTGCAAAGCCGTTATACGAACGCTATACCTACGAGAGTAGGTCGGACAAAACGAGGTATCGCGTACCCAAGTTTCTTAAGAGGAGTTGAAAATTCTCAATCTACTAAGCAAAATGAAATTGCGTTTTAGAAAAAAATGTTTCAAACAAAAGCTATAGATAATAGAATTTCCAACAATTTGTCTCCCTCAACTTTTTTTGTATAGTTGATATTGGTGGAGACTTTGTTAACAACAATTAGTGTCACGTGATTGTTATATCTCAGTAATTACTGAGCAGATCAAAAATTTGTTTAAACAAAAGTTGTGTATAATTGAATTACAAGCAACTTTATATTTGAAACAAAAATGTGTAAATAAATATTTTTCTAAATAATTTAAAAATTCGATAAATTATGTTAACGACCCTTTTGGCTACAAACATTATGCTTAAAATCTAATCAAATCTGCAGAATTATATACATGGTGTCTTATAGTTTTGGTCTCGGACGATTGCCCAGTTATGGTAGAAGATAGAATTTGCAAAATTTGGTGAAAACACTACCACAAACAAACACATATTCTGAAAATATTATTGTGTGTGTGTGGCTATAATATTAACTTACATTTTCGTGTTGTATTACAAATTTGAATTTTCACCTTCAAGAGGTTTTCAAAAATATATAGTCTCACTAAGTTATACAGGGTATTTTGTAAGATATGGCCAATAGTTTAAAAAAATTATCCCTAATCTGTCATCCCGCCATTCACTAAATCTGGTAATTTGTAAAGATTGTTTGATTTGAGTAATATTGTGGGGTTCTTAGGTTTTTTGAAAATAGATTAGATTGGTATCTAGTATATTTTGCAATACAGGGTGAACCAAAACTCTAATGAAAAAATATCTAAAAATTTTCAAATGAAACACTATGTATTATACTGTCATTTGTTAGCGTTTGCACTAAGCTTCCTAACGATATAGGATTTGTATGGTCAATTTCATTAGGCAGAATGAGAATAACATTAAAACGGTAAAAAAACTAACTCCATCATGAATATGAAAATAAAACGCACTGTACAGCTATTTTGTTTAAATATAATAATTTTATTTATGTATTTTTTTTTATTTTAACAAATTAACCAAACATACTCTGTGGCTATTTTGAAGTGTGCTATGGAATTATGCCAAGTGTAAAATACTGATTGTTAAATGATTTCAGTAGATTCTTACATGGTTTAGACTCTTAATGTATATGTATTAAAAGAATAAACAGGTGCTTAGAAGTAAACGGTAGACATTTCTGAAAATGTTAAAATAAAAAATACATAAATAAATGATATTGTTACTGTATACGGTTTATTTTTATACTCATGATGAAGTTGATTTTTTATAGTTTTAAAGACATTTTTATTCTGCTTAATGAAGTTAACCATACAAATGGTTTGAAAGCTTAGTGCAAGCGCTAACAAATGACAATACAATATACAGGGTGTTTCATTTAAAAATTTTGAGATATTCTTTAATTACAGTTTTGCTTTACCCTGTATTACAAAAGATACGAGATATCAATTTAACATAATTTCTAAAAACCTAAGAACCCCACAATATTACAGAAATAAAAAAATCTTTACAAATTACTAAATTTAGTGAATGGCGGGATGACAGATTATAAATAATTATTGTAAACTATTGGCCATATCTTACATAGTAAGACCACATATTTTTGAAAAGCTCTTTTGAACGTGAGAATTCAAATTTGTAATACAATACAGGATGTTACATATATACAAAAATGTAAGTTAATATAACCACACATTTATGGAAAATCCTATATAGTCAACAATATTTTCAGAATGTGTGTTCGTTTATGGTACAACTTCCACCAAATTTTAAAAATTATATCGTCTACCATAACTGCGCAATCGTCCGAAACCAGAACTATGAGACTTCCTATATAAGGTCGATTTATAAAGTTTCATAAAAATCGGACCGGTGGGTTTCTTGATATCTAGTTAACATACGGACGACCGGCCGGCAATCGGACATAAAATTTGGTGTGCTTCATTAAAACGTACTAAATCTAATTAATCGGAAAAAGTGAAAAAAAGTATCGGTTTGAAAACCGCCGCATAACTTCCTATCTAATTTAGAAGATGTGGAGTAAAAAAAAGAACGTCGTAGTTATAGATTTCTGCAGAGGTTTGAATCAATCTGTTTGAATTAGAAACATCATATATGCTAATTAGAATCCTACAAAGTTTATACAGGGACGCGATATTAAAAATCAAAGTCATCGTAGAATAATTAAAAATTTATCCACATAACAAAAGTTGATGAACTAAGCTTATTGTTATTTTCTATCTATCTTAACGAGTTTGAAAATCGCCTTAGATGAAATAATTTTCGTACACTAAACAAAAATATGAAAAAGCAACATATTGAATGTTACGCAGATGATATTGTAATAAAATCAATCAATATCTTAATTTTGAATATAGGGCGTAGAGTTAAAGTAAATTTTAAATACAAAAATAAGGAAATACCTACAACTCTACCTTGGAGACTAACCACCCAGGACAGAACCAAAAAATCAGTAATAGCCATACAAATAAAACAATATTACAAAAAAGCATATCAAATGTGTGAGAGGAAAGAATTTGTTTATTGAAATCTACAGTAATTACAATTACTACTAACTCAGTAAAATTGTTCAAACTTATTGAATGAAAGTTTTCTGAAAACATACTTATTTAATAAAAAAAAAATCGAACAGAAAGTATAATTTCTCAATCCGTTAAAATCCAATCCTTTGTACACTAAATAAATTCAAACAGGATTCCATAATTTAAACCTTTGGCGCTCGATCAAAAATGTAATCACAATATCGTTGGCGAATTAAATTTTTTACGCAAACCACACTTGCGGCTAATTCAAAAATGATTATTTTATACATCGTATAAAATGAATAGCTAACATTCTCATCTCAATAAAATTAGAATCCCTACTGCAATGTATATTTTACAACTATCCGAATGAATAATGTACCCAAATGCCCTCTATAATTTCTGATTAAAGATGAACGGATAAAATGAAGAAAACCCTTCGATTTCATATTTTCAAATTAAATTAAGATGAAGAAACCCCTAATTTTTTTTTAATTTATTGCTTAAATTAAAACGCATATTTTAGAGGTACAAATACGAACTACTGAAGTACTAGAAAATTCTACAATTTGAAGTAGAAATAAGTCTTGAACTAATTTAGTCTGAAGTAAGATACAGATCATATTAGACAGTTTTAATGATCACTAACTTCGTTTTCTTGCAAATTGAATTTTCTCCCCTTTCGTTTGAAAAATAGTATTAAATCTCGAACCAGATGCTGATAAACCTATCCCACAAATTTAGTTGACGATAATTTACTTGTAACCAACAGTGCTTAAATTGTTTACGTTTTAAAAAGTAAAGGCAAAAAATTACTAAGACATGTTAAAAGTTTTATTGAAAATATCCTGATAAAAGGTAAAAGATAAAATTATAATTCTTTTGTTCAAAAGAAATATAGGCATCAAGTATATAATATATAAATCTCACTAAATGTACACTCATGAAATTTAAAACTTGGACACCACAATTTCTGTAAACAAAAGTTTGCACATTGTGAAGCGGGCTTAAGGGTATCATTTACAATTCTAACAGCAGGTAGTCTCAGCAGGGGTTATCTTATAGAAGGACTGTAGAATGAATCATTACACTAAGCACGTTTTAGAAAATAGGTAATTTACGTTGCTTACTTAATTTTTTCTTTAAAGAATATATTTGAAGGTATCGCTAATTAAACACCATAGCTCGATTAATTATCGAATCAAAATTTTGTTTAGGAAATGTTTACAAAATAAAATTAGAAATAATTTTGATTTAAAAACGTCTACAAGCAATAACTTTTAAATTAAATCAAAAACTAAACATGGTTATTTGGGTTGACTGATTATTACTTATTTTTAAATAAATCTAACCTACTAATTATTGTAAGTTATTAAAAAATCATTAAACTCTCTATTCATAATATTTAGTCCTTACAAAATGTATATTTTATGACGTTTCATTTTTTTCTGTAGTTAATATAAAAGTGAAAATAAAAACTAAGGCAATTTTATTGTCAACGTATATATTTAGTTTTTGACAAGAATTTATTACATAATTATAATTAAGATACCAAGTTATAGTTTAAAATTAAATGAAAACTTTTTTTTTAAATAAAGGTATTACTATATAAATAAATATAAGAAATCAATAATGGGTGTGACCTCCATTATTATTGATACATTCTTGGAGGCGTCTGCTCATTGACGCTATCAAGGTATCAATATAATTAATATTAATCGTTTCCCATGCGGTATCAATGGCTGCAATTAGTGCATTACGGTTTACTGGTATAAAATTTGGCCCTTGTTGTCTTCGGATAACAGCAAGTATTCGAGCCCAAACATTTTCGATAATGTTAAAATCTGGGCTTTTGCTGGCCAGGGTAACAGCTCCAAGTTATTTTCGTATCCAATTGCGCACAACCCGCGAAGTATGAATAGGGGCGTTGTCCTTTAACAACAAAAATACATTATGAAAATGTTAATTCAACAGATCCCGAACTATTTTTGGAGAAAGTATAGTGAAATAAGAATACTTACTTGTTGGAAAATATAATCTTCGTCTGGATAAAACACTTCGACTGAAGGTTTCATAATAGTTTCCAAAATATCTAAATACGCAGCAGAATCAAGACGTCCATCGATAGCCCAACAAACTCCTGGACCCCGCGCGCTAACCCAACCCCACACATTCACAGAAAAATAACCACTTCGTTTTTTAGGACATATGTGATTATTTTCGTAACGAGTTCCTTCCATTCTAAAAACTTTTAGTGGTCCATCGTTGCGGCTATTGAACGTTTTTTCGTCGCTAAAAATCACTCGATTCCAAAATTCCAAAGGTTCGTTCACATATCGCCTTGCAAATTCCAGACGACGTCTCATATTTTCGTCACTGAGAACTTCTTTCGCAGCAGCATTATACTTTTTATTCCCATCTCCTTTAATCTTTTTGTGCAGTTATACGGCATCCGGGAAAATGTGT
This sequence comes from Abscondita cerata, assembly GCA_030710515.1. Taxonomy (NCBI): domain Eukaryota; kingdom Metazoa; phylum Arthropoda; class Insecta; order Coleoptera; family Lampyridae; genus Abscondita; species Abscondita cerata. Next base: position 1,225,341 of record JALBCR010002316.1, on the reverse strand, counting down.
ATCTGCTATAGCCCTGGAGTATGTAGCAAATGGTTGTTCTGTTACGTAATGAAACAACTCGAGATCTTGAGCACGTGTAGATACTTTAGGTCTACCACTTCCGATGGCTCTTTCCAAAGTGTGTTCAAGATTCCATTTTACTCGGTAATGCCCTACGGTGCTTTTTGGTATATCTAACATACGTGAAATTTCACGCACGCTACGGCCCGCCGCTAATTCCGAAACAATCCGCGCTTTCAAATCAGCACCGAGATGAGGTGGCATTTTCACAACACTTGAAATTTTAAACTAAAATGGAATTTACATTTCTTACTTTATTTATTGGTTCACACTACCCCTTCTCAAACAGTAGGTAATTGTTTATTTATTACATACTTCTAATGACCAATGTAACAACCCTTAGAGCAATATGACTCAAAGGAAGTAAATTAAACAAGCAAGGATATTCTATTGTTATTGAAACTTATTCATAAAGTAAAAGCCATTTCCTTATAATGCTAATGGACAGGATTTTCTTTTAAGTATTAAGATTACAATAGAGGACTTATAAACTTTCGAAAATATCTAATTATAAATATTTACACTGCAATTGCGCTTTTTCCTTAATAATTTCTTAGCAATAACATACACGTTCTTGGTTTTAAGTTGTCATAAATTTGATATGATATAAATTTGTGTTTCTAATATTACATCACAAACTAATCTTTATTCGCCAAAAATTGTTGCTTAAGTTGTAAAGCTTCGTACACACCTGAACAACAAACCGAGCAACAAACATAACAACGAACCGAAAGTCAAACAGAACGACAAACGATCTTTTATGATTTCCACAATCCGAACAACAAACGGAACGTTTGTGCTGTTCCCATAATTATTTTCAGTAGTTTTCAGTTCATATATATTTATTATTGAGAAGAGAAAATTGCGGAAAACAAGAAGATAGTGCCAACCAAATTTTTACGCACAAAGAAGAGTAAAAATTATAATTTACTTCGCTTTTTTTTTATTTTGAAATTTCCCGCCCAAATGATGCTAATAGGGACATCATTTTTTCTTGCATTCTTAAACACTGATTAATTTAAAACATTTTTCTTCTGTCAACTCCATAATATTACCTAAAACACAACAAACCCACAAAAGGGAGGACAAAAATAAATAATTTAATTCTCCCGCATAAGTTTGTTCGCCGTTTTGTTTAGATTCGTCCAAACCTGCAAACGCATTCGCGCGCATTTTCTTTGATGTCGGAGAAAAACCGACAAGTTGCGGGAACGCCGCAAACCGTTCGTGGAACAATCAGGACTTGCGAATCTGTTCTAAAATTCGTACGTAGCACCGTCCAAATTAATGTTCCGATTGCCGTTCGGTTCGTTGTTCTGTTTGTTCCTCGGTTTGTTGTTCAGGTGTGTACGAAGCTTTACAATAAGCATATTAATATGAACTATATCTTATGAAAGGAGAGTTATGTAACTATAATTAACGACTTAACGTTACGTTAGTAGATTCCATTTACTATTTACACATATTTTCTTGGAACATTCGATAATTAACTATCGGGATATGATGACCCTATACTTCGCAGGTTGTGCGCAACTGGATACAAGCAAATAACTTGGAGCTGTTACCCTGGCCAGCAAAAGCCCAGATTTTAACATTATCGAAAATGTTTGGGCTCGAATACTTGCTGTTATCCGAAGACAACAAGGGCCAAATTTTATACCAGTAAACCGTAATGCACTAATTGCAGCCATTGATACCGCATGGGAAACGATTAATATTAATTATATTGATACCTTGATAGCGTCAATGAGCAGACGCCTCCAAGAATGTATCAATAATAATGGAGGTCACACCCATTATTGATTTCTTATATTTATTTATATAGTAATACCTTTATTTAAAAAAAAGTTTTCATTTAATTTTAAACTATAACTTGGTATCTTAATTATAATTATGTAATAAATTCTTGTCAAAAACTAAATATATACGTTGACAATAAGAATTGCCTTAGTTTTTATTTTCACTTTTTATATTAACTACAGAAAAATGAAACGTCATAAAATATACATTTTGTAAGGACTAAATATTATGAATAGAGAGTTTAATGATTTTTTTAATAACTTACAATAATTAGTAGGTTAGATTTATTTAAAATAAGTAATAATCAGTCAACCCAAATAACCATGTTTAGTTTTTGATTTAATTTAAAAGTTATTGCTTGTAGACGTTTTTTAAATCAAAATTATTTCTAATTTTATTTTGTAAACATTTCCTAAACAAAATTTTGATTCGATAATTAATCGAGCTATGGTGTTTAATTAGCGATACCTTCAAATATATTCTTTAAAGAAAAAATTAAGTAAGCAACGTAAATTACCTATTTTCTAAAACGTGCTTAGTGTAATGATTCATTCTACAGTCCTTCTATAAGATAACCCCTGCTGAGACTACCTGCTGTTAGAATTGTAAATGATACCCTTAAGCCTGCTTCACAATGTGCAAACTTTTGTTTACAGAAATTGTGGTGTCCAAGTTTTAAATTTCATGAGTGTACTTTGGTTCATTTTGATCTCTATTTGTTTTAGATGCCTTGAAAAAGCTTACACACGGTAGGCGATACGGCGGCTAAATAAAGAACTGTAGGTTTTAATGAACTTCTAAATTCCTACAGTCTCTCTATTTAAAACTGGCTTAATTAAGTAATAAGGACCATTAAAAATAATCAATTAAAAAACAATATTTTAAAGGTAACCCTTTAACATTCCCACTTTTCATATTGGACACCAAAAAGCAAATATTTTTCCTTTCAAAATGCAGGACTGGACATAATTAACGCTGGTAGAATAATGTTGTACACCATTTAGTAACTTCTACACTTGTTTGAAAATAGAAATGAGATCTTGCTAAAAAGTTAAATAAGTGAAAAGGAGGCAGCTTAAGACCATTGTTATACTCAAAAAATCGAACTATCATAATAAAGTAATGTACTAGAAACTAACCCTTATATTATAATGTATTATAATAAAAATCAGCCTTATAATTATTTTACGATGCAAAGGTCAACTTACTCATTTCTAAGTTCGACTTTTGTGACGTCTAGATATTGGGTCGATTTTGTAACGTAAAATCATCAAGATTAAGTGACGTAAATTCATGAAGATTTTGTCACTTAAGTTCGTGACAACTACACGTATTGAGTTCGTGACGATTTTTAACATTAAAAAAAGTGTAACGTGACGAGTTCTTTAACGATGTCGTGCAGCATTGTTACTTGGGCCGTTAATTTGGTTTAATTTAATTGTAGATTAAAACAACCATTGTTATGGTAATGCATTTAACCTACGGTTAAATCTGGTTTAAGGAACAATACAATCATTTACTTTACGGCTTATCCTGCTACACAACTACACGATACCATGTCAATGCCAGTAATTGTGCTCTCACTTTCCTTGAATTGGATACTTATTTGATGAGGGGATTCATTTTTCTTCATGCTTCTGTAGCATTTTCCATAAATACCCCAGTCAATAGGGCAAATAATTAGTAAATTTTTTACAAAAATAATAGTAGAATATCGCCTGCGCCATGTAATTGTAAATAGTATAAAGTAACTTAAATTCATGTTTTATACCGAAAATGAATTGTCATTATATAGTTAAATAACATTTAGAATGCAAAGAAACGTATTTTTTTTCAACTTTTTTTTCCTGAGTGAAAAGTAATAAACCAATGTTGATGGTGTAAGAAGAAAAGTTATAGAAAATAAAAATACGAATAAAATGAGCACCAATTGGACTCAATCAGAGTCTAAGAAAAATCGGAAAAAGTGAAATATTTGTTTTTTTTTAAATTCGTAGAACCGTCATTTTTTACGATGTAGCATAAATCTTTCAGGAAATAGGAGGTAATGATACGTACTTAGTGTGTGCAAAACCCTGCAATTGTTGGGCAATTAGTTTATGCACAATTGCGATTTATATTTTTTAAAGCAATATATTCAATCGAGGCTGAATGCTCGTGTGATCATTCAATTGTCAAAAATAAAAAAGTATTGTAAAGTTGAAATAAAAAAGAACAAAACGTATATTTTCATTTTTCGATAAAATGATATTTTACACCCAAAAAATGCATGCAAAGATGACTGAAAATGAACGAGTGTAAGCATACGGCGAAGTACTGGGGGTATCCGTCCGCTAGCGCCGTTTGAGGGAATTGAAATTTATGCAGGGTGTCCAGAAACTCTCCTGACAAACGAAGACCGAAGATTCCTCAGATAATTTTAAGACAATTTCACCCATTTACCTAGTCCGAAAATGCTTCCTAAGGGGCTAGAGCTCTTTGAAGATGGCGCTTGGTAAATTACAAAATTAAAAGATAAACTTCGCAAACTGACAACAATTTGACAATGAAAAACGTAGGTTTTACTTTTGTTGGCAGTTCAGAGACAACTAGTGCAAAAAATATAAATTTAACTTTAATGACAAAAAAACAAAAAAATCCATTTTTCTAGAAAACGGTGTATCCTAATGACTTAAAGTAAGAGTACCTTTCAATACTAGAATACCTGAAAATTTAATAATCTAGTGTCACAAATGCTTAAAATTAAAGACAAAAAGTTATGCGTTAAAATAACCGTTGACCTACCCAAAACTGACGCCTATGACCGGTACTAGAAATTCGCAATTAATGGAATCGATTAATCTCTGAAGGCTAAATAAGCATACCAGTTTTTGTTTTTTTAAGTAGAAGCGTTCTAGAGGTATTTAAAAAAAACTATTTACAAGGCTCCATCTTCAAAGAGCTCTAACTCCCTTAGGAAGCTCTTGCACTTATTCTTTTTAATGTAGCAATGTTTTGTATCCTTGTCTTGATTATTTGTTTTCCATTATTTTGTTTTGCTATTTCTTTAACCTACTATTTTTTTCGTCATTGTCATGACTGGCGCTTGGACCGGTCCATTATATGTCGTCATGCAATGGCTGTGCTGTTATTTTTATGTTCTTATTTACCTCTCTATAATGTTTACACACTTAATTAATATTATTACATGGAATACTAGGGTGGGTAAGGGTTGGCATGTTTAGGTTTTAGTGGTTTTCCTAAACGTTGCACGCGGTTTCGTGCCACACTATACAAGTTTATACTGATCTTCTGGGGGCACCATACATAACACTTACATCACAATACAATATTTGTATAATGTACCATACGAATAAATAAATTAATAAATAAATTGATGAACTATTTATGTATTTATTTTGTAATCCAGGATTCAACTTATTCAGTATTGTCATTTTTCCTAAATTTCAAATTCGCTCCCGTGATTTGTTACATTAAAATATATGGAAGTATTACTCGCGCCAAACCATAACGCCACTTCTCTATGTAATGATGTTCACATGAGTGACAAAGACCAACGTAAGCATCCTGTATTTTTGTCCAACGCATGGCTACCAACATTTACATCTATTTTTTCTTTCTTATATCACTTTTATGATTACTGAGTAGAGTTTTAAGCCGATTAGTTGTGAATCCAATACAGATCTTCAAGCAATTAGAGCATGAACACAATGCACTAAGTTAGATTGAAATAGTTTCTCAGTCTTGTCTTTTAACTTAGTAAACGCTGATTGATTGGTGATGTGTTATAAGAAGAAATTTTTATTCTTCAGTTGCAACGTATTGTGAAAAGAGTATTGTACTGCAATCTTGAAAAAAAAAATTGTGAGATTGGGGTTTTTAAGTTTGGAGTTTATGGGTGTAGGTTTGGAAGTTTGGTCTTTGTAAGTTTCAATTCGTGAGCTTAAAACTAAAAATGTACGATTTTTAAATAACCTTGGATATTGATTTGAAGGTCAATGTCGTTGTTTTTCCCTTTCTTGAATCCGGTGTTAAAATTAAATTTTAGAATTAAAAATCTACTATGACCTTTAAATGATCTTGAAAATGCCCTGAGAGTCAACATGGTTAAGGTCGTTGTCATATTTAAGAATTACCTTTCCTTTATAACGTTTTAAACTGCTAGAAAACTCGGACAGATAGCTACCACCCAGTTTTTAAGCATTTGACCTCAAATAAACCTTATAAAGGTCACAAAAATAAACTTGTGAATATCATTTCAGACGTACAATTTTCCGCTCCTATTTAAATATTACTTCTTTCATTAGGTTGTTTTTTTGGGGAATGTCGTAGAAAAAATGTTGTGTCTAACACATGAGGAAAGCCTTTTTCCACTCTCAGTCTAATGCCTCACTCGCAACGCTTGTTAGGCAACTCGAGCTCAAGTGGGAAAAATAATCGGTTTCCTGACTTGTTGGAACAATAACTATTTTCAATTTAAAAAAATTGAACAAAAACAATTTTATTTTATAATCTTTACTATCATACAAACGAACCATTCTTTACAATCATCTCTTAAAGATAATTGCTTTCAAACAAAGCCGAACTTTACGGTTTCACATGGTCCATTCTCAGTGCCGAGGTGCACCAATGACGCGTTTGAGTGTTTATAATTCATGGTGACCAATAACTCGAGTTATATTGGCCTCCAATGCCTCAATCATGGCAACCGCGCATCCCTTTTTAGAGTTTACATAGCTCCAAGAAAAAAAGTCAGAAAGTGTTATGTCACATGATCTTAGCTTGCCTCCTGGTCCAAAGCGTGAAATGGTTGCCCACAGAATCGTGCTCACAGTAAAGCCATTGTTTGACGGGCTGTATGAACCAAATTTCCGTCCAGATACGGGCTTCAATTTTAGGTATCAAATAGTTATCATGGCGCTATAACTACCACTATTCACAGTAACATTTCGGTCGGCCTCTGTTTTGAAGAAACATGAAGACAATTTTTTGCACAGACTGTAGACGCTGTGCCAGATTAAGTCCATTTTGAAATGTCAAACACTACTGAGGAAGAATGCCATAGTTGTCCCGACGCATGCGCGTCTGTAATTAAATCCCCATCATAAAAAGTACCTCTAAATGAATCATCCGATATTTAGCAGACTGAAACCCAGACTTACGGAAAGAACCAGTTAGTAATTACCTGAAATCGAATAAAATTATTGTAAAAGGAAGTTAAAAAAATGAAATCTAAATTTCAAAAATTTTATAGTAAGTTTAAAATAGCAAATCCTCCCGCAGAGTAAAAAGGTATTTAAGATCCGAACGTCTGGCCCGTCAGGGGTAACAATTGGTAATTTTTTCATCTACACAAACTTCAGGGAGAGATTCAAAATACTAAACGACAATTAAATCAAAAGTGCACTACGCACCACGTTTAAATTAAAATTTTAAAATTATTAACACCTTATCCAGTGTTATTCAATTTATTAATATTTCTCAGTATAAGAACACTGGTTATCAGAGCAACAGATAAAATGCTTCTCGATTAAAAGGTTACTCGTTAGCTAATTAGGCATTTCGTAAAATATTTCGGATGAATGCCAAACGGGTTCTACCAAATAGTGTCTTTTTAAAATAACGCCGAAGAAAAAAGCATTTGAGTATTTTGCTATATCTTACTCACTAAACTTTGCAAAATGTGTGCTGATTTCTTTATATCCGTTCCGTCATACTATAATTAGACTAATTTTTTTCAAAATTGGAACTGTTACTAGAGTGCGTTAAGTTTAATTTTTTGTTCCTTTGTGCCGACTTCAACATTGATAGAAGTACCCGAGATAGGCACGTAACTGAATTTTTGATATAATTTCAGGATTTAAATTTCACTTAACCCCAACGAATCTTACGCGGATCACATAGAATTCCAACACTTCATTATATAGTATAGGTACTAACATATTTCACAAACAATGAAGACTACAGGTTTTTCTGATCATTGTGCGGTAGTCCTACCATTAATCATATCTGATAACAAAGTTTACAATAAAACAATTTTATTTAGATGCTTTAATGACACTATACAATTTATAAATTCCATAGCAAGAATAAATCTTAATTTTCATGCTAAATAGTTGTAATTGCATATTTCAATATATCTTTTAATTTTAAACAACTTTACTTCATAAAATTTTTCTGTATTGTAAAAAATAAAGGTACTTTACTCTAGAGTAAGATTAATGTTTTTTAACAAACCTCGTATACGGCTTAAAATAAGGAAATTATCTGATGATTGCATTTTAGGTTTTAGATAATGCAGAACTTTTTATGAAGAATAACTTTTTTTCCTAAAACTAATAATAAAAAAGTTTTCCATGTGAGTCCAACTTAAGTAGACACACTGTATAAGAAACGCTCTAAAATTGATATCAATAATTTTTTTTGAAATATTAATATTAAACAGATTAACTGATTATTTAAATAAACATAGGATGCGTGGAATTTGTCAGCATGGTTTTCGCAAGGAATGAAACACGACCACAGCGATTTTCGACATTGCAACTAAAATACTCAACAGTATTGACAAAAAGCAAAAAGCCATAGGTGTATTATTTGATTTGTCACGTGCTTTTGACGTAATGGATCACCACATAATGCATGAGAAACTAATAAATTATGGCATATCTGGTTATACATTAAGTTGGCTGAATTCATTTCTAACGGACAGACAGCAATATGCACAAATATATGGAAAAAAAATTAGTTAATTACAGCCATAAATTCAGCTTACGCAACATAACTAAGGGTTCAATGCTGGCACCTCTGCTCTTTTTGTTGTTTATTTATTTATTTACGGGAATCCCCACTATACATACATAATGCACAAAAGAAATACTTAATGCAATATATCCCACTAATTAAATCACAATAAAAACTATAATTTAAAAATCTAAATAAATACATCATTTATATAAATTAATATTCCGTCCTAACACAATTTAAAATTTTTTAATATTTGAATTAAATAATTCAAACCAATTATGTTTATTAAACATATTAGCAAAACATAATATTCTATTAATTGATTGAAACCGACTGTGCGAGACCTTGTGAAACGTGAATTTGGAAATATAATAAAATCTATATGTTTAAGAATATCATTACAACAAGTTGTGTAAAAAACATAAATCTGATATTATGCGACGATCCTCTAAAGATAAAATGTCGAGTTTGTTCATAATAACACTATAGTTGCCAGGTACATGTTTTATATTTAGTTTATATTCAATAAATCGTAAAAATCGGCATTGCACTTTTTCCAAAGCCTTGATGTCACAACACAAATATGGCGACCAAACGGGAGACATATATTCTAAATGACACCGTACTAAAGTAAAATAAAGTGCACGTAAACAATCAACATTAAATGAACAACATATGCGGAAATAAACCCCCACATTCGAGTAGCCTTATTACATAACATTAACATATTATTTCTAAAATTTAATTTGGTATCGAATACAATGCCAAGGTCTTTAATATTTTCCACTCTATTTACCGCAATATTGTTAATTTTGAATACAAAATTAATGTTCTTTTGGCCTCTATAAAACGAAATACATTGACATTTCTTAACGTTTAAATATAATTTGTTTTCAACGCACCAAGTGTATAAACGATCTATGTCACTTTGAAAACGGATACAATCATCAATCGAATTAATTTTACAGTACATTTTCAGATCATCAGCAAAAGAAGAATTTACAATGTGTAAAAATGTTATATATATCATTTATAAACAATAAAAATAATATGGGACCAATATGCGAACCTTGAGGAACGCCAGAATAAATATTAAACGAATAAGATACGCAATCATGAATTTTCACACACTGACTTCGATTACACAGGAATGACGAAATCCAGTTCACAGTACACTTTGAAAAACCAATTGTGCATAATTTACGTAGTAGAACTGCATGGTTAACTCGATCAAACGCTTTAGCAAAGTCCGTGTATAAGGCATCAGCTTGATTACAGTCTTCCAAAGTTTTAGACAAGAATTCCTTAAACACCATTAAATTTGTTAGAGTAGATTTCCCTTGCACAAAACCATGTTGTTGATCACAAATTAAACCTTTGGATATCCACATTATTTGATCTGCAACTAATTTGTCTAATAACTTTGGAATAGTAGATTGAATAGAAATTCCACGATAGTTCTCGATTACACTTTTTACCAGATTTGAAAATTGGAGTTACGTAACTCAATTTCCATTGATCGGGGAAGGACCCTCCTTTAAGGATCGATCGAACAGCATATATATTGGAGTAACAAGAGTTGACACGCAATTGATAAGTACACACGAGGGAATATGGTCAGGACCACTTTTTTGAGTTTTCATTGACGTTATTGATTCAAACACTTCTTTTTCGTAACACATAATCTAGTGTTTATCAAATTAGAAATAGATGTTTCCATAAAGAAATCATTAAGATTATCAACATTTTGTGAATCAGAATAAACGGACGAGAAAAAGTCAGCGAACGAATTTACTATACCATCATTTGAAGAGATGTGATTATTTTTAAATTGCATTAAAGTAGGTATACCCTCTTCTTCACGCAGATCTTTGGCATTTTTCTCAAACTGGTTCCAACCTTTTTAATATAATTAGTGTGAAGTTGTTTATTTAATATCTTGCACTTTTACGAAATTCATTGAATACATTATAGTCACCTATATAATTGCTTCGTTTATACTGAGAATGGGCAGCTTTTTTTTTATGGATTAGTTTGATTAATTCACTGTTCATCCATTTAGGGAACTTATTATTTGTCTGAGTTATACATTTTTTAGGTACAAACATGTCAATACCTTGGAGTAAATAGTTGTAAAAATTTGAAACAGCTGTATTAATACTACCAGAAACCAGAATGTCATTCCAATCAATAGTGGCTAAGAAATTGTTTAAACCAATATAGTCCGCCCAGTCGTATAAATAGATAGATTTAAAAATAGTCATATTTGAAAAACTTAAATTTATTTTGAAGTCAATTATGTAAGCTTTGTGATGAACTGAAGTATTTAATAACGGATCATGACATTCAAATACATCATACTCTTCATTATTAGTAAAAAATAAGTCCAGAAACACCTCACGAGCATTCGAGATTGAGTTAATCTGACGACAATATGAATATGAGTCCACCACTACTTCACTGTTAACATCGGAGGGTTTTAATGAATCGTATATTAAGTTATTATTATTCCACTTAAGTGCCGGAAGATTGAAATCGCCACAAACCAAAAGCTGCATATTACTAAAGTTATCATAAATATATTCAACGGTAGTGGCATTTTCTTCATAACATGTCGATGGTGAACCAGGTGTAATGTAAACTCCACCAATGATAAGGGACCGACTTCCGAAAAATATCTGCACAAAAATGTGTTCGATCTTATCATTAATAAATAATAGTGATGACTTGTATGATTTCTTTACAGCAATAAGGGTGCCTCCACCTCGTGTTTCGCCACTAATTGTTCTATTAGTTCTAAAAACATTGTAATTTTTATACCTAGCATAGAATTGGTTAATTCGCTAAAGAGCCATGTTTCAACAATTATAATGATATCGTAATCATTAGTACTAACAGAAAACATAAATTCCTTTAATTTACTTCTTATTCCACCAACATTTTGAAAATATATATTTAGTTTTAGTGTTACCTTTGGCTCTTAGATCATTTAATTCGGTTCTGATTTTGTTAAAGTAATTTCTTTGAATTAAAGTTTTATCAGAATAGAATTTGAAATTAGATTTGTTTATATTTAATTTCAAAACGGATCTAGCATCATCCACATTATCAAAAATAAGTTTTATAGGTCGGCTACGGGATGGATCAGTTTTTTTTACCTAATCGCAAAACTTTATGTGGAACAACAGAAACATTCCTAGACCGAAGTGTATCTTTAATAATGTTTAAATCATCATTAATCTTTTCCTCTAGTGAATGAGAACTAGACTCAGGAACATTATACACAATCACATTACATTTTCGTTTACGCCGATCCTCCATTTCAGAAATAATCTCTTCAACATTCGTTAATTCACTATTATGTACCATCGAAGTACTGTTTTCGTGAATTTGTGAAATATTAGCTTCAAGTTTACTGACTCTGTTTTCGAGATCAATAATTTTTGCAGAAAATGATTTTATGATATCGTCTTTAAAATTTGTAGTTTTCGGTAATTAATTTATCCAGTACTTCATATGTTAAATTTATCGGGTTAGGTGAATCTTGAGTGATGGTACATTTAACACAGAACCATTTTGTGCCAAGTTCTTTTTGGCTTCTTCAAGGAAAAATCTAATTTCTGATCGGGTAATGAAACGCAAGTAGCGTGAAACCATTTTTGCAAAATTACATTTTAGTGCAGGAGATCTAGGACTGATATTTAGATCGCATATAAAACAACTTTGAACCATGATTGATTGAGAATTTAAAAATACGGTGATGTTTTATCCACAACAGAATTACTTATCAATAACTTACAATACGAATATTACTTTTGCTTAGAAAATGTATTAAGTGAGATAATTTTATCGCAGAAAACACAACGTATCGACGCACAAATGTATCACAAAACAATTATAATTAGAATAGAACCAAAATATTTAATTATAAATTAAAGAGTAACTAAATGTATTAACAAAACAAAATTACGTCCGCACGTCTTCGAGTCGTACTTCTAATTTTGTATTGCAATGACCTATACATGAACTTAACAGACGAGAATATTATGGTATGTCAATTCGCAGATGACACCTCAGTCATTGTGTCCACAAAGTACTTATATATATATATTGTGTCGGGCGATACTATTGACGTTACAGTGAATTTAGCAAACAATGTGATCTCAACGATGTCTAATTGGTGTACTACACAAATAAGTTGGTGCTTAATTCTGCAAAAAACACAGTATAGTTTGTATTTAAAATAACTATAGTTAAATTCACAGATTAAATTCAGTGTATAGGTAGATAGGGTAGTGCAATCTAAATAAGGATTTTCTTGACGACGTTGCCGCTTCACGGTACCAACCATACGGATCCAAAGCCCCCTGTTGTTGTTGTTGTTCTCAACAATTTTGGAACTTTTTTGTATATGTAGTACAAACATTTGTTTGATAACTGCTGAGAAAAAGATATTTACTTATAGAGGATTATCGCTGTTACCTGCGAATACAAAAGGAGGATTTATTTGTGACTGATAAGTTGGGTTCAAGGTTGAGTTTTTACGTGAAGAACGTATCCTTAAATATGGACCACCGCCTGCCATTTAAAAGCTATACTAAATTTAATCTGTGAATTTTTACTATAGGTATGAATATATTCTCTTGTTTTTATAATTTCTGTTTTTGAATTTTTTTTCAAAAAAATTTGTATTGAATCTATTGCTAATTCTATTGGTATATTTGTGTAAAAAGAAACAATATATAATTAAAACATTTTAGATTGGTAATCCTTTTGATTTTTAAACAGTCCAATAGACCAAATATTATGGTTACTTAATAATAAACCGATACACCGACTTCAATCAATCCTTAAATTTTCCTGTTTTTACTTCTGACAAATAAGACTGACTTTTTTTTAGAATTCACGTGGGTGTAATGTAGTTTAAATTTTTTTTCAGTAACCAGAAATCATATTTAAACAAAACAGTATGTCGTTGGAAAGACCGTACATTAAGGTTTTTAATACCCATAAATTCTCTTAAACTCCTTTTGTTTATTAAAGAGTGGAGCTTTAAAACAAAAGTTGTCGCTATTTGTTCGGTAGCGCAACCCAAAATGTCTTCATCTATAAAATCAAGTCTCCTTAGAAAAATCTGATTGCTTGTTGACATTTGGTCAATCATCAGTGATTAGTCTGGCATTATCTGTAAAAATAAAGGATACCGCACCTGAGGTAGCTGCTCTTGCTCAAGTCGTTGCTTGTATACAACTTGGGCATAGTCAGCGATTTGTTGCCCAACAACTAAATCTAAGTCGATCAGTGGTTTAACTAGTGTACCAGCGATTTGAGGAGACTAGCTCATTCAATCGGAGACGAGGAATAGGTAGACGTCGGTATACATCGGCAAGAGATGATAACTTTATTACTTAAATATCATTGAAGAACCGTCAACTTAATGCGGTTCAAATTCAACAGCAACTCCATCATGTCCGAGGGGTGGCTGTCAGTGACATGAAGACTACAGGAGACAAATTTGACACCCCACAGATCTGCCACTGGTTCAAAGCTGACTGCTGCTCATTGATAAGCGCGTCTTCGTTTTGCACTGGAGCATCTTGGACCAGTGGAGGTCGGTTCTGTTCTCCGGATACGTCTCAAAGGCAACGATGGAAAATAACAGTCTTTCAAATATTGTTTTTTTAAATCTGATTGCTGGCGGCTGAAATAAATGCATTTAAATTCAAAAGTGTGAGGTGGGTCGATTTGGTTGCTCGCAATTTAATTTTCGTGTTTTAAAATAGATGCTTAGAAGTTTAAATCTTTTAAAACACTCGACTTTCCGCGTCTAGCCGTATGTGTAGCACAAAACACAAAAATACACATAATTGAAATTGATATTTTAAATTTTGTTTATATCAATACGTATAGGGTATTCAAGAAAACAAAGTAATACACTCTATCATAAAAATATTATTGCTTTTCCATCTAGTAAAAAGTAAATGTGGTTTTAATTTGCTCTTAACGTTGAAGTACCAAAGCTTTTTGAACGTATTTTATAGCACAATTTATCAACGTCTATAAGTTTAACCGATAAATTTATTTCTTCAGATTTACTTTATTGCATTTTCCGAAGCGTCTAAGGAAGTAAATTACCTAGCCATTAATTATTCATAGAAAATGCATTGCAATTTACTCTAACTTGTGTAATATTGGCGTCCCATTTTTGAACACAATTAATGTTTAATTAATTTTTTTTGTACACTTTAGATGATTTTTCAAAAAATATTTGAATACATTAACGTATCGTAAATAATTTGAACACGTATTTGCTCAAAAAATTACATTATGATGGTTTAGCATTGCGTAATTATGATACGGTTTAATATTAATTTAACGAACCGTAAGCGAACCTCCTTAAGCAAGTAAAAGTTTATTTATTCTTCACTTGTAAATTAATTTTTAAATATTGTAATAAACTAAACCTTTAAAAATATCCAATATAATACAAGCTTTTGGGTAGATCTCAACATCGACGTAACAGCAAAGCAAAAAGAAAGTAATTATATTATAGAAAAAAATGAGTACAAATAAATGTTGTAGACTAAGCAATTCACAACAACTCATTTTCATAACTTTTCTGTGTAATCAATATTGTTGAAGATATTGTGACAAGATCATACTTCCTAATTACTTATCGGATCATAAAATAAGCTTTAAAGCAAGAATTAGAAACGTCTTATAAATAACGTAAACATGCAAAAAAGAAAAAAAAATTTATAAATTGGTAGTTTCTGTCAAAATTTTCTTGTGAAAACCTTCATCATGGTGGCGTCAATTTTACACCCTCATTAACGCTCTTAATTATGATCCTGCAATTTATGCAGTTATTTGTTATTTAAATCGGTCCTGGTAAGTTGCAGGTGATTCTATTTCTTAGTTTATTAATTGTTCTTGTTATAGCTCATAATTTTTAAGTCATATAATTAACTGCTTTAAAATGATGTTGACACCCGAAACCGGTCATCTGTAACTGTTTATCTTAAGTTTAAAGTAAAGGAATATTGGTGCACTAATAAACATTTCTATATAAAAATATAATTTGTTTTCAGACGAAGCAACATTCTATAAAATGACTTCGTCAATAGACATAATTTTCATGATTATTGTGATAAAAACCCGAAAGGGGTTTAGAACATCATTCGGACTAAATAGTCATTAAACGTATGGGGTGGTATTGTAGGGGATAACGTTGTTGCACCTTTTTTTGATGGGAAAAAATGAATGGAGCCAAAGTCCTTAATATTTTTAAAAACCAATTACAGCGATTATTAAAGACCTTCCATTAAATATAAGAAATAAGATTTAAAGTTGTTATCCTTCTAGGTGGAGATAGAGTTAAAAATAACGGTTTAAAAGTACTTTAAATTTAAACTAACAGTTGGAGAAAAAAAAGATATTCTCTAAACTATAAAAAATAAGATGCTGTTTCAACTAGACTGGGCTTCAATTCATTATGATAGAAGAGTTCGACGATATTTAAATAGAAACTTTAGTGAGTGTTGGATTGGACGAGGAGGACCAGCTGCTTGGCCTCTACGTTCACCTTGTCTAACCTGATGGATTTTCTTCTCTGGTGTTACATAAAAGATATTGTTTATTTATAAACAATAAGTAAAGATAATACGAAAACAAAATAAGAAATGCATTTGCAACAATTACTCTCAAACTAATTATTAACACGTTGAGTGCCACAATAAAGGTAAAAATCTTAGTCCTAAATGGCCGCTATCTTTTTTTACGATAACTTTTAAAAATCCGTATAGAATACTTACACTAGTATTAAAATGAGATTCTGCATTGGTCTCTCGCGGCCACTAGAACGATAGTGTTCTGGGAAGCCGTGAGAATCTTTTGTGGTATCTCGTATTATTTCCTGTTGACGCATCCGTTATTTTATGCTGGGACCTGCTTTTTCATGTTGAGTCTTGTTTGTTGTAAATACAAGGCATTTGTACTTATCAAGGCGTCATTTGGAATTGTATTGCTCTAGTGTTAATCAAAATGGCTTATTCTTACAAGAAGTTTTATCAGATGAGGATGAACATGAGTTATTATTTGGTGATACTTACTTATCAGATGGCTATCAGAGAGTAGTAATTGTGAATCTAGTGATTCTGAAACTTCTTTAGAAGTACCGAGAAAAAGACTTTGTTCTAAAAGTTTGCGGAGTGCTACAACAGTGCAAGACTTTGCAAATTTACCGTCTACGTCAACTAGTAGTGTAAATAAACAAAATATAATTCCTTCTGGTTCTCAGTTAAAATCGTGATGTAAAATTTTGTTACGGATTCATCTAGTTCCGATCAGGCTCATTCAAATGAAGAAAAGGCTATTAGAATTGGCGATGATATTACGTGGGGCCCAGTAACTGGCGCTAACCTAAACACTTTTGCCTTTGTCGAAAAAGATGTTGGACTTTCTAGAGAATTTACGAAGTGTATTATAATAAAACCCCATATGACTTTTATTTACTTTATCTGACCGACGAGCTGTTATAATTGTATGTATCTGTCAATAGGTAAATTTCAATTCCTAAATTAATTTTTATTAAGTTACTGAAACTAATCGTTACGCTGAACATTTTCATTGCCAAAAATACGTTCCCAAAATCTAGACTCAAATCCTGGCAACCAACAACCCATGTAGAAATGAAAAAACTGATTGGTATTATTATGTGGATGGGTTTATGTCAGTATCCGACTGTACAGTCCAAGAATGTTCTTTATGACAATTATATTAAACAAATAATATCTAGGAATCGGTTTCAGTTATTACTGAAGATGCTGCATTTTAATGACAATTCAGTTGATACTGATGATAGACTTCAAAAATAACTCCATTTTTGAAAAAAATAAAAGAATCATTTCAAAACATAATAAACTCCAGGAGAATACCTCTGTATATTGACGAAACTTTAGTCCCTTTTCGCGGACGACTTAAATTTATACAATATATTTCAAATAAGCGACATAAATTTGGCATCAAATTATTTAAACTTTGCTGAGAAAAAGGCTACACATACAATTTTGACGTGTATTGAGGAAAAGCAAAATCTGAAAATATCAGCGTTCCAACAAAAGTTGTTTTATACCTATCTGAAGGCTTATTAAACAAAGGCCGTACAATTTGTACTGATAATTGGTATACTTCTGTTTCATTGGC
This sequence comes from Abscondita cerata, assembly GCA_030710515.1. Lineage (NCBI taxonomy): Eukaryota > Metazoa > Arthropoda > Insecta > Coleoptera > Lampyridae > Abscondita > Abscondita cerata. The sequence continues at coordinate 1,207,533 of JALBCR010002316.1, read as the reverse complement.
TCACACTTTGTTGCAAAAAGGCACACATTTAATTGGTACCCTCAGAAAGAACAGAAAATTGAATCCCAAATATGTGATCAACCGCAAACTGAAAACAGGTGAAGCATCTACAGCAGCGAGCAATACAGGGATTGTAATAGAAAAATCGAAGGACAAGAGGGATGTATTGACGCTGAGCACCAAATATAATGTTGAAATGGTTCCAATACAGAGATGAAACTTTGAAATAATAAAACCACAAAATGTACTAGAATACAACAAGTACAAGTCGTACATTGACCTTTCGTACCAAATGAAAAGTTACAACAGAGTTTCTAACAGGTTCTTTGCTTAGTCAATGCCTTTGTCGCGCATCAGCAAGTAGCAAATGAATATATGTCCATTACAAAATTTAGAGAAGAAGTCATTCATGGGCTTCTAAATGTCCAAGACCCTAAATATACACAACTGACTGAAACGGAACATCGACTAGAAGATTGTGGTTATAGCGGAAGGCGTAGATGTTCACAATGTTACGCTAAAATATCTAAAGAATTTGGATGTAAAGAAGCTTAAAAGAAAACACCGCAAACTTCATTGAAATGTGAGGCATGTAGTAAAAGTTACTGTCTTGGGTGTTTTTTTTGATGCTCATAAGGTTACTATGTAATTAATTAATTACCATTTTTATGTTATTTTGTGTCTTAATATTCGTCTTTTTGTTTAAGTTCTTGAAAAGTATTTTTCTTCTAGTTATGCAGTAATTCAAATATTATTTTAAGTTTTTAGAATGTGTATTTTATCTTTGAAAATTTTTAATAAATAAATTAAATATTAGCATCAATAATAAATATGGGGGTTTTCTAATTCCTTAACAACCCTTGTTGTGAGCAACCATTTGTTATTTAAAAATTCAATACATTCCTAATAGAATAGGTGTTTCATATCGACTTTTAACAAGGAATGTTGAACAAGCAGCATTCAAACGTTCATAGCTGCGACACTTTACACTGATCTCTCAGACTTACAGGCCAAATACAGTGTTAGGATCGTCAGGCCGTCTACTTCACTAAATGCCTTCTAGTTCAAAGCTCTAGAGAGACCAGCGAGGAGCTACGCAGCTAATAATAAGCACCTACCATGAGAGACAACATAAGTCTCACGCGGCCAGAAGTAACACTATAAATGAGAGACCATGTTGGTCTCTTATGGCATTCAACGTGTTAAATAAAATTCGAAATTCATTTTTTAATTCGAACAAACTTGTTGAGAAGAAAAGGGTTTGGTTTTTATTTTAAATTAAAAAAAAAAAATGCATAAATTGAGATGGAAAAAAAAATGGTGGAAAAAGCATTTTATTTTCATATTCATGATGGAGTTGGTTTTTTTACAGTTTTAATGATATTCTCATTCTGTTTTATGAGATTGTTACCCTATAGTTTGGAAAGTTTAGTATAACCGGTAACAAATGATATAGTCCGTTCAGTCTCATCTGGCGGTTATAGGATTATAGTGTAGGACGTTCGTTTTTGTGTTCATTGTTATAAATCACGCCCTTAAAATACTTTCCATTCTATGCTATAGAAAAGAGAAACAAAGATAGTTATACACTGTCTCAGAGGTAGTGCGTGCTATTCTTGACAGTGTATTCAAACTTGATTTTTAATAACTAGGTAATAGAGTCCAATTTTGAATGACCGACGAATTGTCTACATCTTACAAATAATCCAGAAGTTCTCAAAATTCTACTCGATTTTTACTCCACATCATAGTATACGATGGGAAGTTATGCGACGATTTCTAAACCGAAAATTTTAACCCCTTTTTTTCACTTTTTCCGACGAAGTAGAGTTAGTATGTTACAAAGAAGCAAAAAAATTTTGTTTTTATGCCGACCGGCCGTCCGCACGTATGTAAACAAGATTCCGGCTAAACCACAAGTCCGATTTTCATGAAACTTGGCATGTAGATGTTATTTATAAATGCCCAGATCTGATTAATTTTTGGGCCTAATCCATCCAGCCAAAAGGGTACATCACCTACATAGACTTTCTTATTTCTAAGGAGTAATTACTGAGATATTTGTTGTCACGTGACATTAATAGTTTTAATTATATAGTGAAAGTACTCTTTATTTTGAAATTCCATAACATTAATAGGTGTAATTATAATAATGTCATTCTAGTAATTAAGTATCGATTGCTGTGATTATTCTTGTTATTATTATTTATTGTTAATTGTTAGTTGTTGGTGTAACTTATACAAGTGCGGTTGATTTAATTCAAAATTTTGCAAGATGCCAAAGAAGTTGACAAAACAATGCCGTGAGTTAGTGCTAAACGTGTTTGACTATTTTTCTGAAGAAAAACAAAGCGGTGGTCCTCTACTATCTGTATTTGCAGTTCAGCAAAGAACAGCGGACTCGTTACAAATTTCACTCAGAACCGTACAAAGACTGTGCAATCTAAGAAATGAATGTGTTGATTTAGAACCAGTAAAAAGGAAGATAAATAAAATCCGTTCTATCGATCTACCAGATAGTAAAAAACAAACTATTCGTGAGTTAATTTACGAAATGTACGTAAAAAAGAACACGTTTCCTTAGATTCTCTATTGGCTTTAATCAAGACGAAAAGTGTTTGTGAAATAAAAAGAACTAGTTTATCTTATTTACTAAAGCATATGGGTTTCCGATTTAAGAAAACAAACCATAGACTCGGTTTATGTGAACAAAGTCATGTTGTGTCCATGAGGAACGTCTTTTAAGAAAATATTTAAAAATGTCAACTCCAAAAATTCAAAGCAGTTTGTTTTTGGATGAAACATGGGTGTTTAGTAAAGGAAATTCTAAACGTAGTTGGCAGGACGCAAGTTCGAAGAGTTTACAACAACCAGCCAAGACATCAAATGGTAAACGTTACGTAATTGTTCACGCGGGTAATATAAATGGATTTGTTGAGGGAAGCAGTTTAATTTTTGGCACACAAAATAAATCCTACGATTACCACGATAACATGAATTCTGAGTTATTTGAAAATGGTTTGAAGAATCTGTACTGTGGCGACTAGAAAAACCGTCTATCATTATTTTAGATAATGCAAGCTACCATTCTAGAAAAACTGACCAAAACCCTCGACTTCCTGGAATAAAAACCAGATTATTGATTGGTTGCTTAGTAAGAATATAGAATTTGAGTATTCTATGTTGAAAGCCGAATTACTTGAAATAGTTAAAAAAAATGCAACCGAAGATGGTAATAAATACGTCATCGACAATTTAGCTTTGTTTTATGGTCACGAAGTCCTACGTTTGCCCCGTATCATTGCCACTTCAATCCAATTGAATTGGTATGGGGCATTGTAAGAATATTATGACAAATGTATTGGAGCTACATCTGGAAGAGAAGAACACGTTCTAAGTACTTGGAATGAGGCCCTGAATAAAATAACCGCTGATACCTGGAGAAGATGTATCCAACACACAGAAAGTATAATAAAGACACTTTCGACCGCGAAAATAATTGATGAAGTACGACCTCTGATTTTTACGGTCAACGGTGAAGATAGTGAAGACGAAGACATTTTGATAATTTAAGTGACTCGGATGAGGATGTATAATTTCTTTATTTATTATTATTTATATTCTATTTTAAAACAGCAATTACTGTCACACCGCATTGAAATATTGGAAAACGATCCAGTAATTTTATTGTATTACGTTTTAGAATTCGTTTTTATATATAAATTTATTTCATATGTTTTTGTACGTTTCACATTTTTAATTGGTTTGCTCACAAATCAAGTAAAATTGCTCTTTGTACTAATATTCCTAATATATATTATACTGTTTACAGTGCATTTTTTATTGCAGGCAGAAATATTTTACAATAATTAAAAAATTATATCAAATCTTAACTTTTTTTGCATTTATAATTAAAAAAATACTTTTCTGTGTAAGGATATAATAATACTTAAATAAAAAATCGAGTAGAATTTTGAGAACTTCTGGATTATTTGTAAGATGTAGACAATTCGTCGGTCATTCAAAATTGGACTCTATTACCTAGTTATTAAAAATCAAGTTTGAATACACTGTCAAGAATAGCACGCACTACCTCTGAGACAGTGTATAACTATCTTTGCTTCTCTTTTTCTATAGCATAGAATGGAAAGTATTTTAAAGGCGTGATTTATAACAATGAACACAAAAACGAACGTCCTACACTATAATCCTATAACCGCCAGATGAGACTGAACGGACTTTAGTACAATACACGGGGTGTTTTTAACAAATTTTGAGATATTTTTTAATTAGAGTTTTGCTTCACCCTGTATTAAAAGAGATACGAGATACCAATCTAACCAATTTGTAACGGTTTTAGTTTACAAACTATCTAAAGGAGCGACGGATCTAGCGGTACAACCTAGAAAAAAAAACTAAGGGAATTTGGCTCGATGTAGCGCACTAAATTAATGGAGGATAATCAAAATATTATAGTAGTTAGAATAGCAGCGTCCTGCTTAGTCGAAGAGTTGCGTGGATTCCTGAATAGCTATAAGAATTCTGACTGCTGGTCTAACAAGGCGCCACCTGCTGAGTAAAGAAAAATAAAAACCGACCAACAGGAGATCAACAGGTTTTACTTAAAAACTAATATGCTAGATCGAACACAAACAAATCTTAAAATAAACAACAATAATAAGATGATTTGACAGAAATGAGAGATTGTGCCGCATATAATACATGCGTTAGCAGCCTCGTTTGCAATAAATCAGGCTTCTAGTTAAGATGTCGGGTTGCAGGTAAGCTTTAGTGAAACGCTTAAGTTAAGAGTTCTCATTCAAATTAAACCAAAAAGTAGCTGCTATTAAGGCTCTCCGTACATATATCATTTACACACGGCTGGTTACACTAACGTAAACAATTAAAAAAATAGTAAGTACCTCCAGCAAACCCAAAAGGCCTTTTGTGTCCGCGATTTAAGCTGATTTAAACCAATTTACGGTTGACGAGGATACACCGAATAAAGTTACTAAATGTTAATTATCGAGCCGTTTATGTGCATCTGCACCGAGCTTCATGCGCCTTAATTATTTATGAGTAAGTGATTTTAAATACTAAAACTTAGCTGTAATACGTCAAGTATAGTTCCGGGAATGAAAGTATTCTGCTATAGACGGTATCGACAGTTCAGGGAAGGTAGATAGACCCAAAGGATTCCTCTAAGGTTGGCGTATGGAGAAAACAGCACACCGGTGACTCCTTCGATGGAAATATACGAAATAACCAACCTCTTACGACGTGGTACTCCTCGTTGGCTTGAGGCTTAATTACTGCGGAGCCGTGGTATTGTCGTGCATTAATAGGGAAGGTTCTTGAGCTACAGCTACTCAGCACCCTCGAGAGTTATCCCAGTAACGTATATAAAGAGTATAAGATGCCGAACATAACGTGCCAAAAGCATTAGTAGCAATCAAATTAAAACAAATAGAAAGGAAACCCAAATACTCACAGGTGAAATTGAGAAACCCACATTAAATAATTTTTTTTGGTGAAAATTCACTTCAGAGAAGATGCTAAAACACCCACGTGCACCAACGAAAAAAAGAGAAAATGTCCGCCGTCCGTCTCAAAAAGTTGGTCGAATTGATTTTCCACCAATCGCAATTAGAGCGTGCGCGCCAATTACGAGCTTTCGTCGCACCGTATTACTTGCGACAGACGTTCTAAAGCGGCTTACGACCTACGTCCTCAATTCGATAAATCTGAACCGTAACAAATTTTCTAAAAATCTATTAACTTCACAATATTACTCAAATAATAAAATCTTTACACATTACTAGATTTAGTGAATGGCTGTATGTGTTTTGAATGTAACTGCATGAATGATTCTATGTGTCGGTTTAAATTTACCGCACGTAAGGACCTATTTATAAAGATAAAAGTGTAATTACAAGCAGTTGCTCAAAGAAATCATAAGCAGGGTATTGCCAAGGGTACTCGACAAAAAAAAAACTGGCAAAAAGCTGACGAATGCAATTAGAAACGGAAAAGTAATATCATTGGTATTACTACCACAGTTCAAACCATTCATCTCCAAAATTTAATCCGAATTAAAAAAATATGGTCAAAATAGTCAGCAAATGGAAACATTTTCTATTGAAGTTTCTTTCATATAATGAAAAAAGAGGGGTTTATTTTTTATTATTTTTAGATAAAAATATTGAAGAAAAACTAAAAAGATGCAAAGAAGGAAAAACTGAAAAAAGTTTTTACTTTTTAACACTTCCTAAGATCGATTGCTGCTGCCTGTTGTTAAATGCAATAAGCTTAAATTTCTATTTTAGTCAACATGGAAGATGAATATGTTTGAATGTTTTCTACAGTCATCAACATTAAAAATCAAATTCTGAAGAAAGTGACCTCTAAGCAAAATGTAAGGCAAAAAATTAAAAAATAAACATTTTTCTTGTAAAAATCAGTAGCTTTGGGAATGCCAAATAAATCTAAAAAGCATTAAAGCTACATATGTTGATAAAACAACTGCAACTGATTCACTAAACACTTGTGTGATATATTTCACTTTCATTTTCTGAAAATTATTCGAAGTAATATAAATTAGTTGATTTAGGAGCCAATTGCAGCCGGTGTAGACTTGTTACCTGACATGTAGAAATTTTTTACTGTCTTTCCAAGAGGCTTTTGTTATTAAAGATTATATCGTATTTAATCAAGTTATTTTGCACCGACTTCAATAAATAGGGGACATCGAAGAAATAATAGACTTTCTTATCTCGTTTACGAGAAGGTATGGTTTTTTCCGGTGATAGATCTATTGTTGTAGCTTTTCTAAGCAGTTTGAAACTATCGACTTCAATTTGTCACCTTTGCATATCGTATTTGCTATCTTGTGTTTGCTACTTTAAAATTAACATTTTGGGGCTCGTAAAAACTCAATTTTTAGTGAAAATTGTTTGTATTCCTCTGTATATCTCCTGCTTCTTAGTGGTTTATTTTTAAGTCCACTTGGGCCTTGCATAATTTGTGCTCTAAGCTCAGGAAAGAAATCGTTGGGTGATGTTAGCTTCAATTGAAGTGCTTTCTCGTTGCAATTTAAGAATGTTCCTCCGTAATTTTCTTTATCTAGGAGTATTTGAGCTGCAAGGTTGGAGTAAGTTTGAGTATAGCTGGAGATGTTAACGAGCTTTACATTTACATCGATTCTGAAAACACTGTATAAAAACATATAAAATTTCATTTATTGCTTCACAATATACCTTGCCATCATTTGAATATAGGTTTCAGAAATTGACACTTGTAATTCATTTAGGAATGGCAAGTGTTCGCCACATACTCGTTAAGTTTTATAGTCGACATTTGTAGCAACAGATCGGATCTTCCACATTCAGTTAACCATTCAAAACACCTACAATAAAAATTTTGTAATTTACTTAAAATTGTTCATGTAACTTAACTCGCCTGTATAAATCTCACTTAGGGAAACAGAAAAACTAGGATTCTAATAAATTCAGGTTATCTATTTGCGGTTATGGGATGGGGGCGCTAATTTTTAAACTAATGGCACTTTTATATTCAAATAATTTTATTGTGTTAAGGCAATTTTAAGCAGCAAAATACGTTAAAGAATAATCTCCTAGATATACAAAATCCATGTTTTCACTCGTTTTTGTTAAACAACTACTCTTGGATTCAAAAAATTGAATCTGTCCATTATTAACCTAGGTCAACAATAGAAAAATTATTAACCACTAATAGAGAAATTCAACTTTTCAGTTGGCTAGAGAACGCAATAATTGTCCACTTCATTAGCTAGTAGCGGAAAAAATTCATTAAGCAACACTCTGGCATTACTGTTTAATGTTCAATGTTTTGATCTAATAGGAAGTGGAAACACAAATTTAAAATGATAAAGCAAGCTTTCTAAAAACCTACCAAAATCTTGATTCTAAAGTTAAAAGTTTGAAATACTTACAACCAAATGCAACTATGCATTTTTTTTTTAAATAAATCTGCTGTTACCTTTACTAATTAAATTTAATCGGATTCAAAGTCGATAAACTTGTTCTAATGTAGAATTATAAAAACACCTTTCAGACCGTACGCACGCGCATTCCATGATATTACACTTTTACAAGTTCTATACTAGAAAAATAGATTGAAGGTTAAGTGTTCAGCCGAGTCCCAAGTCTAAGAACCGATAGAATATGAGATAAGTTCTTGTATATTAATTTACCGGGCACAAGAATACATCTCTAGGCAATTTCCTTCTGCTTCGTTTTGTACGTTGCGCTCGTGGTGACGCGCTTTGCAAACCACCACCAATTAGGCAGATTGATTGGTTAGGCCTCTAACTGATGTTTTTAGTGGTAGTAATTTGTGTAGTTAGCAAACAAAAATACGGGTTAAGATTTTATTTTTTGTTTAAATCAATGGTTTTAATTTTATAAATGATTGTAGTTTAAGTGTAATTTAATAAACCTTTTCTTATTGCAGGTGGACAAGTGAGATGGTTGGAGATTTTAATAAATATGGCGTCAGAGAATTGTATAAACAGTTTTATCGGTAGTTAAAGTTCCTGTTCATAACAATTCACTTTCACGGCCCTTCCTAATTTTTTTTAATTGATCTTTTCTTATAATAAATGAATGACAAGCTTCGATGGGATAAAACGGAAAATTTGTGGTCAAATCACTAAATAGTTGAGCGTGAATGAATAAGTTGTCAAAAATGGTTAAATTCTGAAAATATTTGAGTTAACAAAATGTCGAAAATGTTACTGGGAACAAAACGGCAAAAATGATTTTGCAGACAATTAACATACGATAAACAAAGGTATACAAACATATAATTTTTGGTGTGCGATATTTACATTATATTTTTAAGTGTACTGAAAAAATCGGTTTCAAGATAATATTATATTGTTTTTACTCCAAATGAAATATGTAATTTTTTCTTCACCTTTAGTCAAATAATGAAAAATTTCATCCTAAATTAGTGAGCTATATTCTCCAATTATTCGTAAAGATAGTACCTACATGGTAGAACTAATAAAAAATGTGTAGAGAACATGAACTACTGCCAATTCAGTTCCGAAAAGTTTGGCACTAGAGAAGGGTGAAGTTTTCAAGTGGGTCACCTAAAATCGACTTTTTGAGTTTTTTTCGTTACTCGTTACGTATTTTTATAGTTGATAAGGTACCTACAGTAGACACCAAAGCGTTTTTCGAAATAACCATTTTTTAAAAAGTTATGCAATAACAAATATTTTTACCTATTTCTCTTCAAGTTTCAATATTTTGGCAACCGTTCCATGAAATTGAACAATTTTTTTTTTCTTTAAGTGAGAAATGACTGATGAACAAAAGTCAGACCAACTATGTTTAGTAAAATTTTTTTTGCTTATAAGTTATTTGTTTAAACAATTAAGATTTTTTTCACTTTCTCTAGCAAATTAATCAAAAATTTTTAATGCAATCGATGCGGAAAACATTCTTCAATTCGATTAAAAAAAATGTCAGTACGACCGCACGTAGAACGATAGAAGCCGTTTGACCGTTGCCTCTTTCCTCGTCTTTACTACGTTTATAACTTTAACATCTGGATATCGCTTTTGCTTTATTTATGTTTGATGAATTGTTGTTCAACGTTATCCACATCATCAGAAAAAACTTTACATTTGATTGTTTGGTCGTCTACATATTTGAAAGAGTGATACTGCCGAGTATGTTGAATTGCTTTCGTCATTTCGAATCGTGATTCTAACTTTTTTGTGTTTTTGATATTCCGCAATTGTACTGTACGCAAAATGGATTTTACTAAATTACTTCGATGCCCATTGGTACAATGTTTTGTCGTTGATATTTGACAATTGCTTTCTTTTTGAAAAGTCGCACGGTACGCATTTCTTTTTATACAACCCCCAATGCCATCGCAGGCCTCTTCTCCATGAGAGGTCGCAAAGAAATGCCATTCAGCCTCCATATCAAAATCTTTTTTGTGATAGAACACATTTGAAAAATTGAAACGATTTTTATATTGAGATGCCGCTCCATCAGAAAAGTAAATAAATTTTCGAACATTATTAGAGCCGAATTTTTTTTTCAAAAAAAAAAATTTTTTCAGATAACCGGACAAGTTGTCAAGAGACTAAATCTTCTCTCCTGGAGTTGACGCATGCGAAAGTGCGACTCGAAGATCCTCGATCCACGTTTTTAGTTACTCGCTATAGGACAGGCTTGTGTTTAATGATTTCTGAATAGATTGGATGATGATATCTTTGTCCTCCATTGTCAAATCTAGCGACGCTGTAGATGAATCAAGTACAATTTCTTTCAAAGGTTCTAGAAGTTTTCACTTTCTGCTCTCATCATCGACGTTCCTGCACACCTAATCAGGATCTTCTGCTATGCCTCAGTTGCATCTTCTTGATCTTCCACCTGCACAACGTCGTTACATGTATCTGATGGTCGCTATCATTCACTGTGTTTTGGATCAGTTGAAATATTCTTGTCTTTTTGTCTGTACAGCTGAGTTTTGCACTTGGAACAAACGTGTAAACCAAAAAAAGCACACAATCGCCGGTCGCAATTTTCAGAAATCACTGTCAATCTTTCACGGAAGTTATTATGGCGATTTTTTTAAAAGGATTGAAACATTTAGGAGCTGCCGGCATTTTGACGTGTAACAATGTACTCATATGAAATGACTGAATTCCACGACGAGACAATCACAACGTAAAAATCTGACCAAAAACTGACGGAAAATTACTTGAAAAGGCTTTCTTTTCATATTTACGCTGGGTCATGCTGCCGATTCCAATTAATTAAAAGATTCTTATCACTAAAATTCAGACACATTCCTTCAAAAACTTGTATAATGTGACAAAGCGTAAAATAAGAGCGACTCAATGGTCTGCGGTGATTAAATCGAACGTGTCTGCGCCCGTGCGCGCTCGAACTAAAACGGTCATAATTTTGTCATTTATGAATTGTACTGAATTTTTTTTTCGAATATTGCTTTGAATAGAAGAATGTTTTCCGCATTGATTGCATTAAAAATTTTTGATTAATTTGCTAGAGAAAGTGGAAAAATCTTAATTGTTTAAAAACAAATAGCTTTCTTTATAAACAAAAAAAAATTTAATACCATAGTTGGTCTCACTTTGTTCATCAGTCATTTCTCACTTAAAGAAACAAAATTGTTCAATTTCATTAAACGGTTGCCAAAATATTGAAACTTGAAGAGAAATAAGTAAAAATATTTGATATTGCATAACTTTTTAAAAAATTGTTATTTCAAAAAACGCTTTGGCGTCTACTGTAGGTACCTTATCAACTATAAAAATACGTAACAAGTAACAAAAAAACTCAAAAGTCGATTTTAGGTGGCCCACTTGAGAAAACTTTACCCAGAAGCGTGTATATTGTGCTTCATCGATTACCTCTTCATTGGCTTCCTGTTCTTTGTAATATTACTCCATCGAACATTCGACGAAAATCTGCGTTAAAACGAGAATGGGATAAATGCCAACTTAACAAAAAGTTACCAATTTGGAATGACATTGACAACCCTCTTGCTAAAAGACTTAAAAATCTCGAAGTCCTATATAGTTGCAAGACTACTTAAGTACGGCTTTTTCTGAAGTTGAAGAGTGAAAAAAATTATGGTCTGGAGTTTTCAATAAACATCTCATTGATGATCCAGCAATAGAAGTTCCGGGCTTTGATCAAAAAAGAAAAATTTGGTCAAAAGTAAATCGCATAAGAACAGGCCATTCAAAATGCAACTCTATGTTGTTTAAATGAGGTGCGATTTATAATCCAAATTGTGACTGTGGAAACGAACCGAAGACCGTTACACATAGTGTAGAGGATTGTTAATTAACGAAGTTTAAAGGATGGTTTTCAAACATTCAGAATTTAATGGATGAAGCAATATTATGGCTTACAAATCTGAAGGACATCTGAAGTTCAGCAATATTTTGTATTCTTGTCTTGATTATCTGTTTTTCCATTATTTTATTTTGCTATTTCTTTAACCTACCATTTTTTTTGTCATTGTCGTGACTGACGCTTGGACCGGTCCATTATATGTCGTCATGCAATGGTTGTGCTGTTATATTTTGTGCTTATTTACCTTCTATAATGTTTACACACTTAATTAATATGTGAATACTAGGGTGGGTAAGGGTTGGCATGTTTAGGTTTTAGTGGTTTTCCTAAACCTTGAAGTAAATGCTTTGCCAAAACGAACCAATCCACTATTGCACACGGTTTCGTGACCACACTATACAGGTGTATACTGATCTTCTGGGGCACCATACATAACACTTACATCACAATACAATATTTGTATAATGTACCATACGAATAAATAAATAAATAAATCAATTACTACTAACATGAGTTTGACTGTGCCAGTCACAACGAACTAATTAAATCCCTCTAAAGCAAGAGTATAGACAAAAACAATTTAAAAATCATCAAAACACTGTATGAACAAGTATTTGTCAAAATCGAGAATGACGATACAGAAAATATCTTCATCAAATGACAGGAATGCGTACTGTCAACCCTGTTCCTTAACATATACTCGGACATTATTTGTGCCCGGGCGTTATTAAGACCAGAGCATGGTATAAAAACAAATAGACAAAATGTCCATAATCTACGATATGCGGATGATACAGTCACAATAGCCGACTGCTTAGAAGCACTACAAAGACTGATGGATAGAATATCGCATGAAGGCGACCAATTATCGTTAAAATTGATAACATTGACAAAACAAAAGTAATGGTTATAAGTAAAACAACTACAGACCAACAAATATACCTATATACGAAAAATCCATTGAACAAAGTTTTAGAAAGAAATATATTACTGTAGGTGTGTGCTCTATAGTCAGAGCTCCTTTTTGTAGGTGTAGGTGCAAATCAACGACTAATATTTAACACGTCGACGTTTCGCCCACCACAAATGAGGGCTTCTTCATGGGCTTAAAAATAAGAGTTTCGATTGTAAAACTAAAATCAAACCAATAATTAATACTTAAAATTTTTTAAAATTGGTCAATAATTAAAATCAAAAAGACACACATGAACACAATCAACGAACGAAGAACAGTGCAACTATCCCCATAAAAAAAGCTATAGAGCAAGCACCTATTGAACAAGTTCTAAAGTTTAAATATTTGGGATGCTGGATAACTGAAGAGTTAAACTCAGACATAGAAATAACAAGCCAAGTAGAGCAAGCAAGAAGAGTATTTTTTAACATAAGAAAGCTACTAGCCAATAAAAACCTTAATCTGAAACTAAGATACCGTTTTGCTAAGAGCTATGTCTACTCCGTACTACTATATAAAGCCGAAACTTGGACCCTTAAAGTTAACATGCTTAATAGACTAGAAGCGTTTGAAATTTTGCTCTTCAGAAGTTAATTAAGAATATTCTGGACTGGTCACACGACCATGGCAAAGTCTTGAAAAGAATTGACAGAAATTGAGTACTCCTCACTACAATAAAGAGGAGAAAGGTTGTATACCTTGGTCACACTTTCCGTAGTACGAAATACCAATTCCTGAAACTTATCATAGAAGGAAAAATCGAGGGTAGACGAATGTAGGAGGGAAAAAATACTCATGACTCAACAACATTAAAGACAGGACAAATTTAGATACACACTTCTTGTTTACATAATCGAGGGGATTTCGCTGTAATTGTTGCCAACATCCACTAATGAGGTTATAGAACTTCAAGAAGAAAAAAAGTGCACCCGCCGAAAATTATCAAAGTAGCATCGAGCCTTAGACCTTCAAAATTTCCTGACAAATATTCTCGCCTGTTTTAACTATTTACAAAACTTTGTGACCCCGCTAATCGAGATTAATTATTAAACAAGAAATAAATATAAATCAATATTTTTAAGTCATGTGTCTTCTTGAAAAAACCAGTGAAGGATATTGTATAAGAAAGTCCAGAATATTTACTAAAGAGAAGTTTAAAAAATGTTATGAAAGCACAAAACAACGTATACTTGGGAATAAAGGTACATTCATCCAATTTTAATTAATATGTATGTGCTTTAACATACAATAATTTCTTTGAAATGTTTTATTAATTGAAAAAATTAATACTGATGACATAGAAAACATGGCAAATTTAAATCTCATAAAAATTCCTGAAAGGTTTGATCTTTACAATTATCGGAGAAATGTTTCTATAAATCTGTAAAAGTTACGCTTTATTGAGAACAAAAGTTTTCAGAAAAATTTTTTTTGAAATTTTTAAATAGAATTCATATCATCTCAGGTACGCCAACGAGATGTGTCAATTTTATTAAATTGATTAACTCTGAAGAATGTACTTGGCACCGTTTAAGGTGCACTTTAGGTAATTGCTGATTAATGGTGGAGAAAACATGGAATCTTTAAAGAGGCATATGGTGGTTGGAAATCCACTGCGTGGCCGATGGTTATATAGAGGAATTCCTCTAGAAGAAAACTGATACCGCCAAGAAAATATTAAACACAAGTTAAAATATTTACGAAAAATCCACTGAATTTTCATAATTGAAACCAGTAGTTGTACAAGCAACCGAAAGCCACAACAAGATGTGACGTCTGTATCGCACGGATTTAATTATCAAAATTGTTATATTTGCATATAGCTTTTATTTTTTACTACATGCACTTCTAATAAAAATCTTAACCTTTTTTGTTGTAAAACCGATCAAAATTTGTACAATAATCAATAATAAGCATAATTATATGATCATTCTGGTAAAAAATAACCGATATAAACAACAACTGATTCGAAGTGGAAGAAAGTATATTGGAACATCGTGAAGTTATGTCAACTTAACATAAGTAAAGTATCTTTAATTTACATGATGGTTACAACAAATTTTCAATGTTATATTGGTTGCAATAAATTATTAAGTTTGACGTCATCCTATTTTTTACGTAAACAGACTTTACGAAATAATAATATGACGCTAACGAGGTACCAACCTAAATAGTCGTGAAAACAAAAAAATCTGTTGCTTTTAATGTTTAGACAGTAAAAAAAAAAAATTTATGCAAATTTGGTACATTTTAATTAATTTTGAAATATCACTGTTGCTGGAAAAATAAACATTTTAAGTGTTTAAAAAGAACTCATTTATTTTAATTATTATTGAATAAGTTTCAACAAATTTAGAGCTTATTTTTGACTGCAATAAGTAATACTTATTAACACAATAATAAAAGCTTCAAAAGTAGCTGTAAAGTCCTTAATTTTCTATTTTTATTTTTGAAGTATTAAACTTCAGCAATAAATTGCCACCATTTCTTCTTCTTTGGTGTAGAATATTGCAAAAGTTCTTTAGTCAACCCTAGGTGTTATATATATCCTTCGGTAACTTTACTCCAGGGTAAAATAAGATATTTTAAGTACAAATACTGTTTAAAATATTACCGAAACATATAGTGATACTTAAAATCTTTTGTTAAGTAAAATTGCACAAAACGTTTTTATTAAGAACTATAAATGTTAAATTACTTTAAATTGTACTACTTGAGAGGTAGTATGCAAATTTGGAACGTTACACAGAGCCGATGTGCAACATCACCATTGATTACACGTTGCATTTACATTGCAACATGTAGTGATTTATGCACCACTAAATTTTCTAGCGAAACGCTTTTCAGTAAACGGTAATGGAGTCTTTTGTTAAGCCGATCGATAACACTTCAAAATTTTAGAATTGAAATTATTATTAATTATTTGTTTAATATCTATGTATAAAAACTATGGGTTGTACAGTTACAGTTAATTTTTTTTTATTAAATTTACATTCTGTGTGGAATATGAAGCGTGCAATTATGTTTGTGAAGTTGAAGATAAAATTTATTTAGCTATGAAAGAAATATACACATTTTATTATTTTTTTGGTATGTGTTATTTTTATAAATTATGAGGATTCAATGTATACTACATCCACTTGATCAAACATGCAATTTATAAATTTTACTTCATCTTGATAATTTGGGCACATATCAAGAGATGACATCAAATTAAATTACGAAATTTATTTATTTATTTATTCGTATGGAACATTATACAAATATTGTATTGTGATGTAAGGGTTATGTATGGTGCCCCAGAAGATCAGTATAAACCTGTATAGTGTGGTGACGAAACCGTCTGCAATAGTGGATTCGTTCGTCTTGGCAAAGCATTTACTTCAAGGTTTAGGAAAACCACTAAAATCTAAACATGCCAACCCTTACCCACCCTAGTATTCACATGTAATAATATTAATGAAGTGTGTAAACATTATAGAAGATAAATAAGAACATAAAATATAACATTACAGCTATTGCATGACGACGTATAGTGGACCGGTCCAAGCGCCAGTCACGACAATGACAAAAAAAATAGTAGGTTAAAGAAATAGCAAAACAAAATAATGGAAAAATAGATAATCAAGACAAGAATACAAAATATTACTGAACTTCAGATGTCCTTCAGATTTGTAAGACATAATATTGCTTCATCCGTTAAATTATGAATGTTTGAAAACCCTCCTTTAAACTTCGTTAATTGACAATCCTCTACCATATGTGTAACGGTCTCTGGTTCGTTTCCACAGTCACAATTTGGATTAGAAATCGCACCCCATTTGAACAACATAGTGTTGCATTTTGAATGGCCTGTTTTTATTCGATTTACTTTTGACCAAATTTTTCTTTTTTGATCAAAGGAAATAATTATCCACCTCAAAAACAAAGAAGGAATTGTTATGAGAAGGTGGAGACTTGTCGTTGTGACTGGATTCCATCAACTGTAATTGAAGAATATGTGGTAGTCAAAGAAAACTAAAGTGATATAAATGCTAAAAGTTCAACATGCCAACTCACTTAGTTGTCCAAGAACTTCAGAACCCGATGTAGACTTAAATGTCAAAATATTTTTTAAATTAGAAAATCTTACTGTACGTAAAAACAAGCTGCTAGTATATTATTATATGATTTTTGTTTTGGAAACATGAAAAAAATAGATTAACTAGCGTGGCGTCAGTATACTATATATGTTATACATAGCAGCGCTTCTGCTCTCGGTATTTCCCTGCTTTTTACCTCAACTTTCACTGCTCTATTATAAATACAGGTAACATTGATTACGTTCTCACTACAGGGCCCAGCACATCGAGCGTGCATTAAAAGTGAACTTACATCTTATCAAGATATTGTTGAAACTTTTGCCTCATATTTCTCAAGTGTCTTCACTGAGGGTATAAAAGTTAGTGTTGACTCTAACTGTGCTTCATATTTAAAGTTATGTGAATATTGCCATGCTTATGGCTGTCCTTCTTCTGTTGACTGTGCCTCCAGTGACAAGCAGACTATTTTAAGTGTTCCACATATTTGTGCAAGTGATATTCTGAAAGCTGTGAAGAAACTTCATGCTACTAACGTCAGTGGTCCGGATTACATTCCGGCTTTTCTTATTAGTGATTGCATTTCATGTTTCATTGATCCTCTAACACACGTATTTAATGTAATTTTAAGAACTAGCCAATATCCATACTTATGGAAGCATTCCAAGTTAACTCCAGTTTTCAAAAATGGTGACAAGTCCGATATTAAGAACTATGGACCTATAACCTTATATTTTGCAAAGATATTTGAGTATATTTTTGCTGACGTCATTTATTCCCATGTCATATCGTTTATTGCTCCTCAATAACATGGTTTCATCCAGGGTCGATCTACCATTCTACCGTCTCAAATCTTTGCGAATTTACAACTTTTGTATCAAATGTCTTGGATAATAGATGTCAGGTTGATGTTATCGATGTTACAGTAACTCACTTATGAATGGAAACTCGAATTGCATGTACAGGGTGACATATCGACAATTGCCACAACAAATTAGGAACTAAAATATTGATATCATTTTGAGATACGAACGATAACAATTCAGCATTATTTAATTTTTTTTTTTAAATCGATATAACTCAAAAACCAGTCATTTTTTGGGTAGGGTATAGTAATTAAACTACATCTTAAATTTTACGTAGAATCTGAAAATATAATAAAATATAGCATGTTCCATTTAAAATAAGAAAGTTGACAGCTACTTCCGGCACAACCGGAAGTGTTGTATGAACGAAAATATTTGTTCAGTGATGTCGAAAACAGGCGCAGCACTATTTTCAGAAAATGAATCGAATTAGTTCTCCATATACTTTTAATGGACGCTCGATGTGCCGGAGCTTGTATACCGTGTCTCTGGAAAGACGCAATCTAGAAATTTTACTATCGAAAAAATTGAATTGATCCACTAAGACTATAAAATTCTCGTATAGACGTATACGTGACAATTAATTGTTATCGCTCGTCAGTAGTTGCATAATTTGAATATAACAGCAATGTTATTGGACGTATTAAGATGTTAGTTACTATTGGAATCGTTTAATTCTCTTTTAATTATAGTCATTCTCTTTTATTATGTTGTTAAGTATAAGATTATTGTATTCGTATTTGATTTGTTGAGCGCAATAAAGATTTGCTCGTTAGCAGTTGCACAATATGAATATACAGGGTGGCCCACCTAAAACGTAACAGGCCGTTTTCCGGAGCTATCTTACACTGCACTACAAAAAAAATGCGCGGAGAGATCAATTTTTGTTTAGAGGGAGACATATTCCGAAACTAAAGTTGACCCCGGAATGTAAACAGAGTAGCTCCGGAGCTATCATGTCAAAAATATTAAATGGCATAATGGATCGACAAATACCTTATATAAAAACCCTTTTAATTCTCTATTTCTGCTGCTATGCATCTTCGGTCAGGAAGCAGCAAGCGCCCCCGACACCCCCATTTTAAAAAATGAAAATAGTCAAAAAATACTGCAATATAGCCGAAAATTCCAATTCATGCTTACAAAGGGCATTCATTAACGATAAATATGTCCTGACGCATGAGGGTGACAGCCCCCACCTCAAAAATCTCAATTTACAGTGGCACCTCATATGAAAGGTATTGTAATTCTCTATTTAAACAAATACATTTTATTCCAAAAGGGAGGCCAAAAACTTTCTTTTTCTGGAAAACAATAGAAAATGCAAAAAAATGAAGAATTAATTGGTAAGATTAATTCAAGTTTGAATTGAACTTCTCGTATTGATCTCTGTAGATGCTAACAGGGGTTTCCTTTTAGGAATAAAATGTATTTGGTTGAATACCCACTCTATAAATTGAGATTTTTGAGATGGGGGCTGCCGGGACACCCTGTTTATTTGTCAGCACCAATTTTATTGTTAATAAATATCCTTTGTAAAAATGAATTGGCATTCTCGTCCATATTGCAGTATTTTTTACTATTTTTTTAGTTTCGAAAATAAGGCTACCGGGGGCTCTGAGGCCAACTGACCGAAATAAGATACATATAGCTGTATAGAGAATTGAAAGTGCTTTCATATGAGAAACATGTCGACTCATAATTCTATTTAAAATTTTCGACATGGGGGCCTGCGGGGTCACCCTGTTGATATTTCGGGGTCAACTTTGTCTTCGAAAGACATCCACTTTCAAACAAAATTTGGCTTGCCCTAACGTTTTTTATTAAAAGGGTAAGATCAAAAAAACAGTTTGTTTCGTTTTCGGTGGCCCACCCTGTATAATAGTAAATTATGTAACAAAGGTTAGAATGAAAATTCATCCTAGTGAGAAACTACAAATAGTTCGAATTTTATTTCTAATCGAGTGACAGACCGTGATTTCTTCACGACCATGTCTTTTTCACTTTATTTTTCATTTATTTTGTAAAATGTTAGTTAATACTTGTCTCTCAAAACACATAAAACTTTGGATTATACACTTACATTTGACATTGGCAGTGTAGAAAATCATGGTTGTTTAAATAATTCGTTGAGCAAAATTACAGAATATTAACTCTGTTATTTAATAAATGAGTATTTCAGAATAAATATTCTATCTCAAAAGCAAGAATTTTTCTTTCTATTAAAAATCATTTCAGAATGACTACATTCCACTAATGGTCTGGTGAAAAGTTATGTTCGTGTTAAGGTGTTAGTGAATCGTTAAACTGTATTTTAACTATAGGCGATTTTTAATTATATTATTACATGATTGTATATTATATATTATATTATATCATAATCAAAACGTCAAAACGTACGTCAATTTCGTTAGAGTTTTTCGTGTGTGTTTTAGGCGTTTTCAATACAAATATTAAATATGGAAGGTGATCAGTACCTTACAGTACTCCATGGTCAACAAGAAAAACATGTTGTTCCTGAGAATCACCACTTTGGTTTCCGGACCTGGTCATCAAGACCCTCCCTAATAATTACGAAAAAATGTATAACACAATTTCACAAAACACAATCACACACTAATATATGGCACACTACAAATATTCTACAAATTAATGTTGAGGGGTTAAGTAAGGACAAATCAGATTTCTTGTCTAATCTTTGTTTTAGGAATAGGGTCGATATTTTACTTTTACAGGAATCACACTGTGGAGATGAGACAAGTATACTCAATAAAGGTATAGTTAAAGGTTTTCAATTAGTAGACTTTATTGAGAGCGATCGGGCTTATGGAATAGCAACATACGTCAAAGAAAATATTCCATACGAAAATATACAAAAAAGTATCATTTCTGTTATAACTACTAAAATAGGAGATTTACACGTAGTAAATATTTACAAACCTCCTCCAATACCTTGGCTAGAAACTTTTAATGTCGTTTTTCCTCATCCATGTGTATATGTTGGTGACTTTAATTATCACAACACATTATGGGGCTACAAAGACAACGATATCAATGGAATAACGTTACAAACATGGATGGAATTTCACAACATACATTTAGTATACGATCCAAAAGACAACAAAACATTTTATTCCGATCGTGACATGGTTCCATTACAATCAACACGTATGGTATTAAACGATTTTCCAAGAAGTCAACATAGACCTTCGCTAATACAAATTGGACTTCAAATTCCGTTTGTAGAATCTTTAGGAAAACTAAGATGGAATTTTCAGAAAGCTAATTGGATACACTATAGAACATCTCTCGATTCTATTCTTAGATGGATACCACCGGTTTCTGATAATTATTTTAGGTTTGTAGGTGCTGTTAAATGTGCAGCAAAAAAATCCATTCTACGTGGTTTTTGACAGGAATATGTCCCATGTTGGTCAACTGAAACAAACAGATTGTACAAATCATATCTAGAAAATCCAAATAAAGATATTGGGAATGCTGCACTGTCATCTCTAAATAATGGAAAAAAAGAGAAATGGAATTTATTAATGGAAAATATGGATTTCGTACATTCAAGTCGTAAAAGCTGGGCACTTTTAAATAAATTAGGTTCTACAAATCAATCTTCTAAAACAAATACAAAAATTTCTCCAAATTCTATTGCTTCTCGGTTGGTTAATGTTTCAAACTCAGTAAAAGTGGACAAATCGACTATCA
Source organism: Abscondita cerata (assembly GCA_030710515.1). Taxonomy (NCBI): domain Eukaryota; kingdom Metazoa; phylum Arthropoda; class Insecta; order Coleoptera; family Lampyridae; genus Abscondita; species Abscondita cerata. Next base: position 1,186,025 of record JALBCR010002316.1, on the reverse strand, counting down.
CAAAGATGAAAAAGTGTCTACAAAAGAAAAAAAAATCTACACCTATCTCAGAAGATATATCCAGACCTTTTACTGTAGAAGAGCTAAAACATGCATTAAAAAAGACCAAATCAAAGAAAGCTGCTGGGTTTGATGGAATACATCCAGAATTTCTGAAAAATTTGGGAAATTATTCTTTGAAGTGGCTACTTATGTTTCTCAATAATATCTATAATACAGGTAAGTTACCAACAGATTTAAAGAAATGTAAAGTCGTGGCAATTTTAAAGAAAAACAAATGTCCTACAGACCCAACTTCTTATCGTCCAATAAGTTTGTTAAGTGTAATTTATAAGGTTTTGGAAAGATTAATTTTTTCGTTAATAGAAGAGAAATTACCAATTGAACAAGCAGGATTTCGATCCGGTAGAAGTTGTTGTGATGAAGTATTGGCATTAACAACACATATCGAAGCTGGATTTCAGAAAAAACTTAAAACTGGAGTTGCCTTTTTAGATTTAACTGCTGCATACGATACCGTGTGGAAAGAAGGTTTACTTTTTAAATTGTTTAACGTCATTCCTTGTTCCAAAATTATTTCTTCTATTGAAAATATGTTGTGTAATCGGAAGTTTAGAGTTAGGAGATAAAAGCAGTAAATTTAGATTTTTAAATAATGGTCTTCCACAGGGATCGGTTCTTGCACCTATTCTTTTTAATGTATATATTTCTGATCTTCCTTCATTACAATGTCGAAAATTCGTCTACGCCGATGATATGGCAATTTCATTTCAACATTCAGATTTTTTCGAAATTGAAAATAAACTATCTGATGATTTGCGTATTATGGAAAATTATTTCAAAAATGGCGATTATGCCCCAATCTTAAAAAGACAGAGGTTTCTTGTTTTCATTTAAGTAATAGAGAAAAAGTAGAAAACTTAATGTTATCTTTAATAATACAAAGTTAAACCATAATTTTAACCCAGTTTATCTGGGAGTAACTTTAGATACGTTTTTAATTTACAAAAATCATTTAGAAAAAGTCAAACAAAAAATGAAAACAAGAAATAATGTCATTCAAAAATTAGCTGGAACAACTTGGGGAGCAGATGCAAAGACACTTCGTACAGCTGCATTGGCATTAGTTTATTCTACAGCAGAATATTGTGCTCCTGTCTGGTTGAATAGTTATCATACAAAAAATAGATGCCCAGTTGAATTGCACTATGCGTATAATTAGTGGAACCATTAAATCTACTCCTCTCGATTGGCTTCCTGTTCTTTGTAATATTACTCCATCGAACATTTGACGAAAAGCTGCGTTAAAACGAGAATGGGATAAATGCCAACTTAACAAAAAGTTGCCAATTTGGAATGACATTGACAACCCTCCTGCTAAAAGACTTAAATCTCGAAGTCCTATATGGTTGCAAGACTACTTAAGTACGGCTTTTTCTGAAGTTGAAGAGTGGAAAAAATTATGGTCTGGAGTTGATGTTTTCAATAAACATCTCATTGATGATCCAACAATAGAAGTCCGGGCTTTGATCAAAAAAGAAAAATTTGGTCAAAAGTAAATCGCATAAGAACAGGCCATTCAAAATGCAACTCTATGTTGTTCAAATGGGGTGCGATTTCTAATCCAAATTGTGACTGTGGAAACGAACCAGAGACCGTTACACATATTGTAGAGGATTGTCAATTAACGAAGTTTAAAGGAGGGTTTCAAACATTCATAATTTAACGGATGAAGCAATATTATGGCTTACAAATCTGAAGGACATCTGAAGTTCAGCAATGTTTTGTATTCTTGTCTTGATTATCTGTTTTTCCATTATTTTGTTTTGCTATTTCTTTAACCTACTATTTTTTCGTCATTGTGGCGCTTGGACCGGTCCATTATATGTCGTCATGCAATAGCTGTGCTGTTATATTTTATGTTCTTATTTACCTTCTATAATGTTTACACACTTAATTAATATTATTACATGTGAACACTAGGCTAGGTAAGAGTTGGCATGTTTAGGTTTTAGTGGTTTTCCTAAACCTTGAAGTAAATGCTTTGCCAAGACGAACGAATCCACTATTGCACACGGTTTCGTACCACACTATACAGGTTTATACTGATCTTCTGGGGCACCATGCATAACACTTACATCACAATACAATATTTGTGTAATGTACCATACGAATAAATAAATAAATGATTGTTGTATTATCAGAAAGAGATATTTTATAGTTGATAGTAGTTTCTGAAAATATAGAATATTCAATATTTATGTAATTACGTCAACCGAAACGTACAATTACGAAACTGCGTTGCGCATTCATTACGTAGGCTAGTCTTCGTCACTAAGCATTACATCTAAACGCATTTTTTACGCGATGCGTTACGTTTGAACTAGGAAACGATGCTACAGATCGGGTAGGTATTTGAATTTCGTATTTTCCATGTTGTCGTGTTATGTTTGAACTAAAAAAACTTAAGCTATGTATCTTCTACTTTCTAAGTTACGTTTAAACTACGAAACAATGTTGCACATTTGGTACGTAGCTGATCTACGCATTTTCTACATTATGAGTTACGTTTGAACTAGGAAGCATTGTTGCACATTTGTTTACGCATTTCTGTAAGGGGACATAGAACTTTTTGGAGATGATTTTGGTACACAACACAAGCGTCAACAAAAACTTAACATGAAACAAGGAACGTCTGCATTACATTATGACTAAGTAACAGTGTTTGCTGAGCACTGTTACGTTGGCAATACTTAAGTTGAAGTTGGTCTTGGAGAGCGGGAAGGAAAATGTTAAGATATGTATGATAATATAGTTTGATGTGTTTTTAAAGTAGTACAGTCCATTCTACCTAGAAATTTAGTTTTTCGCATATACTTTATTTTATTATTTTACAATTTAATAATTATTTTGGGACTACTCATGTTTGTTGATTTTAATTTTATTTAAGAAAACTTCCACAGCGAGAGTGTTTAATCAAAATACTGTAATATAACATAAAATTTATGTTTGTAGTTTAAAAAGTCTAAAAATCTACTTGTATAGGTAGTACCTCCGTGTGATTCACTCTTCTCCATCTAACTTAACACGTCGTTTTTTTCATTTTTCATTTTATATAAAAACCACTGCTTAGTAATGAGTCAAAAAACAGCCTAATGGTTGGTGAGATAGGGTTTGACAATGGTTTGACGAAGTAGCAATAAATGGTAACTTACTGTTCCTCATACGTCCGGAGTTTATTATTCATATTCGAGAGCTGCAAAAATAACAAAGGAATATAGTTAGCACTAGTTATTATTCAATTAAATTAATCTCTATATTAATTTGTAATATTCGCTTTTACATGGACCATACACATTATAGGTAATATTAACTGTAAACTACACTCAAAGTATTTTACTTTATAAATAAAATTAAGATATGTGACAGATGTAATAAGTAAGGAATTTAATGGCCGATAAACTTTTGACCATCAGAATCAATACAGATTCGACATAAAATAAAAAAAAATCAGTTTCGACGTGGTCGTTACTTTTTTTATTTACCCTTATCGATAGCGATAGAAATCAGTAATGTGAAAATGAATGTAACGTATTTAATGTGCGACATTACGGATAAATTGTATCCGCTTCCGAAATCTCGATTTCAACACCTAGTTTAGTTCATTTGTTTTTTTTTCAACAAACACGTTTTATTAAATTGTTGAAAACGTTTATCTTTAAAATTGTGTAATTATAAAATGATTGCAATTTAGAGAAACAATAGAATAACTGTATTGCTATTGAGGGCGTTAAAATCATATAATATGCACTTGAAGTTCTGCTAAATTGCATCTAAATAGTAATTTAATTTCCTATTTCAAACTAAACATGAACTGCACAAAAGTTTTACACTTTAATCTCTTCAGCCAGCAGCATGTATATTAATTTTTTTTTTTTGATGTTACGGCAGAAAAACATTGTGTACAGTAGGACTATAAAGTTTTATTGTTTTAATTCAAGTCTGATGGTTCAGCATACCAAACACACACATTGCAAAAAACAGGATAGCTATACACAACAGCAAGCTATAAATGTACCTGAAAATAAGATGGGTCTCTTGCTTACAATCTGTGACGTATTAAATTAGTAACAAAAGCGTCTTGTAAAATACTCATCTTATATGATTCTCCTAGTGACTGTAAGTATAATAAACATAAATATGTCCCATTACTTCAGTTTAATTTAAAAAAAAATACATTTTAATTCAGTCATAGTTTGTTATTTCGATAAGTAAGGTGGTCAATGAAATTATAAACAAAATCATATTCTTTTGTATTAAACTGTAAAATAACATAGCTGTTTTCATTATCATACTTAAAACAATTATATTTCAGGTATAAAGGATATGTGTTTAATAATTAAAAGATGGATATGCAATACGTTATTCTTTATTTACTACGTTAAATTTTAAACACTTATTGTGGCGCCCGTCAGGAAATCTAAAAATAATTATTTTGACTAGCGTGTGTGAAAACAAATCAACCCTAAAAATGTAACAAAAGTAATGTTTATGATCCCTAGGGCGGCATTTCGGACTGCCATTTGCTAACTTCGTCGTTCCATATAATTTTTCATTACGAGTCAATTTAAATTCTTTAATCAAAAACTAATTTCAGTAAATTTTTGTTATTATTTGTTTTAATGCTTGACAAAAACAGATTACACATCCACAACTATAAAAAAATGTTTTGGCAGAATTTAAGAACTGTAATTATTTGGAAACGCTTTTTAGGTTTTTTTTACGGAATACATACTTACAATATCCTATATCCGTTCAAGTGCTAAAAATAGTTATACTAAACGCGGCATTGATTAAAACAAAAGAATAAAAATAGTTGAATTGTAGCCACAGAATAAATAAAAACAAAATTGTATTCTAAGTCATTACTAGATATAATTTGTGTGTCAGAAAATTTGCCAAGCTCAAATGTCAACTGTGTAGACAGTGGCGTAGCTAGCATAGGTGGCACCCGGGGCGGATTTTGTAGGTGTCACCCCAAAACTCAATCAAAACTTTTAAAATAAAAAAATAATAATCATTTACGTTTTATTAAAATACGAGTATTACAAATATTAATATATTATGTGAAACAAATTTAGTATGCTAAAATTAAAATTTCTTCCTTCTAGCTTTGACACTTGCGAACTCCGAAATCACGTCTTCAAAATTTATATTTTGTGTTCTTCATGTTCTATCGTTAAAATACCAAGATTGTTTAATCTGGTTTCAGTCATTGTAGACCGCAAGTAATTTTTAATTAATTTTAATTTGCTGAAACTTCTCTCACATGAAACAACTGATGCACATATTGTTATAAATAACTTTAGTGTGACAGTTAGATTCAGAAGAGATGCTGTAAAATCCCATTCCACAATGAATTTCAAATAGTCCAGTTTCACCCAATTAGAGACAGTAATATTACCCACTTTTAAATGTCTTCTCAATCTTGGTATTTCTAAAAGTAGTTCTGTTTCTCATACTTCATTGTAAAGGTTAGTAAATTTTGATATAGCAAATTTTAACTGTTCAGTGTTTGCCGAAAGCAAGGTCTTTGACTGCACAACCTCAAACAATGAAGCTACGTCTTTAATGGACTTTACTCTTGTTTCGAGTTTAATATTGAATCTGTCAAGACATTCTAACATGTCCTTTTGAAGTTTCGCTCAAAGTGTAAGTCCATCACCGGTGAACGATGCTAACTCACCGGGCATACGTTTCTTGTGACGAATTCGTCGTTCCATCGAAATGTTGTATTCTTCCGATTTTTGTACAGCAAAATCTATTGCCTCTTCTGCTAGATGCAACCGTTTCTCTCAATGAATAGACGAAGTGCTTCTAGTTTTATGATTATTTCATCAACACATAAACCTTTACTTTGTAATGCAATCTGAGCATTGTTCACTTCCCTTAGCACATCATTCCAAAAGAAAAAAACAAAGAAATGAGAAATTGCACACAGCAGGGATAAGATTTTGTCCAGCACCTCTAGTTTCTAAATTTACGTCTTGGTCACATAGTTCCTCAATTGCAGATATTATCCCATCAAAATTTTCAGCCAATACTTTTATTGCACTATAATAAGCGCTCCAGCGCGTTGTCAAAAGTCTTTTAACAGATGCTTTGCTGTGATTGAGGAGCACTTCCCAGCGGCTTGTGTAAGAAAAGAAACTTGTCTCCACTGCTCCGAAAAATGTAACACAAGTCACATTTTGTGCAAACGAACGTTGGCCGCATAAATTAATTGAATGATCTATACAACCAATAAAAATTCCTTTATTTTTTTCTTTTATAATAGCTTGCACTCCCCCGTGTATACGACTCATAACTGCAGCATTATCATAACCTTGAGAACGACACATCATAATATCTAAGCCATCGTTTTCAAGCTTCTTTAGTATTTCAGCGCTTAAATCAGCTGCTTTTTTTTCTATGTAAGGGAAAAATCCTAAGAATACTTCTTTGACTTCTACTTTTCTATTATTAATTTTTACATAACGAATTATTTCAGACATTTGATCGACATGTGAAACGTCAGGTGTGCTATTAAACATGATTCCGAAATATTTGGCCGATTTAATTTCGTTGACAAGCTGACATTTAACGTGATTAACTAAAACATTTATGAACTCATTTTGTATTTCTGGCGATAAATATGTTACTTTAGGTGATTTTTCCTGTCCAAATATAATATATGTTCTTTGAGTACAGCATCATACTTTGACAGCAGTTTAACTAGTTCTAAGAAATTACCTTTATTGGAAGACCCTTGGGTTTCATATGTCCACGAAATGCTAGGTTTGGTTTAGCCAAAAACAAAGTTATATCAAATAATCTAGATAAAAGATTTTTCCACTTCTGTTTTTCGTATTCATTAATTGCAAGGTTGCGTCATCTATTGTGGTGTGAGATTTTAATCTCATTTCCAAACTTTTCCACTTTTCGAAATTTTCTAAATGTTCACATGAAGTTTCATGGTCCAATACTTTAGGATTTAGTTTCCACCACTTCTTAAATCCAGTTGTAAATGTTCTTTGTATGTTACTGACAGCAAATAAACGACAGCAAAAACATTACAGGTTATTTGATATAGGAGAAAATACCATCCATGATGGTAGAATTTTTTCACCATCTCTTTATAAAACCTTTGCTGTGAAAAATGATGAGAATCACCTTTAATCTTTGAACCATGACGAGATACAGTAGGAAACGGCCCTTCTTTGTTCTGGAAATTTTCACTGTCCTTTTTTATTATGTCAATGCGAACATTATTGGGAACCGGTAAACTCCAATGTGAAACATCTCTCAAGTGTTGATTCTTCGAAGCTAATGCTGTCTCCAAAAGTAGCATTAACGGTGTCATTTTCATTATTTATTTTGGTTCCGTCGAGGTAATGGGTCGTCTTCATTGATTCTGTATTGTCGATGTTGCTATTTGAATGTGAATCTTTAAGATGTAAATCATTACTTTCGTCAGCAGGAGACTGGTATACTTTACTTGAACTTTGGCCGCTATCTGCTTTTGTGACCTATTTGAAAAAAGAACCAGACACCCTCTGAATTTCATCCATTTTAGCCTTTTTGGCTTTTCTCTGCTGAAACACGCTTTGTCTTTTCGAAGTATGAATTCCCTTAGGCATATTTCGTTCTGGGTATCCTAAAAAATATTTTTAGTTGGTAAGTGATACGTTGATTTTATAAACAACTTGTAACAGTAAATAAGGGTCGATCAACTTTTATTTGTACGATGGCAACATTACCCTGTCCATGGCCTGTTTCAAAATTTCTATATAAAATATTTATCTCGAAGTGAAATCAATGTACTCGAAGTTGTATGATATGATATGATTATGATTACCTACTTTCAATCAAAAATCTAAACTTAATGTATTCCGTTTTTGTAAACAAATCCCATTGCTATTAGATCAGAAAATAATAATAAATAAGTATATTATTTACTGTAACGGCATGTGTGTGTTAAAGTGCAAAGCGCTATCTAAGCGATAGCTTTAATGCTTGTAACACACGTTGCCAATAAAGCCAAGTATAACTTGTACAGAAGCAGACACGCAACAAAAGAGCACCTAATGCAGCATTTACCAATAGCAATAGCTTTAATGCTTGTAATACAAGCTTAGATAGCGCTTTGCACTTTAACACACACATGCCGTTACAGTTAACTGTTGGCATTTTTCTTAGTTTATACTATTCACACGTGTCAATGTTTACACAAGATGTCGCAAGACACACATTTTACTTATATATTATTTACCTACTATTAAACATTATTACCTAAAAGAATATCGTAAAACGTATAGATCAAAATAATGTAAGATACTGCTACTAGATACTAAACGAATTAAAAAGTAAGTATCACCTGTAATAACAAAAAATACTTCACTTACCTTGTTTATTTTCTTCAAGAATCGACTATTAATTCGGTTTTTATACAAAAATTGTTGTTTATAATATCTAATAATTAAAAAACACTTTGCACTAGACGTTCACACGTTCACGTAAAATAATATTGAAATGAATGCGGTCGGAAACAAAAGAAATTGCCCAATCCACAATACAAGTGACGAGCTCTATATCGACAACAGTCAACAGTCTACTATTATTTTAGGCATTCATTCATTCGACGGTAGTTATAGTCGAATGGACGAATAACAAGTATAATAACAGATTCGATGAACGAAAGTACGCGAATGAAATAAGTCTACTATTTCACGCACGCATTATTTTATTAGTGGCGGTTATGCTCTCTGCCACAGATTTACGATTTTTATAGATAGAAACAACTATAACTGATGGTCATAGGCGGGCCGCCCCTGCCCCCCAGCTACGGCACTGTGTGTAGATGTTGATATAAGTGATCATATGTTAACATCGTGTATTCTTGATATTTCGTACACAATCTCTAAACCGATTGAAATTAAATGCAGATCATTTAGCCATTTTGACCATAATATGTTTATGAAAGATGATAATAATTTTCCATGGTATGATATAGTAACAATACCTCAAATAGATGACAAAATTAATTTCTTTAACGAAGCTTTCGCATACCTTTTTGATTTACATGCTCCTGTTGTAACTTTTACGCCAAAAAAACGGAAGTGTCCTTATATTACCCTAGTAATCCAAATCATGATCAAAGAAAGAAACAAAATCTATAATAAATTCAAAAAATCTAAACTGTAGGTTGATTTTGTAGTCTACAAGAAAATGCGAAACTTTGTTAGTAATGTAATAAAAATGAAAAAAAGCTTACTTTAAACATCAAATTAATGAAATAAAAATTAATTCAAAAAATTGTGGTCTTTCTTTAAACAAAACGCTTTACACAAACAAACCCAAAAATCCATTTCATTAAATATTACTGATCCAAATAAGATAAATAAACATTTTGTTCAGTCTCTTCCTATTAAAGATATTCCAAATAATATAATTAAATTTTATAACAAAAACAACCATAATAATATTACGAAAAAATTAACTTTCAAACATATTTCAAGCAATGAAGTAAATAAAATAATTAATTCTTTTAAATCAAATGCTGTAGGAAATGAGAACATTAGCATCGTCATGTTGAATTTGGTTGGCGCAGTGAGTTCAGATATTATTAAACATATAATTAATGTTTCTATTGACACAAATACATTTCCAGACAAAATTAATCAATCAATTTACAAACGCTTGGGATAATAATGAAGTTACTATTTTTGCTGCACTTGATTTTTCCAAAGCTTTCGATGTTTTCAACAGACCTTTACTTCTTTGCTAAATTACATTACTATAGTTTTTCAACTCAAGCTTTAAATTGGATACAATCATACTTGCATAATAGAAAACAATATGTAAAGCTTTCCGTGAATAGTAAAACACTACGTTCCGACACAATAATTAATGACAACGGCGTACCGCAAGGTACCATTTTAGGACCACTTTTGTTTATTATATTCATTGCAGACTTTGATAAAATTCTTACACAAAATTGCAAAATCAGTATGTATGCTGATGACGCCCAGTTATATATACACTCATCAGTTTCTAATTTCAACGAAGCTATTGCGGAAATGAACGAAAATCTAAACAAACTGGTTACAATGTTGGATGAAAATGGTTTAATTTTAAACTTTAAAAAATTATTTGTATTGGCAAAACATCCAATCGGAAAAAGTGTTTTGATAGTATGAAGTCCACCATCATCATAAAGAGGCAGGAAACAACTTTTGTATGGATTTAAAAATGTTGTACCTTCTCATGTGAAATACGATTTAACATGCAGCCTAGTCCTCAGTTCAATCGAGTACTACGCTTATTTGACAAATAAACTTAAAAACAAGTTGCAAGTTGTTCAAAATAATTGCCTCAGGTTTTCTTTCTTCATACCTAAACATAAGCATTTTACACTACATTACAGTGAACTTAAAATACTTAGAATAAGTGAAAGGTATATTTTATTACTCCTGACACTTTTACACAAAATTCTAATGTATAAAACACCCGATTATTTATATTGTTCCATCGTCTTTATCAAACACGACCATGAACAAAGGAAACAGCTCGTATCCCAAAACACCACTCTGAAAAATTTAAAGGTTCTTTTTAATACTTAGCCGCTTCTTTATTTAATAAATATTATCACATTTTATCATTTTATAATTTTAAGTTAAGTTTAAAAATAAATTATTATATAATAAATCTATGTAAATAGGATGCAATGAAAACCAGCTTTGCTGATTGCATCCTATTGACCGCACACAAATGTATTTTTATTAAGATCAATAAACATTATTATTATTATTATTATTCTCTTTTATTCTGTGCATTCTACCAATTAATTATCTAATTAATTTAGATTATGAATAACTTTACATACCGTGTGTCTCTGGTAAGATGCAACATAGGAATTTCACTATAGAAAAACACTTGAATTGATTCACTAAGGTTATGAAATTTTCGTATTGACGTATACGTTACAATTAATTGTTATTGCGTGTTCCTTATTGTAATATTCTCTAATTTAATTTTTGAAAATGAGTGTGTATACAATCCCTGAGAAGGTTCAAATGGTTAAGGGGGTATACAGAGATGAAAGCTATAGAAACACTTCTGCTTTGTTTGCTGCCTTTTTTCCGGATCGGCAGAGAAACCGCAGTGTACACAAGCGTTCGAAGCAGGGTCAACAAAACCAGAAGATGGACAACGATAAATTCTGTATTAGGATAAGCTTGTGTTATTAATCTGTAACGTCAATGAAAACTGGTGTTCCTCAGGGACCAATCCTTGAATCTCTTCTCTTCATAGCATACACACGTGGTCTACCTTATCATATTCAGTGCAAAAAACCTTTTTGCGCCGACGACACTATAGTTTACGGAAATCCATTATTGGAATATAACACTATACAAGCAGATCTGGATTCTATTGGTCAGTGGTATTGTGACTGGTTAATTTCTTTAAACTCAGACAAATGTGTAGTTTTGCACATCGGTAAAAATAATCTGCGCATGCAAAACTTACTATACATAACCTAACTACAGGTTGTCCATCGTAAGCTTGTAAACTGCGCGCAGGTGAGCTGTAGCAGTTTATAAAATTTTAAGCCGTGTAACGGCAATAGTACACTTCGGGCAAAAGCTGTAGTAGGTATTACTACCAAATAATACAAATTAGTCCAAGATAAATTATAATTACCTATAATTTATTACCCTAATATCACACTTGGTTCCTTGAACGTCCTGTCACGTCCTATGCTTAATTGGTACATTTCAGGAACGTCTTTTAAGCGGTTCCCGTAATATTTTCAAGGAACGTGTTGCATCGATGTTTTATTTAGAGTTTATGACAACATGTTTCCAATTAGACTTTTTCTCAAAGCTTTTTTGGTAAACAGTGTTTCCACATCTGCCAACTTAGTTTATTTAATGCAAATGTATTTTCATACATGTTACAATGGCCAGAGAGACACTAGATGTCTCAACACTTATTGGTCATATCGTCGCCCAGATGTCAAAACCTCTTAACTATTGTTTTTCAGAAACCACAAAAAACTGTTTGTATTGTTTAACTTTGATTACAAAATATTAGATTTTTGGCGAACCTTATAATTTTGGATCAGTTATTCATGCAAATAACATATAGAACTGCAAAGTCAATTTTGGCCGAGATTTTCAAAATAAAGCTGAGATACGAGTATTATGTACTACATCCAGAGTATAATCATTGACTTTCGAGCTTTTAATTTTTAGAAAGATCGTTGCTATTACTTTTGTAAATTAAAACTGCTTGCTTGATATTTAGTTTTTTTAATTTTTACCTGATTAATGGACAGAACAGAACATGGTTATAAAAATTAACTGATTACATTATATTCATAAACACTTAATGATGTAACGAATCATAAAACCATGGTAATCTTTATAAATTACAGATTTCAGATCCTGAAGATGGTCGAACTTGTCCTTCTTAAGAGGAAGCGGCTCGCGATATAGTTTTTTTCTTTTCCAACTCTGTTAAGTTGACGATTAGGTAAAGACTTCCATTCGTCGTCGAAATTCAACTTATACTGCACTGAATCTTCTTTACAGTATTTCAGCGCTCGTAAATCTGTGACACAAGGGTCGCCTGCTTTTTCCTGGTCTAATACTAGAATAATACTTAATATCTGCAAAGTCGTTAAAAAACATGTGATTGAGGTATTTGACTTTGTATGGATTATTTGTTTTCTTTCGTGCTTCCTCAATAATTTGTACGTAGTTTGAGGGAGCGTAGATAGACCTATTTTTTTGGCTTTTTCTATAGTGGAGTGTACACTGTCACACTCCATTTGGGTGTGGCCTTTGACTAAATATTTTTGAATAATAACAGTATCCTGTTTTACGCAGAAATCTTGAAGAGCGTTTGATAAGGTTGTGTTGCGATTTTGCGCACAGCAACCGTCACTGTAAAAGATTTTGGTTTTTCTTTATCCTGTGGTTCTATTTCGTTATTCAGGTAATCAATCAAGCAAGAAGCAAAACAGTTGCTATCCAGCCCACCTTCTCCCTCATGCCACACGTAGCATGTAACCTTATTGTTTGCTAAATTGTATACGGTGTAATTATGGCATGCCAGTTTCTGTTTAAAGTAAACCATACCAGCTGGTGTATAAGGCACAAGCTGAACAGCCTGAACATCCACGGTAAAAACACAGATCTCTCCTGTCAAAGCTTTCTCTTTGTCTAGTCTTTTCTCTTGCCTGGCTCTCTCTTTCTGGGAAATATGGGCAGTATAGACATCCTGTGCAACATTACCTAAATCTAAAGATTGTTTCCAAGTAAAGTTTACTGCTTGTAGAACGGCAGTAATGAGATGGCATTTTGGGGAGTTTATCAAAGAACTCTCTAATTTTTACCCTTCGTTCTCGATTGATCGGTTTAGCCTTATTTGGGAATTTTGAGATAGCAGGTATAATACCAGAACCGTGACTTTGCTTTACCCAACTAATAACACTCCATTCGCCCAATCCCAAAGTATTCAAAAACATGAGTTTGCATACCGAAAACAAAGTATTGTTGACCTTTAAGTTGTAAAAAGCTGAAGTTTCGCCGAGAATTTCCACCTGTTCTTCTCTGTTTGATTGAAGATTTATTAACTAAAGTTGCGACAAACACCCTTCTCTCTTGCCAATTCATTTCCGACCAAAATTTTTCAAAAGACCTCGTCGTTGTTGTTCTGTGATCAACGCGCATTGCCTTTCTGTTTAGACTTGGAGCATCTCACGGAATTACACCTTGGTTTCATTTCCCTTGCTTTTCGTTTTATTTTATTATTTGACCCATCTTTATCTTTTCTTGTCGTATGATACTCATCTCCTCGCATCCTAGAGCTTTTTCCTTATTTCTGACCCACAAAGAAGGATTCGCTTGACCTCTCTTGCGACGCTTTTCACAGGCATGCTCATCTGCAGCACTAGGGACATCATGTGGTGATTCTTTCTTTTGCTTTTCTATTTCACCCTCTCTTTCAAACTCAGAATCAGAGGATGCACTTGATGGGTGATAACTAGAACCAGAGTCCTCAAATGGTTCATTGTGAGCCTCAGTGTAATCGGTATTTATTGAATTTGTGTCGTTTTCAGTTTCCATATTGTCATATGACGTGGCTTTTGATTCACTACATTTACGATATCAATTTCTGGTTTTGGGTCTTCATCACTTTTTAGCGCCATTGCTAATATTCTCGCTGCTCGACTAGCCTGTGTAAGTAAGCAAAAAAAATTAGTATTTCGATTTAATTATTATTGGCCATCCTCGTATCACAATTTTTTTATCTAAAATTTAAATTTCAAAACCTCGTATCTCAAACTTCAATTATTCCGTTACATAATAAACTTTCCTATTATGACTTGTAAGTAAAAATTAAGGAAATATCCACATTATTAACTAAATTGACGACCAACTAACGTAAAAGTAAGTGAATTTTCGAAGAATTGGTACAATTAAAAGAAACTTAACCTCTAAAATTAAAACGTGAATGTCGTATTTTGCCATTTTTGGCTATATAAGTGATGAAACATGCTTCACAATTAAAAATTTATACTACTTACCATGGTGATAATTCACACTGATAAACACTTCTACTCAACAACACAATCAACACAATTTACTTAGGAAACAGCAATAAGGAAGCTGTGGATTTACGTACACTAGGAGTTACGAGGTTTTGATTCCTTATAAAATTCGCATTATGAGAAACGAGGATTTGAATTTTAGACAGCGCAAGCGTGAACAGCTGATTATCGCAATATGAGGTTTTGACATCGGTGCACGTTAGGTTCCTAAAGCCACAACAACACTTAACTCAAAATCATTAAAAATTGAGTTACGAGGTTTTGACATCTGAGCGACGATATATGATGTGCCCTCCTGTAGGAAGTAGTCGACAGCGCGCATTTGTACAATAGTGAACTTACAGTCGAGTTCTCTCACTCCTGAAGAGGCCCAAAAGGACGAAACAGCTGGCGACTGATACTAGGTGTTTGTTTACTATTGTACAATTTATTGCGAACTTACAACAGGCGATTCAAGATTCTTATTTATGCCAACATTCATCAAAGAATCGATTTATATAACTACTTACATATATGTCGACAAAGTTCCTCTGATTAATCTTGCTACAGAAAAACGATTGTTTTTATAAAAGAATATTTTTTTCAAAAAAATAGTCTACAGCTCGTCAACGGCCGACGAGACGTTACATCCTGGTAACAGCCGCCTTTTTTATCACCAATCAACTTACAAACGAATTTTTTAGTTGACAATCGATCAGATCTTTCTATTGTTCCTCCAACGATAGCAGATAAGAAAAACAAACTAAATTATATCTAACTATTTGCAGTGAACAGCACACCCATTCCAATTTTCGGACAAAGACTGATCTAATTAAAAATTGGACGATTACGAACAGAATTTTCTTGGCCATTCACCATTGCTTAAGTGTCAACCACAATCATCAGAACTGATTTCCTGAAACATTTTGATCTTCTAGTGGACCTAAAAAATAAAGTTCTAGTCAACAATAACCAGTTTCAGGCTCACTGGTGAATTAAAGAAAGTAAAAACCGACCCAAATTAATAAAGCGACTATTAGACAAAAATGGGAACAGTATGCAATGTAGCGCCAGAATTACGTTCTTGAGACAACAGGAACCACAAAACTTAAAGAAACATATAAAGTCTGAAGAGAAAGAAATACAAACGTCCGACCTAACATAAATCCTACCACACTAGCAAATCAGAAAGGCTGCAATGAAAAACAAAAAAAAGCTAACAGATAAAGAATTGGATAACATACAAAAAACAGTCCAAGAGCAGATAATAATTATTGAAAAACAAATACGAAAGGAAACTAAACCTAAGATAAAAGTGCAAAGTCAAGAACAACCAGGGACGTCCAGAACACTGAAGAGAACGATGTTCCTTTTCTAGTACCAAAAGTTTCCTCGAACAGCTCAATGACTATACAAGTTTCACCAACAACAGCACACCCAGAACAAATTAACTATGACGAAGAAACTGTACAAATATCAGCAAGTATCCACCAAAAATTGATTACAATGTCAGAACAAGAGGTTGTACGAAAGAAAATACCTAATATAACAGAAACAAACCAAGCGAAACTAGGTGTTGACAAGCTCTAGAATATATACTTGAAAAATGTACTCAAATTTAGTAGTAGTATACACAGCAGCGCTAGAAGTAATAGAAACAATGGAATTAAAAATAAAAGAAAAAAACGTCAAAAAACCATTGAAAAACCAGAAATGAGAAAAAAATAGCCCAATGTAGAAAAGAACTATCCCAACTAGCATCAACAATATATGGGCATCTTAGAAGTAACAACTGATACCCTGAAGAACAAAAAAGCTGTGCTAAAGACAAGATGGCATGTAAAAATCGCCTCCTCACAAATAAGGCAATTATGGAACACTGCAGGGTTAAAGGCAAAAGATTAAGTCTGGCGTGGATCAATTACCGGAAGAGGCGTGTGATAATGTGCCATATATATAGCTGGTTACTTCAGGCAATGAAAATATACAAAATAAATGATCGAATAATCAAATTTATTAGACAATCAAAGAAAACATGAAAGATTAATTTGATACTAATCACAGAAACTGGGTCACAACATTTTGGAGAAATGTCAATTAGAAAAGGTATTTTCCAAGGGAAGTCGCGCTTTCCTTTGCTTTTCTGCATGTCTTTGTTTCCACTATTCAGAATGCTAAAAAATTCGAACACAAGATATAAAATCACCAGATATATCTGCTATACCTGAAATTATTTGCAATCAGCTACGAACAACTGCCACAGCAGTTGGAAATTGTATAGCCTTGACGACATACACATGCATTTTAGATTGGATAACTGCATGAATAAGTCTGGATACGGAAACAAAAATACGAGAGTTGAACCATGGAGAAATGTAATGTCTTACAGTTTTAGAATTGTGAACTGGAAGGAACAAGAAAATAAAAAATGAAAAAGGGACGGGAAAATGTTTACTATGGCAAGACTTCAACACTCTAGAGCCGATACTGATAGATTATATGTCGCAAGCGATTTAGAAAGAAGAGAACTGCTTCAAGTAGAAGAACTGTTCAAATCAGCTATAGTGAGTTTAACAGAATATTTAAATAACCGAATTATTCAAGAAGCCTGAGAAAATACTCCATGAACTAAATCTCATAAGTTGGTTTGGAGAACGAAACGATATAAGAGAACGAGTAAAGGAGAAGATCAAGAAAATGCACAAAAGTAGGTGGGAAAAGAACAAAATGAATCGATACTAGGTACTACAAAGAAATGAGGCAACCACGGATGAACAGAAAAGCAACGTTTAAATGATTGAAAAGAGGAACGTTAAAAGGAGACGGACTCAACAATGATAGTCATTCAAGATCAGACAGTAGAAACAAGAAATTACAGAAAAAGAATCTTTAAGAAAAAAATAGAGGAAAAACTCCGATTACGTAGAGGACACAGTGAAACTATACGCCAACTAGTAGCAGCCTGTCCAGTGTTGTCACGAAGAGAATATAATAATTAGGCATGATAAAATATGTATTCGGTTTCACTATAACATATGTAAGAAATACGACTTCCCAAGTGGTATGAACATAAACCTAATAATGTTGAAGACAACAACTTAGTAAACCTCTTGTAGAATACACCCATATATACCAAAAGATATATTCCATGTAATAAACTGTATATTGTTATCAAAGACAAGATCAATGGAATCTGTATCATAATAGATGTAGCCATTCCACTAGATAATAACATACCGATTAAAAAGGCAGAGAAATTGCTGAAATACAAAGATTTGCAAATAGATGTCCAAAGGCTTTGGGATATGAAGACAAGCATCGTAAGGTCCTTAGGAACAATTAGTGTGGACTCTACGAGCTACATGAAGGAAATTTCAGGCAGTGCTGCTGAAAATTCGAATGGAATCCAAGAAACTGTAATAGTGGAAACTTGCCATTTTGCGTCAAATCTTGTGAGCTTGTGATACTGTATACATGTATCTTAGGGTTAACGTATAACTACGGTATGTAATAATATCATACTACCATCATAATTGATATGTAATTATGATTGTGTTCATAAAAAATAATAATTATAATAATGCATAGTATGTAGTATGGTTTTGTTTGGCGATGAACTTATTAGCAACACTACTTAACAATGTACAGCTGGACATAAAATAAACTCGACAAATAATAAGCGGATATCCTCACTTATACACGTGCAACCTTAAATTAAACAAAAGATATGCTCAACCCATTTTTTAAAACAATTGAAACACTTAGTAGGGATATCGAAATGTCATTTGGGCTGGACAAATGTGTCACAATACATAGCAAAAGGGGAAAAGTCAGTACAAACACCCAATTTTTAATATCCAATCATTTAAACAGAAGGAGACCTAACAAAACTCATTAACCCTAAGTTAAATTAAAGAAAACTCATTAGTGTAATCACCGGGAGGATTATATTAGCCTGACACATTCCGTTGCAATAGTCAAATGATCAAACAACAATCTGGAGAATCTAGACAGCATCACGAAAACGATTTTCACCAAATTCCGGTTTCTGGATCCGAACTCCACTATCAATACACGCTCTTTGCATGAAAAGGAAGAAGATTAAAATAAAGATTAAGAACCTGTGTCTTTAATCGGAAAACAACATTAGAGAAAATCTGCTTTCATCTAACAACTCGCTTTTCAAGACAAGAGATACCCATCTCTCAACTTAAGCCAACAACGGCGGGAACTGAGTACAACGTCCTTGCAGGACTTAAAACACTGAAGATTGTTGATTTTCGTGGAAGAATCCTCTTGCCAATACTTAAAAACTTTCAATACACAGAATTTTGCTGTCAACGCAACAGAATCAAACTTCAGGGTTTTCCCGTTAGCAACCAACTCGGACCGGTCGGTCAATTGACTGTCCTCATAACCGAAGGTATCTTCCACTTAGGCAAAGTTCATAACCTAATTTACATGTGTTTCTAATCTAATTTGGAAAACTTCAAAATGGTAGACAAACTATTTGTCAACACAACCGTATTTTGACGGGAGACCACATACAGGGTGTCCCACCGGGAACGCCATCGATAGATTATAGAAAAACTGTACATGGGAAAAATTTCAAAATTTGGTAGTATACTAACATCGACGGGGGCAGTTCCGCTAAAATATTTTCAAGATGGTGCCACTGCCGGTTATACCGGAAGTATGTGTCAACTTGCTTATTTTAAATGGAATACCCTATATATTATTCTATTTTTGAATTTTGCCTAAAATTCTAGACACATTTTGTGTATAATGTCCTATACCTAAGTCTAACTGTTTTGGACTTATTTTAAATTTTATGTCAAAATGACGTTTCAGGCCTAAACAAAATTATAAAATTTTCCTATACTAATGCCTTTATTATTTAATTGGAATAGGTTTCCTTGTAGCAGGGGACCTATTTTAGTGGGCTATGTCAATATTTTCATAATAAATTAATACAGGGCGATAAAAAAAAAGGATTAAAATTAAATTCAAAAACACGTCAAAAGTCATTTTTTTTAAATGCAAGCACCATGTTTTTATAATTTTATCTTATTTAGCATTAAAAATAAGGTTCACTTTGTACCAGGTTGTCTATTCAAAAATTCATGGTTTTTAAATATTGGCAATTTAACATTTTTTTGTTGCACAAATGCTATTGTATTTTTTAATATGAATGGTTATTCCTAGTTGGCCATGATGGCGTTAGAAAACAATCATCTGTCAAGGATATGTCAAACTGTTAAAAATTTTCAATAATCATGCCGAGACGCTTAAATTATACAAACGAAGATGACTTAAATTTATTTATTATTTATGGACAATGTGATAAAGTTATATTAAGAACATGTGTTACAGTTAACTGTACCGACTGTGAGTGTTAAAGTGCATATCGTTACCAAAGCGATAACTTTAAATGCTTGAAACACACGTGTGTCGATAAAGCCAGGTGTTCTTTCGTTGCGTGTGTAATACTGTACAAGTAATTACTTGGCTTTATCGACACACGTGTGTTTCAAGCATAATAAGTTGTCGCTTTGATAACGATATGCACTTTAACACTCACAGTCGGTACAGTTAACTGTTGGCTTCTTAGTTTGATACACACAGTTTGACATATCCTTGACAGATGATTGTTTTCTAACGCCACCATGGCCAACTAGGAATAACCATTCATATTAAAAGAAATCAATAGCATTTGTGCAACAAAAAAAATGTTAAATTGCCAATATTTAGAAAACCATGAATTTTTTGAATAGACAACCTGGTACAAAGTGAACCTTATTTTTAATGCTAAATAAGATAAAATTATAAAAACATGGTGCTTGCATTTAAAAAAATGACTTTTGACGTGTTTTGAATTTAATTTTAATCCTTTTTTTATCGCCCTGTATTAATTTATTATCAAAATATCGACATAGCCCACTAAAATACGTCCCTGCTACAAGAAAACCTATTCCAATTAAATAATAAAGGCATTAGTATAGGAAAATTTTATAATTTTGTTTAGGCCTGAAAACGTCATTTTGACATAAAATTTAAAATAAGTCCAAAACAGTTAGACTTAAGTATAGGACATTATACACAAAATGTGTCTACAATTTTGGCAAAATCCAAAAATAGAATAATATATAGGATGTTCTATTTAAAATAAGCAACTTGACACCTATATAACCGGAAGTGTCACCATCTTGAAAATATTTTAACGGAACTGCCCCCGTCGATGTTTGTATACTACCAAATTTTCAAATTTTTCCCATGTACAGTTTTTCTATAGTCTATCGATGGCGTTCCCGGTGGGACACCCTGTATAAAACTGTTCCTAATCAGCATTAGATTTGGACAGATCAGTGTGTCAGACCGAAATAGTACACTCTGCTTGAAAAAAACGACTAAAACGCAACGGTTATCCAAACTTGTGAACTCGATCAAACCTGGACGTGATTATATCGTTCAAACACCTTTTGAAATCTCAAAATTGGTATACGTAGGTACTTTCAATATATTGTTACTTAAAGCAGGTCAAATATATTATACTCCAGTGATACCCACGTAAAAATTAAACGATAATCACAATTAAAATTACTATAAATTAATGTAAATTGCAAAATGTTTGGAAGTTATAAGTTAAAACCAATTGCAGTTTGTTGGTTAAATATACGTTTAGGGTTACCAACAATGGAAAAATCTGACCTTAAGGAATTTATAATCATTTGTTGGTCTAAATTAACTTTCTCAAATTACCATTGGGCGAATAAAATGTGTACAAACTCTAGTTACACATAAATATATATTTGTAAACATTATTCAATTTAATCAAAACAACCAAAATTGTTTAACTTGAATATCAATTTAATTTAAATGATATCTGATGAAAAATTCAATTTACCCAATCTAAAATTATTTTTCGTTTTTCTATTATTTTTAGCATTATCAATAAATCATTTGTGTTTGTTTGAATGTAAAAGTTAAAGTTACATTTAATTAAGTGTCAATGCAGAACAGATATTCCTACTATTGACTTTTTTTCATTATTTTATTGTACCTATTGTTTGTAACAATTCGATTCATTTTATTTCTAGATATTGTATTCAGTTTGTGTAAAAGTCTGGTAGTTTTAAATTTAGTTTTCATTTAAGAAGTTTTTTTAATCCTTTGTTTTAATGAAGCTTTTGTTTCATTGGAAAATAAATTGTACTAAGTTCACTTGTAATTTAATCATTAGACTTGTACTTCCGGCTTTTAACTTTAACGTTGAGTGAGTATTTATGCAAATAATGTACAGCAATACGGGTATCTAATTTACAAAAACGGTCAGGTCCGATGAGTTCCGTTGAGAACAAAAAATATTGAGAAGATGAAAATTTTATTATATGTTACTTCTAGGTAGAGGTAATGCCGACGTTTCGCCCTAGCTTGCGACGGCTTTATTAAGGCTAATTTTATTACATAAAACCGTATGTGTCATAATAATTAAAACGATTTAGAATTATACTGTTGAAATTTTGCCGAGTCACCAAGACAAACAAACTTAAGTTTTCCACAGTCTTTAAATCTTGTGTCAATTTCAGTCAAAATATGATCCAGTATTTCGTAAAACAAAACTCTATATCTTGTATGAATGTCATTTTGATTTAAACCAGAATATTGACGCTTATAGAAATCAATCTGAGTTATATTATTAGCCTTCTCAAAAATGTAATCAAAAATATTTTCCTTTCTCCTGTTTCTTAAAAGCTCGGAAGTGTTGTTAATCTGGAATAAACAATAATTAATGTCTAGAGATTTTGTTTGCAAAATATCGAATAAAATATTCGTGACACTAAAAATGTCATTGAATACTAATGATAAGAAGGTAAATTCGAAATCGTTCATATTACCCAAAAATTAAGTGGCAAGCTGTATTGATTTTTGATCTGATTCCTCAGAGTAAATGATGAGTTCAAAGACTTCTTTTAATTTACCCAGTCTTGTACAATTACAACAAGTAGTTTAGAGTTTGAAAACCACCGAGTGTCTATTATTGTGGGAATTCGTTGAGCAGATATGACTGTAAGAGCATGTGATCGCTTGGCTGAGTGATGAAAAAAAGAAGGTATTCCACTAAGATTTGCAAAAAAAATTTGTCATTAAAACTTTGTTGTACGACGAGATTAAAACGGTGCGCCAAACAGTGTAAAAATACAGCTTGTGGAGCCTTGTCTTTAAGTTTCATTTGAAGCCCGTTTAGGTGCCTAGACATCACACTAGCTCCGTCGTAACACTAGCCTACTAACTAAGTACTGTAATCAAATGGAGTGAGTATTTGATCAATCATTTTATATAAACTTTCTGTAGTTATGTCGGCACTAACATCATGCAAACCTAAGAATTTACATACCTCATTATTACAGAGCACTGAGAAGTTCGATTTAAATCAGTAGTGTCATCAACCTGCAGGGAAAAAAATATGGCATCATTGATTTCATTTTTCACCGCGTCATTTAAACAATCAGAAATGCACTCTATAAGCTCATTCTGGATAGAATCATTGCCTTAAAAAACATTTTTTATTTTTTCATATTGATTTTGAATTTCTGACTTACTTGTTGATATAAGCAAATATAACAATTCTTTAAAATTTTCCCGATTTACTGAGTCAGCAATTTCGTCATGCCCGCCAGCTCTTTCCATAACTAACCTATTTAATCGAACATTTTCATTAAAATGTTTCTTAAAGAATATGGTGTTTTCTGCTAAAGCGTCTGCTATATTTATCGTATTTTTTTCAAAATTTCGCAACATCAATTCGCATTTTAGATGTTCACTGGAATCTGCATGTCTATGGAAAGATCTTGTGACGTTTAATAAATCGGCAAATCCGTCTTTATTCCAAGCCAAATGTTTGTGGCAAAAAAGTAAACAAGGCCAGCAAAACATTTTCTGCAAATACTTGCTGCTACATAGCCACTTATATTCAGAAAACCAAGAATTTTTAAAATGAATATTGTAGGCCTTGCTTGATTTTTTAACGATCTTTTTAGAAACTAAGTCAAGATCACTTGTTGGTCGGCCGGTAACTAAAAGATCTTTTTTATCCTCCTCTTTCCAACGGGAAAATGGAGTTTCTAATAAACAACAAACTATGTCCCTAACTGGCTAAAATAAATCCATTTTGTCTATGATTTATTGATAAAAAAAATTATTGATCCACTAGGTAAACGTTTTTTTAACAGAAGCACACACCGATCAAAATTTGTATTTTACGCGGCAAACTCGGAAAAACTTGACAAACACCTGCTACAAGCAACGCATCAAAACTAGATAATTGTAACGCGTTGGAAGAGTCAAGTGCCGGCTCGTCAAAATCTCCCACTCACGCATGTACGACGTCATCGTTGTTCTGGCAACCAGCCCGAATCAGACATATTAATTTCAGTCGCTTGCAAGATTTTTAACTCAGGCACGCTAGTAGATGCAAAACATTTTTTATTGTGTTTGCCTCTAGGACTCGATGCGTCTTGGCAACGCAACGGCAAGTTGGACAGTTGAGATTTTTAATAAATAATTTTCAATAATAATTATGTAATTAAATGAGAAAAGTAGGTATATCAAATTGGGTGTATTTTTTAAAGTTATATCATTAACAAATCGTAAACTATTGTTTTCGATTTTTTTCTTTGGGAAGTGACTCTTCCCCTACTTCCCCTAAATAGCCGCCATTGATTTAACCCAATCTCTGTTCATAATTTCTTAACCTCTTACCTGGATCCAATAAGACGTAGTTCAATTTGTTTTTTTTTCTAAAGTCACGTAAAATTTTTCGAACTGAGCTCCTGCTTGAGTGTTCCAATTTTTAATGTTCTTACTCCATATTGAAATGAGATTGATTGTCATTTTTGCTAGTTTTTTAAATAGTTATTTAAATCAGTGAGTAATGAAAAAATAACGTTAAAAGAATTTACAATTTTATAATAGTACCAACGTTGACATATACAAGTGAATCATGGGCGCTACAAAACAAATAACCACCAAATGTAGTTCTTGATAAAACTAGCAAGGAAAACAAATATGGATAAAGGCAGAAACAATTACATAATGCAACATCTCCAGCAGGAAGAAGGTACAAACAAAATCTAAAACGGTATGGGTATATTCAGAAATAGGTTACAAAAGACTTGGGCTAACAAAAAAAAATTACAAAAGAAGAAATGAGAAAACTTACAATAGAACAAAGGAATGGAAAAATTCAACACAAGACGATAACAATCCGACTCCCTTGAGGTATAGAGAAGAAGAATTTCCAAACTTTTCTGAGAGTTATGCTATATAATCAACCAATGAAATATCAAATTCTAGAAAAAAACAAATCTCATTGCATACCTTCCCATATTCCAACAAATGGTTTCATCATATACTGTTGTTTAATCGTGGTGGTCGTCTTTTTCATAGTAATTTTGCTTCAATTACGATGTAACTGATGAAGTGTTTGACTACTTCTTACCATGACCAATAAATATTTGTTGTTGTGGAAATATTCTGGAAACATTTAATTAAATGAAACCACCAGTCGTTATATAGATGACCACGTTAGTTTAGGCGATAGAAAATTTGGATTAAACCCCATCTATTTTTAACACCCTCACATTGTTTAAGAACATGAAACGCCTCTCATGGTGGTAAGTTCATCGTGGCTGTTTCATCGCGACCGTTTCATTACTGGCTCAGTTCATCGCCGTCCCAATACATTCCACACATATAACACTTTAATATAACTAATAAAGGCGCAAATGAAATTACTTCAGAAAGTAATTGGCGGGTTTCATCATCCGCACTAAACAAACTTTTTTTAACGAGAAGGTTATTGAAAATTTCAGGACGAAATGGGTAAAAACGAAAGGTAGTAACTGTTGCCACTAGAGGGTAAATCTGCGGAAGATCTTCAAAGGGACGACCGGTAACAGTAAACCGAATTAGGGAAGGCGTTGACCTAAACACTCTTAAGCGAGAAGCAATAGCAAGGAAATAAAATTGAATAGGTTTAACAACTCGCAGAGGCGCCCCCAAACAAAGAATTATCGGAGAAAGAAGCATCAGGAGAACTAAAAGAAAAGTTAATGGTTTGATGGATGAAGATTTTAATTCTCCTGACAAAGCACATAATTTATGTTGCAAAATATTGAGAATTGATTTTATCTTAATCTAAGTCTCTTTTCCAACAAAAATTTTCCATTGTATATTTATTCGTGTCGTTTGTTCTATTTTACAAGTGTGTCTTATATGTTTTATTAATTTTTAATTATTTATTAATCGTGACATCATCTACACTGATGACTATTTTAAACTTTTTTAAATTTTGTGACCAAGACGGTTTTTAATTTACTTATTAGCCTCGATAAAGCCCTCACAGGTTTGGGCAAAACATCGGTCTTTATGTAGCTTGAGACCGTTATTTTCAACCCTACCTCCACCTAGAAGATTAAGAACTTTAAACTTATAAACTGTTTGATTAAGTTTTTTTCTTGTTGTGTTGTTGGAAATTGTATAAAGCGTCCCATCAGAACAGTAGCTAATAAATTGCAAACATAAGCTATTGATCTGCTTATGCTGGATTGGGAAAGAGCAATTCACTTATTGCAGCCAACAGAGTTTTGGAAAGAACCAAAAAATTTAAGGTTGCAAAAAATTTAAGTTTAAGTTGAATCCCATAATTGTGAATTTCAGCATATGGTGATAACTCATTAATTATATATCCAACGATGTTCTTATTCAAGCGAAATATTTGTTAAAATTGTTGGTCTCTTAATTCAAATAGATTCATTTCATGTCGCAACCTCCTTCTTTCAATCTTAGCAAAATTTCTGAAATTTCATAGTTTTGTTAACATTTATATTTAACTGAAAAGCGTACATTATGATATATCGGAAACGTTTTTAAAAATGCAACATAAGAAAAACATACCCGTCTTCATCCTTTTCTAAGAAAATACCAATAAACCAATCAATATTACTAACGTTCCCGTTCATTTTTGTTCAAATATTATTTATTTTTGATTAACACGACAAATAACAGGGTTATCTATAACCGATACAGGTACTTCATGCGCATCTGTAAATATTTACGAATTTGTAAAGAATTTCTAACATACAAATGAATTGCATTTCTTCTAACTCTTACAGATTCTCGCTTTCAGGTCTTACAGATTGTCTCAGAATTGACTTATTAACTGAGTTTAAAAGTAAAAAAAAACGTAATACTCGGGATTCGAACCGTAATATAATATCATACCAGCCTTGGAATTTAGTTACTACTTGATAGTTGCATGTGCGGACCAACTGAGCTACGGGGGTAGGCGTCTAACAAGAACATAAGCGATAGATGTTCTGGGTATTAACATGGGTTGTAGGTACTGAAATTCCATGGTATAATAATTTTAGAACTAACGTATTTGGTTTTGAATATATATCATTTAGATTTGATTATAAAACTAGGTACTAGAAACATTTTTACCTAAAAATGATTTAAATTTCGTTTAAATGCATCATTGTCAGAATGAAGTTGGCAAATTCGCTGTTTCACCCAAATATCGCATAAGACATTTTTTTAGAACTACAATGTTGCAGTAGTAAGTATGAATGTATACTGTAAACTACGACAACACAAAGTATATTTGAATTAATTACATCAAATGCAGGACAGGAAAATTTCAGTTACAAAAATGTTTATAAATTGGCATTTTATGCTTAACCTGCATGCTGTTTACTCTCCAAGCGCGTCATTACGATAATCCCGTCTACATGCGCAATGTTATACCTTCTAAAATTATTTTACCATCCTGAAAATCATACATATTTTTTTTTTCCATATGGGTGTTATCCATGAGAGCTAGTTTAGGTGGCATAAATCTTACTTTAAAAAAGAGTATGAACTTATTTGTGAAGAATTCCTTTTCACTAATATCTTGAGCGGGGTAGTGTTAGTGCCGATTTAAACAGTCCTGTTGCAAAGTAACTTGCAACTGCTACGCTGTCACAGTATTCAAGAAGGGCACTTCCTAAAGAGCTTTTCTGTTTTACCGTAGAAACAATAATATGTTATAATTAACCAAAAATGTCTTAAAACCTCTAAAAAATAATTTAATTACAGACAAGTTAACACGTTTCCTGATCGAAAAAACGGGAAAAAAATTTCTATGTGATTTTAAAACGCTGAATACGCATATCAAATTATAGAGGAAACGTTCAAATATAAACTTACTTTGAATATAAAAGAAAGCAACGTCAAATATGAAAAACACAAATTTAACAAAAAAACGTTTTTTAAACTTAATTTAAAAGATGTTCCTTTTTTAGTTGTTAACGTGTCTGTACAAAAAGGTATGTATGCGCTTTTCATTTTATGTTTACGAATGAATTTTAATTAATTCTAGAAAATGAGTAAAACATATTAATGAACGTAAAAAAGTTTTAATTAAGTTTCTACGATTCGCTTTATTGCGAATTTTAACATCTTAACTTAATGGGACAAATGACTAATAGAAATGCTGATGAGAAAGTTTTCTGTTGAATTACAGAACCGTTTTAATCATACACATTCTCTACTCGAAAAACGTACCTTCTCGGTTCTATATATTTTCTCTATTATTATAATTTAATTCAAGTGATAATACTAAGAATTTCAGAATTACGTAAAGATGTCAGTTCTGCAATATTAATTGTTAAATTTGCATTCCTAATTACTATGAGAGTATACACTTAGTAAACATCACCAACTTACATTTTGCTATTATTGACCTATTTTAATTATTTTAATTTATGGTATTTAACTTTCTCTAATTTTACGTTAGGCCGACCCTCAATAAATTGTTATAGTTTATTTGTAAACAAACTATAAAATTTAATCAGTGTTGAAAACCTGGCCCGCAGCTATTAAAATAATAATTAAATAGGACGATTTGTTCTTATACGAATACAGGCAAATTGCCTAGAATAGTTTGTAGCCACGCCGAACATCTACGTCACTGGCAAACGGCGTGGACGCAGAATAAAATTTATAATCGCTTTAAGAACCAGCTACTTCAATTTTACACGAGTGTCTACACACCAATACGTATGGTAATTAATGATGTTAAAGTGAAGTTTTAAAATTTCGTAGGGTATCTAATATCGCACAAAGGCGCAATCAACATTAAGTGAGTTTCCGAAAGATCTTTCAAATCTCACTAATCAATTGACAATCCGCAAAGAAGAGTTTGGTCGTTAAATTCATGTCGGAATACAGATACGGATTCCCGTCAAATATAAAATTAATAAAGAAAGCATGCAATAATTTTAGCTCTATTGTTTATAGTGTACGATCAGATGTAAGCATGTTCGGCAGCTGCAATATCCCAGGACAGACAAAAGGTAGTGGCAAAGTAACCCCAAAAAATAACTCTAGGTCACCTCTTAACTTTAACGGAATCCTCGACCGTAACGTGGATAGAAACCAATTCTATTGGGATCGGTTTTCAGGGAATGATTAGATTGATTGGAGAATCACTCCCATTCACGGCTTCTCTTTTAAGATAATTATTGAATTGTCAGTATCATATCAGGGTAGGTGCTCTGCAAGGCGTTAAGAAAAATGGTGGTTTTCACAAAAATAGAAATACAGCAAGAAATAATACTTACGACACAAGACAATGTCGAGTGCTTTGGTAAAATTCACAAGTCTTTATCGCAAAACTATAATATACATGTTGTAGTGTGTAACTTAAATTTTCAAAATCTTTTAAAAAAATTGGAATCGGCCGATCTCCCGAATGTTCAGGCTCCAGGTTTTTGCACAAATGAAGTACTTATCAAAACCTATTATGTCTCGGAAGCTGTTCACTGTAGCTCAAAAACGTCGGCTTAATTAATTTAAAAAAAAAACCGAAAGAGCGAAAAATTCATTAATTTTAAAAAAAAACCGAAAGCGCTCGTTTTTTCGGTTTTTTTCAGAAAATAAAAATCCGATCGAGTCGTGTCTGTTCTTATTTTGCTCGTATTTTAATTCTCGACAACGTTTCTTTTTATTCTATTAACATTGGTTTACTAGTACTTAGTCCGGAACGAAAAAAATTTAAAAAAATACGTTTTTTTGGACGAATTTGTTAACCACAAATTAATTAATGACAATCGCGTGTTGGCTTTATATCCAAACTAATCTACTTATGGTGATATGATGGCACATGTCTCTTCCTATTAGCATTTTTGTCACGAAGAAAACCTCTATTGATTGGCCTAATACAGTTGATATCACGCGAATAAATTATATTGGTAATATATGTGAGATATTAATTCTTTGAAGAGGCATAGAAGGTAGCAATCATCAAATGTAACATAGTCTTATGTAGAAGAATCAGTCGAAGAAAGGGTAAATATTCTTAGAAGAGTGTTCGGTAAATAAATACCTAAATTGGAAGGAGGAAATGTTGCAGTAGATGCTGGAAACGATGATAGCATCAGCTGAGAAATACAGAGCTTAAGCAGTGGTCAAAGTTTGGTATTCAATAATTGTGTTTTTCATTTTTATAAATAAAAGGTTATTTAGATAATACGTATTTTATTTGTTCTAATCAGTAATAGTTTGGACATTGCTGATTATAATTCGAATTGAATTCATGAGAATTATAATCAAGCATTGTCCAAACCAAGAGTTGTATTTAATTTGAGAATTCAACAAACTTGATGCCGTTTCTCACCTCGATTTGTCCATTTTTTTACAAAACTGACAGAAATAATTTTATTTCAACAAATGTGACATATGTTTATTGGTTTCTATAGATTGCAGAAAAAAATAATCGCCTATTTATCTTGAACCTGGTCAAACTATCACAAAAATCTTGCTTTAAATATTAAAAAATCTTTTACTATAAAATTCTACCCAAACTTATCAAATGACATTCTTTGTTAATTAAACTGAATAATAATAGCATCGATCAAACTAAAATCTTTAAACTATTAAGGATAAACATAGATGCAATCGTTACCTTAGAAAGCTTATGTTGATTCAGTATGTAACAATGTTCTAGCTATTAGGTGAGTATTCCTCCAAGATTATAAATTTTGTATACAGTTTGCTCTTCTCGAGCCCTTCTAGGTGGAGGTGAATGAAACAACAACTCAATATGTTGTCAACGCCGACGTTTCGCCCCCTATGCGTAGGGCTTTATCAAGGCTCATAACAGATAAAAGTTGGTAGTCTCAATTACCATCAATTGATGGAAACGTCACACACGGATTACGTCACGGGCGAAACGTCGGCGTTGACAACATATTGAGTTGTTGTTTCATTCACCTCCACCTAGAAGGGCTCGAGAAGAGCAAACTGTATACAAAAAGTTCTAGCTATTGTTTTACCTTGAGGAAAGTTAGTTGAATTGTAAATAAAAACGTTGCGACAGTAGTTTACGTCTCTATTTTGCTTTTAATGTTTTGGTGCAGTGTAGCATTCACGTCACTTCATAAGACAGCAATACTGAATTGTCGGGTGTGCATTCTTTCGCTGCTTCTCAATTCGCAACTAAATGCTTACGAGTTTACCTACAAATGCAGTTGGCTGCGATTAACAGTAATTAAAAGTCTTTCATCTATGGCTGCGCGACGCTGCGTTACGCTGCTAACGCCAGCCGCAAAATGACACTCAGTTTGGTGAGGTTACGCAACGTGAGCCACGGTGAGATTTTGAGGAAGGTAACTGCAAGCGTGGTTCACGCTGCGTCACCTCACCAAAGTGCGTGTCATAGTACGGCCCGTCTAAGTGGTGCTCTAATGAGAATCGACCTTTACTGAGCGCAAGTTAAATAGATTGCAGTCCAGTACATGAGGTTTCGTCCTCCGTTAAGATAACTCGGAAACAGAACTAAAGTGTGTCCAGAAATCAAGTTTTGTTGAATTTTTTTGAATAAGACTATTTTTATCATAGAAAACAATAAAAAAAGTTTGATTAATTTAAGTTTTTTTATTTATTTATGGTAATACGCCTTTGTTAAATAAAAGAAAACAAAATAATAGTAATCCATAGGTTATAAGCAATATACAAAAATAAAAGTAGCAATTCTAAAATAACACTCTTATATGTATAACATAAATTAAAATTATTAATAACTGAAGAACAATGTAATTTATACAATTAACTTTATGAATCTAAATTTATAATCTGTAAATTAAATTTGAACGTATTAAAGACGATTTAAATAAAGTAAAATGTGGCCTATCTACTAACTTATTTGCTAAACAACACACTCTTGACATAGATGAATAAAATCCGTATTGTGTACAGTGGTGTTTGATCCTAAAAGTGGTTAGACTACGTGTACTTGATCCATAAGGACGAAAATTAAAATTTACACATTCTAAAAGTTTAGGACAGTCTATGTAAAAGTGTATTAATTTAAACAGAAACATTAGATCAAACTGACATCTCCTAACCTTTAATTGCCTAAGGTTGAGGTTGCACCGTATTTCAAAGTAATTGATTTTACCCATCTTATAAGCAGCTAAACGAAGAAGATACTGTATTATTAATAAAGTTTGTGTCTACTGACATTTGCTTCAATAAAACATAACGCGTGTTATTGTCTAAACAGTCTAGGAATTGCTGAATGAAACAAAACTGAACTTACATCGATTTGGTCACTCCTACAAATTTGGCTAAATATTAAATAAAACTTAACTGTGTTACGTTGTATCCTAATTTTTGTATTTTCGGATTTAATGTTTTTTTTTAAAAAGAAGTCTAAAGTACAACGTTAGTTATGACGTCTTGTGACTGTATATGGTCATAATTATTCACGTTTTTGAAGTGAAGTCACCATATTTAACCAAGAAACCTTGCAACTTCAAAATTTGATATTTTACTTTAGACGTCTTCAAGAAAAAAAATTAAATCAAAATACAACATAAAACCTAACTTTTGTTTATGAGACGATTGTTTTTTACTCCAGAAGGGTTCTAATTTTATAGTTGATTGGCTTTGTGATCGAAGCTCCTTATGATGAAGTGTAACGGTTTTGTTTTCAGTTTAATTTTTTACTTGTCGTTTAATTTCTTGATGATCCTCGTATGCACGTGTGTTGTTGTTTGCCAAAGTTTTCTAACATAAGTTTTGGTTTGCGACCTTGAAGTTCAATTTATCAATGTTTTGGTGTAAAATGTTGAAAATGTTTGGTAGAAGGTAAAAATGAGTTTTTGAATGATTAGAGTAAGAACAAACGAAATACGAGGCTGGTTCAATAAATACACGTTCGAACGGTGGTACATGTAAGCGGTTTATTTACACTAAACAAAATTGCCATTACTACAAAGACATGCATCCCACTGCTTCACAAGGCGCTGTATACCGGTGTGGTACCAGTCCATTGGCTGTTCGCGGAACCATTTCAAAACTGCCTGCTTGACTTGAGCGTCCGACTGGAATCGCTGTCCCTTAAGTGCCTTCTTCAATGGTCCGAAGATATGGAAGTCACAGGGTGAAAGATCCGGGCTGTAAGGGGGTGCTCTAAAATCTCCCACCTCATCCGCTCCATCTGTGATTTGATGATGTTAGCTGTATGCGGACGGGCCCATCTGTGAACTTCCGACACCATTCCACGACTGTGGTTTTTGAAGGACACTCTCCACCATAAACATTTTGCATTCTCCCATAAATCTGAACTGGAGTGTTGCCCTCAGCATGCAGAAACTGTATGACTGCTCGGTAATCGGTTTTGGACGCTCCAACTATAAGACCTGCCATAATGAAACGCGCACAACAACTGTCTCCTGTACGAATATCACGAGGGATGTGTCACAATAGACAGCTATATAGCAGCCGCTGGCCTACGCAATCTCCAATTCAATGCTCCACTAACAATCGTTTCACAGCGCTCGAACGTGTATTTATTGAACTAGCCTCGTAGTATATTGAAAAACAAGTGTCACAGCAACACTTTTTGTCGCACTCCGACAATTGCAGATCTCCCCTCGATCGGTCTGCAAACTTTGTCGTCGTCCGACAAAAAGTAGTTGTGGCACGTGTTTTTCATACTATTTTTTCTATTTCGCAAAAATTTACTTCAAATACTTCAAGAAATAAATGTTAATATTAGACCTAGTGATTTTTGGTTTAGAGTAGTTGATATCCTAATAAAGTTAACAACAAATGCTGTTGAAAGTTTGCTATCTTCAAAATGATGTGTTGAGATTGTTAATCGCCGTTTAATTGTGAACCCACCTTTGGAAAACACTGTTTTGTGAAATTACCACAAATTTGTAAATACTATATAACATAATATAAAATATTCCCAACATAAATTTTCTTTAATGTTCTACTATCAAAACGTTCGTAGCTTATTGTCTAAAACCACACATTTTCTTAACAATGTTTATTGTAACAACTTTGACATTATCATGCTTACTGAAACCTGGTTACGAGATGATGTACTAAGCAATGAGTTATTTCCTAACCACTACAATGTTTATCGTGCTGATCGACCTGGGAGAAAAGGCGGAGGTGCACTTATTGCAGTCTCAAGTAAATTTGAAAGCAGACAAATTCAATGTTCGGCTCTTAGTGACCTGATAGATGTTGTTACCTTACAAGTGATAATTCGTGGAAAGTCGATTTTTATTGCTTGCGCATATATACCTCCCAACACTCCAACGTCTGATTACAATAACTTATTTACTACACTTGAACAGGTTCATAATTTATCTAGTAGTACTTGTATATCTGGTGATTTTAACTTGCCTAACTTATACCAACATTCAATTGATGAAAATTGTTCTTCGGCCCAACTCCAATCATTTGTTGATTTTATTAACTTCAACAAACTTACTCAGCACAATTGTATATTAAATGCGAACGAAAAACTGCTTGATGTGTTTCTAACTTCTCATGATATTAACACGGATGTCACTAGATGCGATTACCCCTTGGTAAAATTGATTCTCATCATCCCGCTCTTCTCAATGAAATCGAATTCATAAACCACAAACATGCAATTTTTCATCCTAACGTTACATCAACTAGTTATAACTTTAGAAAAGCAGACCTCCAGAACTTGTATTTAGCCATGATGTAATTGGAATGATGTGTTGCAAAGTAACAATCCTAATACAGCGTGTAGCATACTATATGAAAAAATCTACTCAATTTTTAACAACTATGTACCATACAAAATTAATAAAGTTAATACTATCAAGTTTCCACCATGGATTACAGAAGAAATTAAAAGGAACCTTAGGAAGAAACGTCACTATCATAAACTATATCGCCTAACTAATAACTTAAGTTGTAAAATTTTATTTAATAACACTCGTAAGTTGTTAAAAAAAATAATTCATAATGAATACAGAAAGTTTATAAATTACACTGAATCAACTATTCAAAATAACGTGAAACAGTTCTGGTCGTATGTTAACAATCGTAAATGTCGTAGTAGGATACCATCTAATTTGACTCTTAATGATAATCAATTAACATCACCATTAGATTGTGTTAACGGTTTTGCGGATTTTTTCGTAATACTTATAGAGCACCTATTGCCATCGAAGTGGACCTTCCATGTAATAACTACGTTAACAGCTTAGTAATCAATAGCATTACTCAGGATGATATTGTTACAGCTGCCAAAAACTTAAAGCAACTTCAATTGCTGGCCCCGATAATATCCCCTCCTTCTTTGTCAGAGACTGTATCACTTGTCTGATTGACCCACTTTTACATATTTTTAATTTATGTCTACGAAACAGCATCTTCCCTACTTTGTGGAAACTTACCCGATTCTGCCCTGTTCATAAGAAAGGTCCAGTAAATGAAATAATAAATTATCGACCTATAGCAATCCTAAATAACTTTTCAAAACTACTTGAAACCATTTTATATACCAACATAAGCAGACACATCCGACCTATGATTTCTGAGAAACAACATGGGTTTATAAATAAACGATCTACGCAAACTAATCTTATTACTTTCACTCAGTACGTATCTGAAGCTTTGAATTCTAAACTACAAGTAGACACAATTTATACGGATTTTAATAAAGCGTTTGACACTGTAAATCATTCCATCTTATTAAAAAGCTTGACTCTTATGGTTTTCATCCAAAACTCACAACATTACTACATTCATATCTAACTGATAGAACATTATTTGTTGAATATAATGGTTACAAATCCAAACAATATACTGCTACTTCTGGTATTCCCCAAGGGTCTAATCTTGGTCCATTACTTTTTTAATATTTATCAACGATATTACAGTAGGAATTAATAGCCATTTACTTCTATTTGCGGACGATATTAAAATTTTCAGAACTATAAGTAACTTTGATGATTGTAACTCATTACAAAATGATCTAATCAAAATTCAAAACTGGTGCGTAAAAATGATCTTTTTTTAATATAAACAAGTGTGTCACTTTAACGTATTCAAGAAAGAAGAATGTATTTTGTTATGAATACAAATTAAACAATACCGTACTACGTAGAGTTACTGAATATAAAGATCTTGGAGTAATATTTGAAAAGCATTTAACGTTTAATAATCATATCAAATCAATTTACAACGATTCTTTAAAAAATTAGGTTTTATACATCGAACATGCAAGGATTTTACAAATAACAAGACTCTTCTTACTCTCTATTATGCTTATATAAGATCGAAGCTTGAGTATTGCTCTTTGGTTTGGTCACCGTATTACCAGAAAAGCATCTTACTACTTGAAAATATT
The DNA here is from genome assembly GCA_030710515.1 of Abscondita cerata. Lineage (NCBI taxonomy): Eukaryota > Metazoa > Arthropoda > Insecta > Coleoptera > Lampyridae > Abscondita > Abscondita cerata. The sequence continues at coordinate 1,149,651 of JALBCR010002316.1, read as the reverse complement.
CAGCGAAAATTTTTAAAGATGATCTACTTCAAAGAGTTTCATACATACCCGGACCATGAAATTGATTACACCACTCTGCTGTCAATGTTTACCTTTAAAAGTTTAGAGACTAGACGTACATTTCATTCAGTTAAATTTTTTTATGATTTAATTCACGGTTCTATCGACGACAGTAACCTTACATTACAGTTTTCATTAAATATTCCTAGACTGTCATCTCGTTCGCAAGATATCATTCACGTTAAAACTGCTAGGACAAATCTGCACTACAACTCGCCAATTCACAACATCAGTAGGAACAGCAACGAGTGTCATAAGTTTTTGATTTATTTAGCGAAAATATTTATAATTTGTATGTACTGCTGTAACCATACTATCTGTATAATTTGTTGTATAATTTTTCCCTGTAAAAGGAAATTTCTGTTGGGAAATAAATAAATATGTATAAATATGTATATGTATAACCTAACTTTATCGTTTCTACTTTTTTGTGAGTTTTGCCTTTAATAATTCTTCACTTTTTCGTCTTTTATTGCCAACAAAAATGTCTTAAAAATCACTGCGAACAAATTAACGATTTATTACAATTTTAGATTAATGTCGATTTGTTATTAAAATTTGCTTTGCTACAAATTGCGACAGATTTTTTATTTTTACTTTCATGTTGTAGTTGATTGAAGATAAAACGGCAATATGTATGTATAGTTGCCTATACTGAAATCAATTTTGTTTACATTAACGTAAGTCATAAATGCGCGGTCGACGAAAGAATATTGTTTGTTAAGTTCTGTTTCATAAATTAACATTAAATTTTCTTTGAATATTAAAATCTATTTAATAAAAACTAACCAAACCAAACCTCACTTAATTTTCTTACGTCAAAATTAAAACTGTAAATTATTTGGTTATACACTAAAATTTATAAAATCCCTAAAACAGTACGTGTACAATACGGAAACAAAGCTACAGAAATTGCGAAATAGAAAACATTATTTTTGTCATCCATTTTGGTGGATCAGTTTTTCGATTTGTATTTAAACAAAAACTGTTCTGCTTTTGGAAATCGTCTTTGAGACGAATATAATTTTCTATCATAAATATACAGAATCATTTACATTAAGGCCGTCTATTATATACAAATAATCTCCATTGTTATATTTTGTTATCAGCGACTATTTCATTTTGTTTTATTTTAGCCTTCTTCTAATTCGTGTTATTAACTTGTCTTACTTTGTCGCTACTTCTGGTTCATCGCTCTGTGGCATCCAATTATTTGTGCATGCTTGGTGGACCAAGCTGCAGGCCGTGGGCGACGATAGATTCCTGAACTGGACGACATTCCTCTTAAGTATCATATACACATTATTTCGTTTTGATTATTTTTTTTTAATATGTATTGTTTTATCGGTGATGAATTTTTTGTGCACAAATCACTCATTATCAAACATTAATTTCATCCGCTTTCACTTAATTATTATTGTGTCATTTTGCAAGCGAATGCAACTTTAAGTGGAACGTTTTCAAATTTCGATTTGGCGCCTATAATTATTACTTTTACTCTTGAATCTGCCCACTACTTCCCTGGGCTAACAGCACCTACTTAAAAACTTTGCAACCGACTCGCCATCGTAGTAATTTCTGGTGCCCAACATCTTCACGGTCAGAATTTTATTCGCTTGATACGAGAATTGTATTCCCAAAATTATAACCTAATTTTAAAATGTTTACTTCAGCAACCAACAAGTCCATGATTTAGCGGAAATCATCATGGATATTACACAACACACCAATTTTCGGAAATCATTCAATAGAGATTTTTGGAAATCACTTCACAAACTCATTATTAATACACTTATAAAGCACAGTAACATGAACATTTGTTTATTTAATATTATGACTGAAAGTGCAATTGTGTACTATAGTACACCCGAAGTATAATGTCTATAGCGCTGCGTCCAGGTTCACTAGTAGTTGCCAGAAACGATGTATTTCCTTTCAGTTATAATATAGATAAAAAACAATTCGACAGCTCGAAATAATTTCCAGAAATCAAAACGGCTTTTAATAGATTATGTTCAATAATTGCCAGAGCGATCAAAATTCTAACCGTGTAATTTTGATCTCATAACCATTGTGGTTAATTTTCTCGTGGACATTACCGCACCCTATGATTAAGCAACCAAAACGCCCGGGTTGTGTAAATCAATTTGTGTGACTGCGTGTAAACCGGTCTTTTTGCTGGCGTAGAATTCATTCTTTAGAATTTGAGTTTGATATCATATTATTCGTAGCAAATTTGTTTCCTACAACTGCCAAGTTGGAATTTTTGCCTTTTCAATTGGCTCGAGCGGAAGTGATTTATTGGCTACTAGAAGGCCAATGAATTCTTTTATACTATGAAATTATCCTAAAAGTAGACATTTGTTAAAGTTAAATTTGGTTATATTTTCTGTTAATTAATTTTTTTCTTAAAATATATAATTATTTGTTATATGTTATTGTTCTTATTTTATTCACATTTGGTTTATAATAAATGCCTTCCTGTAGAAAAATTTAATGGGATATAAAAAATGTATAGAGTGCGGAGGTTTTGTCAGAGTCATTGTCAGATAGAATAAGATTTATTTTTTAATAGTGAGAAATATGAGATAAGATATATTTTATTATAATTTGGAAAATGATGAAATTTGAGTAGACCGATAGTGGAGACGCAAGTCAGTAGTGAGCCGGCAACAAAATAACATTTGCATAACATTTAATCATTCACCCTCGGTGCACAGTTGGCCGACACAATGTCGTGGTTCCTTCAGGTGCGGTTACTCGCAAAAGGAGGTGCTGCGGGCTACCTGAATGACATGATGCAGGTGGAGAGGGTAGCCTTATTAGGTGCCCCAATCTTGCTCATTGGGATGCCAGCTAGGTTGAGCGTCGGGGAAGCCTCCATTTATTTCAGGTAACTCTAGCTAGTTGTCGAAGAGTATATTAATTTATATAATTACTTTATGGAATAATTAAATGGACCTGGTTAACCAAATGATGACAAAGTTAGGGGGTGGAGTCCCCGGTGAGTACAAAATTGTTCTTTGTTTATCAGATGAGTAATTGTGATTTTATTTGCAAATCTCCTGCTATCGTGTCTGCTGTTGGAGTGAACCCCTTTGTGAGAATTCACGGTTTTTTGTGTTGACCAAGTTCAATTTGCTATTAACAATGCAATGAATCAAACGACAAAAAAATCACCAAATCAAGTACTTATGGGATATACTCCTAGACCAAGAGGTGGTAGTCTACTGTCAGCTGAAATTGATCTAACACCAATCTCTCGAGACTTAGAAGAATTAAGGAAGGAAGTTTATACCGTATTCGAGATAGAGCTGAAGATGCGAAACGTCATTTTGATAAACATCGCAAGCCTCCTAAATTATATCAGACTGGGGATTTAGTGCTGATATTAGCAAACAAATCTGCTGACGGACAATCCAGAAAACTTTCAACAAAATACGTAGGTCCAATGGGTGTTAAACAAGTATTATTAAACGACAGATATCGTGTAGTGGATATGCCAGGATCGACTAGAAGTAAAACTCAGAAATAGGATAATGTTGTCGGAGTTGAGACAAAGAGCCCTCAGTAATTTACATATTTTACACATTGAAGTCGACACGTCGTTCCAGCCAATTTGTACCTGAAGAAATTAGTGATCTAATTTAAAGTAATTCATCTCTTTATGCGTCTTGTTCTCGAAACTTCCATGTTTATAGCTGCGGGTAGTATAAAACCGATCAATTTCATCCTATATAAATTCAGAATTTGTGCTACTGTGTTACCTTTATTTTAAATTTCGAAATATCGGGTTTATACAGAGGTGCGTTTTCCTTTTATAAATTATCTGGTTTTGTAACTAGAATTAAGGAAGTCATTATCGTATTCTTTGGGAATTTGAGTTTATAATAATACAATTACGGTACTTAATCTCGTTATTTGTTATTTGAGTTTGACCATTTCATTTCATAAGCAATGAGCCAAATTGTAAATCTACGTTCAGAAGGCCAAAATCATAGTATTTTCATTAACAATAATGGGTCTTAGTCTGCTCCTTACTGAGATACAGGATGTTAAAGAGAAAAAAATAAAATAGATTTTTTGTTAATAGATCAGCTACTTTTCTACATTATAACTTGAAAATTGAGTATGAACTAGTTTTTGTAAAGGTAAACAAGAATATGTGAGAGGATTTGAGTTAACTCGTAGATGTCGCCACATGCGCCATATGAATTAGATGAAATCAGCTACAAATTTTTTATCGCTCATTATTTTACAACTTACCTATTTAATTTGGATCTACGACATCTACGAGTTAACTCAAATCCTCTCACACATTCTTGTTTACCTTTACAAAAACTAGATCATACCCAATTTTCAAGTCATTATGTATAAAAGTAGCTGATCTATTAACAAAAATCTATTTTATTTTTTTCGCTTTAACATGGATCTTAGTAAGGAGCAGACTAAGACCCATTATTGTTAATGAAAATATTATAATTTTGGCCTTCTGAACGTAGATTTACAATTTGGCCCATTACTTATGAATCACCCTGTATATCCCACGTATGCGCTATTTATTATTTTACATGTTTTATTGTTATTTATTATAACTTGTTAGGTGGTCTACTTTGGTTTATGTTTCTTTTGTGTGTTCCGAGTCCCTACTATTAGGACGAATCTCTTCTATTGTAGGGTAGCGCCCGATGCAATTCGAAGCATCTTCTTATCTATAAATCACTCATAATTGCCTGCGATCCCTCTCAGAAAGCAGCCGTCGGGTGTTGTTTCGAAACGTTCAAACCTTTTAGAAATTTTAATTCTTCAGCTAAAAGAAACTGTAACAAACTAATTAATTTTTGCAATACCTAAAATTGACTTTTAACTTTGTTCGGAGTTAAAAATTCACCCTAAAATAGTAACGTAGTTCAATATTACAATTCTAAATTACAAGTTTGCGTTTATCTTTAAATGACATTTTCATTAAAAGTACAACGCAATGCAATTACAACGAAACTCGTTTGTTCTCAGAAAATGTACATAGCATAAAATAATTTGTATTTAATTTAATTACGTTTTCTCTCTACAGCTTCACGTTAAATAAACTATAGAAAATATCCACGGTTACTGGACAGTCATGGTCAAGTAATAAAGTACATATTGTATAAAAATCACTTTACTTAAATGTAGATTGACGCAAATATTAATGAAATTCAAACTAGTCAATACGTCAATTATGTTTGTCTGCTCGTAATTCTAACTGGTATCGTAATTCATTTATTAGAATTTTACAATATGTACTCTAATGAAATTTAGTACGACACAAGTTTTTATTACGATACAAATTAAGAACCAATAGAAATATACCATTGCTTATTGCACTTATCGACTAGTACCATGGATATACGGTAAACATTAAAATTACTAAATTTGACAACTACACTCACCGGTATAATATTCGATCCATCTCCAGTGTTCGGCAAATTTGTTTTGAGGGGCTCACACGTATCAAGTTTGTTTTTTTTTCATTTACAAAAAACAAAGAAATAAATATTTGTTTTGGTTACTATGGTTACTACAAAACATTGTAGTATGTTCCAACAACCCATTGTCAAACTGAATTTTTGCAGTTTTTGCAAAAACGCTGGTTTAAGTTTTCCGTTTGTTTTGGATTGTTTTTGCAATTTGTTCTCACTTTTGTCTTTGAGTAGTTGAATTTGTGTCTACTGAATAACACTGTGGGAGCTATCGCATTGGTTGAAGAAGGGCGGTCTCAATACTACGCAGCTTGAGTGCTAGGAGTTTCGCGATGTAGTGTCCAAAGGACTGTAAATGGGTTTCGTGAAACTGGAAGTTACACTAGATGATTTGGATCAGGAACACCAAGGTGCACAAAATTCTCCAATTATCATTTTTAACTTGGCGAATTTTAAGAAACATGGACACAACAGCAGTTACTGTCCGAAATGGTCTCCATTCAGTACGAAGGGTCAACGTGAAAGAAAGAACTGTTAGAAGAAAGCTCAGAGAATATGGTTTACATTTAAGAATTTACAATAGGCCGATAGAATTAGCTGATTGGGTAGCTGGATCTGGGATGACATTCTTTACAATATCCCATATAGTTTTTCAGATGTATTTGTTGATAAGGAACATGCCTGTCAATTTCCTCCACTTTAAAAAACCGGGAACAATTTTTTATTACCAATTTTATGCAAAACAATCGTAAAAATGTGTTTTTTAATTCTTGTTTTAAACCGACTAATAATAATCATAATCAGTATTATGCTTTTTATAGGTGTTGAAAAACAAATTGCCGCCTGAAAAATTAAAATCAGTCAAAATTGTTTAAAATAATTGACATAAACCGCCGGAAAAATTTCATTACTTTTTTATTTCGTCAAAATTAAAATAAACTTGGTGGAAATATGTCTTTCCAGTGCACAAAACTACCATAATTTTTTCATAAAAAAATATTGTACATTTTTTGAGAAAATGGAGTCAATAGGAGGCAATCAGCAAAGATGGTTTTCATTGCATCCTATTTACATACATTTATTATATAATAATTTATTTTTGAAACTTAACTTAAAATTATAAAATGTAAAAAATGTGATAATATTTATTAAATAAAGAAGCGGCTAAGTGTTGAAAAAGATCCTTTTTCAGAGTGGTGCTTTGGGATACGAGCGACTTGTTTCTTTGTTCATGGTCGTGTTTGATAAAGTCGATGGAACAATATAAATAATCGGGTGTTTTATACATTAGAATTGTGTGTAAAAGTGTCAGGAATAATAAAATATACCTTTCACTGTAATGTGGTGTAATATGCTTATGTTTAGGTATGAAGAAAGAAAACCTGAGGCAATTATTTTGAACAACTGGCAACTTGTTTTTAAGTTCATTTGTCAAGTAACCGTAGTATGTTATTAATCCATACTGATTGAACTGAGGACTAGACTGCATGTTAAATCGTATTTCACATGAGAAGGTACAACCTTTTTAAATCCATACAAAAGTTTTAATTTGCCATAGCTCAAACGACATTTTAATATTACTTGTTCAGCAAAGGAAAGGTTTTGATCAATTATAATTCCCAGTATTTTAACTGATTCCGAAAATGTTATTTCCTGCCTCTTTATGATGATAGTGGACTTCATAGTATCATAGGATGTTTTGCCAATACAAAGAATTTTAGTTTTTTCTCCGTTTAAAGTTAAACCAATCCAACATTGTAACCAGTTTGTTTAGATTTTCGTTCATTTCCGCAATAGCTTCGTTGAAATTAGAAACTGATGAGTGTATACAGGGTGTCACAAGCAAGCGTGGTTCTTCAATAACTCATTTGCGGTTGGAGATATCGAAAAATGTTTCAAATAAAAGTTCCACCAATTCAACTTCTCTATACCATAAAATTATTTTCGAATATACAGGGTGTCCCGTTTTTCCTGTACGCAACCTAACTTAATTTTTTAAATGGAATGCCCCATTTATTATTGCTTTATTAGATTTCTCGTTTAATTTAAAGGCCACTTCGTTAACCATACATTATGGCTGAAATGCACCGTTCCTCAGAAAATTAAGCTAAAGGAAGAAAAATGCCGTTTCGGTACCCTGCGCCATTTTTCATATCTCCGAAACAAAAGAACTTAGAGGAATGCGGTTTTCACAGATCGCTCCTAAGAGAAATGACCTACCATTTGCACTATTTACACAAACATGGCAGACATTTCGAGCAGCTTTTGTAAAAGTTAAACATCAAGAACTGGCCTGAGGCAAAGTCACTGCTCTGTGTGGACATCTTGAAAATTATTTTTGTGATTTAAAACGTCTGAACTAAAATACAACACTTTCCAACACCATTCCTAAGGTAGAAAACAAAAGCGGAAAAGCAGCTAATCACCGACCAAGGCGTACATGATGATCCGATTTAATTAAAATTTAGAATATAACTGCAATTTTCTCAAAAACTGTTAGGAACTGATAGCAACAACCTTATATCAGACGAAAGGAAATAAAATTCTGCATATGATGGGCTGAAAAAAATAATAGTGTTCTATTTGAAAAAAACAAGTTTTGCCGGTTTGAAACAATTTATTTTTGAAGCGGTAGCTTTGAATGAATTTAACAGAAACATGTTTGTGTAAATAGTGCAAATGGTAGGTCATTTCTCTTAGAAGCGATCTGTGAAAACCGCATTCCTCTAAGTTCTTTTGTTTCGAGATATGAAAATGGCGCAGGGTACCGAAACGGCATTTTTCTTCCTTTAGCGCTAATTTTCTGAGGAACGGTGCATTTCAGCCATAATGTATGGTTAACGAAGTGGCCTTTAAATTAAGCGAGAAATCTAATAAAGCAATAATAAATGGGGCATTCCATTTAAAAAATTAAGTTAGGTTGCGTACAGGAAAAACGGGACAACTTGTATATTCGAAAATAATTTTATGGTATAGAGAAGTTGAATTGGTGGAACTTTTATTTGAAACATTTTTCGATATCTCCAACCGCAAATGAGTTATTGAAGACCCACGCTTGCTTGTGACACCCTGTATACAACTGGGTGTCATCAGCATACATACTGATTTTGCAATTTTTGTAAGTATTTTATCAAAGTCTGCAGTGAATATAATAAAGAAAAGTGGTCCTAAAATGCTGGCTTGCGGTACGCCGTATGATTTTACCCAATTTAAAGCTTGAGTTGAAAAACCAAGGTCTCCAAAGTTTAATTGAATCTGACCCAGTTCCCGTCATTTGATGGGACCCAGCAGGAGCTAATTTTTTTCATTGTAACCTCTAGTTTATCAATTCGTTAATGGCATAACGGTTTTCAAAAATTTTCATTAACAAAATAGCGTTTGAAAAAGTATCGAAAAAGTACGATTTTTTCGGTTACGGTTTTTTGTACTTAATTCATAAACAAATGTACGTATTGTCATAAATCGTTCATATTCGTGTATTTTTGTACAAATTAAAAAAAAAAGATTGTTGTACGATGTTTGTAAGCTGAGATAATTTTTTTAGTTGTTTTTTACACCATTTGTTTATTTATGGACAAAAACACTTCAAACTTCCACATTATGTAGTTGAAGACTGTACTTTATAATTACAAAAACTGTTATGCATAATTCAATTGTTAAATGAACAGAATATTATTTTCTCCGCAGTACAAGTTTAATCAATGTTTTGGTTGCGCCCTCAGTTGCTCAGGTTTCAGGTTTCGAATGGGTGGCATCAAATTCGCACGCCCAAAAAAATCATCTTATCTCCGTCATGAGTGCTTCATTTGAACCATTTCTTTTAAATTTGGAGTAGCGTGACGATATATTAACAATTGACGTATCAACTGTGTTAATAAATTGTTTACAACATTGTTATAAACAAATTAAAAAAAATAGTATATTTTAAAACAAGAGATGAAAGTTGGGTTTTCGGAATTCTTCTCGAGTAGTAAATACTATTTTTCTACAAAATGAGAATAACATAATTAAAAAAAAACAAACTGGTTTTAAATACGTCGGGGACTTTCACTGTTTAGTTTAATATTAATATTAGTGAAAATAACATTATTACATCTGTAATACAGATTTATATCAATTTTATTGCAATAATTTTAAAGCGTAAGTTACTGTCACTTTTAGAGATGAAAATTCAACTTTCATACTATGACAACAGTAATTTTTTTTTATTTGTTTATAACAATGTTTTTAACAAATTAGTAACACAGTTGATACGCCAGTTGTTAATATTTTGTCACGCGTGCGAATTTGAAACTTGAAACTTTAGCAACTAAGGGTGCGACCAAAAAAACATCGATTAAAATTATGCTGCGGAAAAAATATTATTCTGTTCATTTAACAATTAAATTATGCATAATAGTTTATGCAATTATAAAGTACAAGTCTTCAACTACATACTGTGCAAGTTTGAAGTGTTTTTGTTCATAAATAAACAAATGGCGTAATAAACAACTAAAAAAATTATCACTGCTAACAAACATCGTACAACAATCTATTTTTTTAAATTTGTAAAAAATGCTAGCTACACGAATATAAAAGATTGAAGTTGAGTGCATAAAACCATAACCGAAAAAGTCGTACCTTCTCAAATGCCATTTTGCACGGAGAAAAATATATAATGAAAATCATTAGAAATATAATACCGTTTACTATTCATTTTAATACGTATAGTGACACTTATCCGAGTTTATAATATTCACTATACAAATATTATATTCGTGGTAAAAGACGATATTGTACTGTTTACCATGTGTTTTAGTTATTATCACTTAATCACTTTACTATAAAGTATGTTAAAATTGAACTTGTTTTTATATATATTAAATACATACGTGTGTATAGTAAAACTAATAGTATAAATAAGTTATACGTAAATACCTCAAGACAATTAATATTACTATAGTTTATGTATATTCTAAATATGCAAGGTTTATTGCACTAACGATATTTTTGAAATAAATCCAAGGAAAATATATAAGGAAAATAGCTATATCATTGTAGTTCTGATAAAAATGCGTATATACTATGGTTAGTTATACATTATAGTGAAAATTATTTCGGATTCAGGATTTCTAAATAAAAAATAATCATATTTAAAAGTAAAATACATTTGGCATTCATATTTTTTACTACAAAAATAACGTAAATACATATGTGAATATACATACTTTAACTAATATCTACAAAATACCTTAGAGTAATCATTTTTTCATTTTTTACGTAGGTGCTCAGTACAAGTTCAGGGTATTTTAAATTCTCTGGATATATATAACTGTACTCATTAGTTTCAGTTCCAATGTAACTTTGAAAATGCAACACAAAATCTTTTGTTTTAATTATTTTGTAAATAAAGCAATATTTTTCATTTTTATCTAACAAAATATATTTAATTTCTTCAAATATGGGTTTTTTAGGAACTTATTTATCTATTACAATTGTTGACTTTTTTCTATATATTTTATCGGATATTTTAAGAAACGTAGTTTTTACGAATGAATTATTAATAATAAATATTGTTTTTTTTGAATTCATTAACTATACTTTCAGCTAAATTAGAAGCATTAAGTATTATAGTTTTGCCTATTTCGATTTGATTATTAAAAGCTTTTGATGACAAATATCTAAAAGAAACCTTAAGCTGATGTCGTAGGACTATAGTTTTGCAAATATTTACGCGAGACGATACATTATTTGCTATTTGTTTTAATTCCCTATGTTTCGCTTCGTACCTCATGGCTCATAAATTAACAGGGGACCAGTCTTTTTAATAATGTCAGGATAGTGCAACATAAAATGAAATTTTGGTTTAAAGTCTACATTATAATTATTTAAAAAAAGTTTATGGTGATATTCAATTAAATTCATTAACTTATTACACCATGTTAGTTTGATTTCTTTACGCCAGTGCTTATTGTCATACGGTATTATTTCACCGATCATGACACATAGATATCGACAAAAACATAACATTTCTGTGGCAGACATTTTTATATGTTTATTTTTTAAATTTTCGTAAGATATTGATAGTGGTTTATTCTTCGATTCAAATTTATAAGAAAATAAATAAATTTTATTATTAAGCGTGTCTAAATCAATAAGTTTATCTACTAAAATAAAATTGTACAGAATCAATTGCAAATCATAATTACATACTCCTTCCAACATGTCGTGCATAACATCTACGTACCAATTCTCAGTTACGTGAAAGGAAGATAACTGATTGAAAACACAATTCTCTTTAATTCCCGTTTTGCTAACATCATTAATTTTTAAATCATGTTCATAATTTTCTTTAGTTCTTATAAGAGATGTATCCAAAACAATCTGACGACATGACGTTTTCTTATCAATTTTGCACATTCTACAGAAATACTTAGAATTAAAGCATTGAGTAAAGCCTAAAATAGTATTCAACCCTAAATTATCTCCTTGTATTAAAACAAGATCAAAATATATTTTGATTTCTTTATTATTTCGGTTTACAATCCCTTTAGATTGTAGTTCTTCTAGATCTCGAATAAATTTTGAAAAAATTAACTTATTGCCAAACTTTTTGTGATCTGAAGCATGAAAAAGTAGCACTAAAAATATGTTTTCTAATTGTGTATAATAGGTAGTTTTGCATATACGCCACCCAACTTTTGTATGCCAGCATGAGACCCAAGAGCGTTGCCTAACTCAAATTCGTCCTAAAAAAACAATAACGGGAAATGAACAACATTATCATCCCAGTTTACGTTAAAGGTGCAGTTCCAGTGCGTGCCCTGTACTATATTTGAAATTAAATCTTTATTGGCATCATCTATTAATAATTAATAATAATCGAAGACGCTTTCAAATATATTATCAATTTCAAAAAAGATTTTATAGTTTTAATAATAGAAACATATTGACTTTCAAGAACTTTAGGTTCCATTGTACCGGCTAAATTTATTTGCATATGTTGACCTATTGGTATAGCTTCTGGTTTTATCAAACTATTTGAGTTTTCAAGTTTTTTTAAATACATATACTCTGAATCGAAATGAAAAAACATATTTTCAATTTCATTAAAAGCATTCTCAATTTCGTCTTTACTTTCAGGTGTTATGTTAACCATAATATTATTTTTCAGTAATCGTAAAGGTACTGAAATTAAACTGCTGATTCCGTCAATAATATCGGGAATTTGTTTTCTATGGATGTTATCCTGACTGTATAAGAAAGCTAGAAATAAGTTTTTTTGTTCTGTTCCAACCTCTGCCAAATTTAATTTGGAATCAAAAGGATCCAAAGGTATCTTATTTTGGTGGATATGCTCAATATTGTCATAATTATGAATTTTTTTCATTTTCGTTTACGTTGGTTGTATTTGAAGATATTGTGTTTTTGTAACGCAGTTTTAATACCTGAATGATTTTTCGTGAAATGTTTTCTAAAAGAGTTTAATGAGAGAAAGTGACGAAAGCAATTATCCTGTTTGCATTCATACCTATCTATTGATTTGAGTTCGTGCACATGTTTGTAGTGTAAAACTAAAAATTTTAAATCTTTAAAAACTTCATTACATACGTAACAAATAGGCATTTTTATTATTATGTGTAAAATAGATGACACAATAAAAATTTGTTATTATTAATTCATTCGTTTTGAAAATTTATCAAAATTCTTTATGTACATACAGTTTTAACTCCACAATAAACTTTTTTGTTTTCTTTTATTTCGTACAAGTACTTTTCAATATATAGCCAAACTTGATTTGCTTTATCAGGATATTTTAGGTTAAGAATAAAAAATATCTTAAAAGTAACATCCAATGCTTTAAGTGGTGTTTCTACCTTATAAAGTTGGTTATCCACATATGAGTATGATGCTTCAACACTTTCCAACGGACCACACAAAATAATTAATGGCTGTAATGTCAATTTTTCAGCTAATAAAGATTCACGTTTTTTTTCAGTAACAATGTGAATATCGGATGGATTCTAAAATAATGTTATATTTCAGTCAGTATTCATGAACATATAACTTGGTACTAACCACTACATGTATTATAAAAGATTCTCTTACTTCAGATTTTGAAGGTCTTTGACTCTTATTGCCTCTTCGAAATGACGTAACCGGAAAGATAAGGGGAAAATTATATAAAACTGTTGCTTCTAAAATAGGAATCAAGTATAGATTTGTAACTATAACGATAACAATTTGTCTTACCGTTTTTAACAGTATTTTCATCAATAATCTTCTTATGTAAAGCAAGATTATAAACAGCGTTTATAAAATGTCTCCAATTAAGGTAAATTTTATTGTAGTTTTGGAAATATTTTTTTCGAAATCAAGTAACAATAATGTATATCCGTTGGGTTGGCGTAGAGCAGGAAACAGATTAAAATATTCAATGGTGATAACTGTTTTTAAGATAATCTCTCGGTTTTTACGACAAACATTTGACAACTTCTTCCCAAGGAGATATGACAACCTTCTTGTTGGTTTTCCTTTTCATCGTCACCATCACTTCTAATGTCATGCACAGATGCTTTATTTAGCGAATTTATAATTTTCTTGTAATTGGTATATCTACACCAAAGTTTTCCACTAGAAAGTTTTCTTGAACTATGGTCGGACTTTGGCACGTAAAGGATAAAGTATGTTTCTTTGGCTTCTTTGTAAAATACTTGTTCTATTTCTTCGGAGACAGTAATAAATGTAGTTTGAAAAATCCTATAATATTGTTTAATAATTTTCATTATACTTCGTTTACTTAATAAGTATTTACTTACTTGTTTCTATTGATAGCCAAAAGATAATCAATTATAATATTGCACAATTTACTTCGCCAATAATTATTTAATTGTTCGTTTTGCTGCTTAATCAACAATCTTCCTTCTACGGATTGCTGTAAGTAATTCTGAAGTCCCTACAAAATATTAAAAGTATTAGTACACGATTCAAACTTTACATACATTAGGAAACACACTTTGGGTTTCGACGTCTTTGGAAAATACTTTTCTGAAAAAATATATTAGGTAATAAATTTCTTAAAAATTTTAATACCATATTAAAAATATATTAGGTAATAAATTTCTTGAAAAATTTTAATACAATATTAAAAATATAAGTACCTATGCTGTAAACTTACGTTTTTTAAAGGTGGTTCTTCTGGAATTGCAAATTCCGTTTCGTTTTCTGATAACGTTTCTGATGTGTTGGTATGGCTTGAATTATCAACTAGTGTTTCACTTTCAGAACTATTTGTTGCTATACCTTCAAGTTGTTCTGGTGGAGTACAGTGATTGTCATCAAACGTGAAAGGTGCATTCAGAACCTATAATTAGTAATGTGTATAGTGATAAATTAAAAGCAAAGTCATCACTTACACATCGAATGGTGTCGTTGTAACTTTTAAAAATCTAAGCCTTTTTCCCAATTGTGGTATTAATTCTTTTATATTTTCGTCAGTTAAGGATGAAAATAAGGCAAAGTCTATTCCTTCTTCCAAAAATTAAAGACACATTACTAAAGATTAAACAGTGTAGGGAAAGATGGTAGAGCTTTGCTCCTATATACCTCCAAAATCGAAATGTGAATGCAAAAACTTCAAAAAACTTTTCCACGATTCATTTAAAACGCGCAGCTGTATCAGTAAAAATCTTTATGTACAGGTTATAGAACTTTGCCAAACAAGTGGTGTGTATATGTAATGTTCGATTTTGAATTCTGTTCTAATCAAATTTTGTCTGAGGTTTTGATATCTGATACCTTACGTAATTCTACTCATGTAGGCATTTCTAAAACTTCAAATTATTGCAAACATCGTAAGTTTATATTTATACATCCATGTAACTATTAAAATTTGCTTATTAGTACTTAGACGTATCAGTCTCTTAACAGACACATTTAAAATGATTTCTACATACCAACAATGATACAAAGCACTATGGTTTAAGTACTTACATTCCTATACACTTCATTAATCTGTACAAAAGTGGTTTCCCGCTCGCATTCACATAAAATTTAGTAATAAATAAAATAATGTATAAGTACCTTCAAACTTACTAACCAAATCTTCAAACCCCCAGGCCACTAAGATATCACCGACGTTCATTTCTAAAAATTTTAATAATAGCCAATTAAGCTTCAACATTGATTCGCATCAGGAATGAAGTGAATCACAGACACTTGTAAAGAAGTAACGTTGCGTGGGCACAATTTTATGTTGGAAGTTACTACCTATCAGCAAAATAAATATTACCATTCAAGATAGTAAAACTACCATATCTTTGTTTCTATAAAGGAATTACTATTTAATATAGTAAGCGCTAATATATGCTGCATTTTAAGGTTTTAAATTAAATACATAAGTAAAATGTGCTATTAGATATAGTAATTGGATAGTAAAATATGTTTACTGTAAAATAGTCAATACTAACACTACGAATAGATAAAATCACTAATTTGTTCTATAATATTTTTATACTAAACGATATTTAATAGTATTATATGGTATATATATATATAAAGTTTTACTAAACTTTAACAAAAACAACTTACTATAAATATTATTGTAAATTTTTTCTCCGTGTGTTAATGAAAATTTATGAAAACCGTTATGTCATTAACGGATTCATAAACTAGACGTTACAACGAAAAAAATGACCTCCTGCTGGGTCCCATCAGATAACGGGAACTGGGTCAGATTGAATTAAACTTTTGACACCTTTTTAATAAACAAATGGATTTTCTCAAAAAATTTACAATATTTTTTATGACAAAATTATGATAATTTTGTGCACTTGAAAGACATATTTTCACCAACTTTCAAGGTTGTAGAATAATTCTTAACGAAATAAAAAAATGAAATTTTCGATTTTTTCGGCGGTTTATACCGATTATTTTACATAATTTCTTACCGATTTTAATTTTTCAGACAGCAATTTGTTTTTTTTCAACACCTATAAAAAACATAATACTGATTATAATTATTATTAGTCGGCTTAAAACAAGAAATAAAAAACACGTTTTTTACGATTTTTTCGCATAAAATTGTCAATAAACAATTGTTTCCGGTATTTAAAAGTGGAGGAAATTCACAGGCATGTTCCAAATACATCCGAAAAACTATGTGAGATACGGTAAGGAATTTCATCCAGCGGTTTTTGTTAATTCTATCGGTCTACAACTGGTCCATTGCTAACTAGAGTACATCGCGTTGAAAGGCTTTTTTTTGGGTATAATTTTCAAAACTGAATAGGACCAAATTTTGTTTACGGATAAGACAAGATTTTGCCTCAAATCTTTAGATAGCCGCAAAAAAGTATGGCGAAGAAATGGAGAAAGAATTGCTCAATGCAGTTCCGAAAGATCGTTTTTTTATGACATATTCTTCTTAAATTGGAATAGTAATTATCTGCGTTCCAGTATCTTCACGTCATCAAAAGTCATCAAAAATAAGTCCTCACATCGACAATAATCCTAGTATTGCAACAACCTACCAAAGATTTCAGACTATAGAAGTTGGCATCCAATGGTTGCATTTTTTCAAAAACACTGTTTGTTTGGAAAACTTAGCTACGTTTACATTTTCTTGAACAAGAAAACATCTATTTTATCATGGAATATCTAGCCTATAACGATGAACTGCTTCTGGTTTAGACGGTCAGTAATTTAGTTAGAATGGTTATCCAGAAGAAAAAATCTCATTTTAAGAACTTACTGCATCCAGGAAATATGCCAAGATCACATTTTCCTTCATTTGTTTCGCCCCGTGCTCTTTGTTCCACTGGCAAACAGTTGGTATTTTTTTTCGTTGCTTCGCTGCCGACTTCGTAGAAACAATTTTTTCGCTTCCTTCGTGTGATTTCGATATTATTTTGTCGTGAACATTGGAACAACCGTAACGTTTGTGGCGTCCATTTTAACGTGACAATTTTTAATGTAAATAAACAATAGCAACGAACAGTTACTATAGACAAGCGACTCAGAGCATAAATATCCATATTGTCAATTCGGATTTTTAAAAAATTGTTGAGAATAAAGGAAAAATCGAAAAGAAGTATGAAATAGTTATTTACAAAGTAAGTGCGGGAAGAAGGTTTTCCTGCATGGGCGTTTTAAAGCAAGAGCGAACTTAGTGAGCGAGTGCTTTAGTAGAGCGAATACAAGAATAATCTTCCGGCAAATGGTTTGTACAATGTTTTTTGTAACGAGCAATAAACGATTAATTAACAGTAGCAATCGTTTTGTATTAAAATTAAATTGAAAAGTGTAGAAATTAAAATATTTATTTTAATAACTAAAAATCAAAATTGCGTTACGATGTTATTATATGAATGTTTCAAAGACCAGTATTTTTCGTAGTTTTCCAAGCACTAGTGCGCGAACAAAAGTTTCGTGATTGGCTGTAGTGTTATGTTAACGTCATTTCTCAAGACAATTCAAAAATTTAATGTCTAATGTTTCGTACGAATAGGTCAAACATTAACATCGCCTAGCAGTTTCTAAACCGAATATTCGATGTTAAAGTAACAATTGTTTATATAATTTTATTAATTTCTAAGTTCTCAATATTATTGCTTATAGTTAAGTATAGTTTTTGCCCCAATTAAATAACATAAATTAAAGGTGTGTTTCTTCTAGGTGGAGGTCGAGTAACAAAACTACCGCTCTAATTGCTACATAAATGCCACCAAACTTGATACGGCTTTATAGAGGCTAAACGTTTTACTAAAATTAGTAGAATTTAATTTCTGTTATTGGTTACCTTAAGAGGAAAAATGTTGGACACAGACCCAAAAAGGCCGCAAATGATTTCATGATACAAAAGGGAAATTAACCTTTTTTTTATACTAGGAAAATTAAATTAATGCTTTTATTGTGCTTGCAGACGGGAGGAGCTGTATAATATTAGATTATGTGTTTATTTTGTCCTTTACATTAAAACAAAAGAATTCGGTTACACATAAACTTAAATCAATAATTACAATAAAAAATTATAATTATAATTTTACAATAACTTATTGGCTTTCAATTTATACTTCCAACTTAGTTATTTTTCTTTTTGTTTCTCCATCCATTATCTTCTCTTCATTACTGCCCTCATCCATTCGATCCCTTCTTCATGATCCCCTAACAATACCCTTCTATCTCTTCCTTCCACTCTCAATTCATTGCGTCCTTCTTTCATGTTCCAAGTTCTCCCATTCATCTCCGCACAGTCTATTCTTGTCCTTCCACCAATATTTATTTGCTCTTTCTTCATTTCCCACTCTAAATCTTGCAATCGCTCTTTTCTCTTTCAATCCTTTCTTTCCTATTATACTTTTCATTATAAATTTCCCTTCTTATATTCTCGATCTTTTTCTCCTGAATTTGCGTATCTTGATGTCTTCACTAACTCTGTCTCCATACTTCTTCTTTCTCTTCTCAATCTTTTTATCTCCTCTCTCGCATAACCTCCTCTTTCATAGAATAATCTTCTTTTTCTTTCACCATATTTTATTTTTGAAATTCTATCTCTTTCCAACATTCATTTAATATTTCAATATCGCTCCTTCTCTCCAACCTTTCCTCATACCTCATCGATCTTCTTCCTTTTACGGTTCTGATCTTTTTTGTTTTTGCTTCCTTTGCTTTTTTCATTTTTGTATCCATTTTTATCTCCTCATCTATTTCATTCGTTGTTTCTTGTTCTTCCTCTACTATTTTCATTTTTCCCTATATTTTTCTATACTATCTTTTGTCCGCCCATTCCTCTCTGTTCTCTTCTTCTTCTTCTTCATATTTCCCCACCAAATTCCATCGGTTGGTGACTCGCTTCCTCTTCTTAAAACTTTCTACGCCTTCTAAGCATTTTTATTCACTATTACGTAGTCTATTAACGATTCTTTCATTCCTCCTATAAACGTAAACTTTCGCTTTCCCCTTCCTCCATGTTCCGTTCATTATTGATCGTCCTCTTTCTTTACATAATTCTAGTAATTTCATTCCTTGTCCATTTATTTTCTTGTCCATAGTTCTCCTCATTTTTACTCTTCGATTTGTCATCATTGCCCTCTCCTCTCCAATTCTTGAATTAAAATCTCCCCCCATTATTAGCTTTTTTTTTTCATTTTCCATATACAGGGTGTCACAATATATGTATTACAGCGTGAGAGGGGTTATAGAGGGAAATAAAATAAACATCTTTTTTTAGTAAAATTTCTATGTTAGACAAATAGTTACGCCAAGATGGGGCCCCAAAGTCAAAAATTGAAAATTTTTAATGGCTTTTTTGACAGTCCCAAAACAATTGAAAAATAATCAATAGTATCTTATAGTATGTTTTTGACTATGTCCAATTCAAATTTGACACAAATTTTGATCTAGAAAAATTCAAAATGGCGGATTCAATTTTCAAGTACTTGATGTAATAGTTTGATTTAAACGAAAATTTGGTTTTATCGGTTTCTAAATAAATAAAAAAGATGATGCAGTTGATTTTTGAAAATTAAAAAAAAAATGGCCACGGTCGATTCTTGTCGAAATACAAAATGTCAACCAATTTTTAAGAAAATTTACAAAAGTGTACTTTAAAATATTATTAAATGTAACTGTTGAACAGATTTTTAATAACTTTAAAAATAAAAATTTTGTACGACTTTAAAGTTAAAAAAATTTAAAAATTAATGGTGTTCAAATATTATGAAATTTTGCAAAAATGGTTTTTAAACTCCCTAAAACCAAATGAAATGTCAAAATTAAAATTCATTTAATTTATAAGCTAAAACTTTAGCATGACTAATTTAATATCTAAATAAACAACTTAAAATAATAGGAATTGCGAAGGCAATCACTATGTAATTGTAATTTTCACAAATAGTTTTTAATTGCGTGAATATTAATTTTACCCGTGTTAAAAATATTTAGTTTTAGTTTTAAAAACGCCACATTTCACAAT
Source organism: Abscondita cerata (assembly GCA_030710515.1). Lineage (NCBI taxonomy): Eukaryota > Metazoa > Arthropoda > Insecta > Coleoptera > Lampyridae > Abscondita > Abscondita cerata. Next base: position 1,129,179 of record JALBCR010002316.1, on the reverse strand, counting down.
TCAATTCGACTTGGAGACTATTCGTGCAAATTTTCATTGTAGTCGAATAACATTATTTCAATTTCTTAATTTGTCAGCCAATTTTAACAAAAAATCCAAACGTGTATCTACTCTCTACCACAAGCATAACTGTCAAACCAATTTTTATAAATCTCAATTCAACCAAAGATAGTATAAAAAATGTGGGAATTGGTTAACTTTTACTGCAGATAAAATCCATTTTCATTAGAAATAGAGTTTAGAAATAAAACCATTATGATGGACTTGAATTTTCAGCTATGTTTGGGGAAAGTTTTTATTTCAGTTTACTTCATCAGACTTTTATTGAGTTATAATAAGAATCGTCTCTATTTAATACAAAACATGTAAGTATCACAATTATTACAAAATGTGCTAATAACAAAAGATGAACAAAGGTGATTCCTAGACTGCACAAAATTAATAACATTAAGTAATTGTATAAGTTATAAATTAAAAATAAATATTATACTAAATAACGATATTTACACTAACGAAGGCATTAAAAAATTATTGTCCTTTCAATCTAATGAAACTAGAAATATTACCGAAGTTTACTTTTAACATTTTTATCACGGTTAAAATATTTAAACAACCAATAAATGCAAATTATGATCATATCTGAGTCCCTTTGTCGCCTGTTATTTATTTAATAAACAATTGCTGTAGCTAACATTAAGCATTGTTTTTTTGCACTTGCGTTACATTGTGTCGATTTTTATGATTATTTAGTTGTTTGTTTGTAGTTTTCATTAGTTTTATTTTTGTTACTTGTGTTGATTTTTGTGATTATTTAGTTGTTTGTTTATAGTTTTCATTAGTTTTTTTTTGTTAGTTGTGTTAGTTTTTGTGGTTATTTAGCTGTTTGTTCAAAGTTTTTATTAGTTAATTCATTTCATTTAAATAATTATAAGTTAGATATTTCATTAATCTTATTTATTAAATTAATTATAAAAATGAATTATTCTAACATGGCAGAAATGAGTGTTATTTATGGAGAAGCAAAACGTAACGGAAGAGAAGCTCAAAGAATCTATCGACAACGTTTTCCCAACAGAAATGCACCGAGTCATTCAATTTTTAATAGATTGTATGATAGACTTCGAACTACAGGAAGTTTCCAGCCAGGTACGTTCCATATTAACTAATCATAATTTGTTTTAAAAAAGCATTTTTTAGGATCTGCTGGTCGTCCACGAGTAGCTAGGACTGCTAACTTTGAAGCAGAAGTATGAAGTCGCGTTGAAGATCATCCTAGCACAAGCACGAGAGCAATAGCGAATATTTTCAACTCAAATTACAGCACTGTGTGAAGAGTCTTGCATGAACAACTTTTGTACCCCTATTATCTTCATTCCGTGCAAGCATTATACCCAGGTGATGATGATGCTCGAATAACATTTTCTCGTTGAATTCTTCAGCGCTTGCGTGAGGATAGACATTTTCCTCAACATATTTTATTTACTGATGAAGCTTCTTTTTCAAGAGATGGAGTAGTTAATCTGCATAAGCTACACAAATGGGATGAAGAAAATCCTCATGCTTTTATTCAAATGAGCCACCAGCGACAATTTTGAATAAACGTGTGGGCAGGTATTATTGGCAATCATTTAGTTGGATTTTATGTTTTACCAAACCGGCTTACTGGGAACGTATACCTAATTTTCCTTCAAGAGGTGTTACCAGAACTGTTAGAGGAAATTCCTTTGCGGTTACGTCAACGCATGTGGTTCCAGCATGACGGTGCTCCGTCGCATAACTTTGTGTCAGTTAGAAACCATCTAAATGAAGTTTATGGGCCACGATGGATAGGGAGAGGAGGTCCTGTGGTTTACGACGGTACCCCAATTGAATCCGAAGAAGAGCTAGTAGCGAAGATGGTTTTAGCATGTGATCAAGTTCGTGAACAACCTGGAGTAATACAACAAGCCATCATAACAATTTCAAAAAGATGTAGACGTTGTCTAAGAAATAGAGGAAGGCATTTTGAATGATAAAAATGACTATAATATGATAACCAGTTAATAAAAGTCTGAAAAATTAAATTAATATAATTATAGTATACATGTTATCTACAGTAGTAAAAAGATTAACAATAGGACAAAACAAAGGAAACAAAGGCGTGGCTGCAATTTTCACTTATGACTGCTTAAGTAGTGGTTTAGCTTTACAAAATACATTCATTTTTAATAGTCAGCACACGGTACAGGGTAATAGTGATTTTTTGTAACATTACATTAGACTTTACTTCAGAACATTTATATTATTATTATTATTTATATTAATTTTTTATTTTCCGACTTCATTTTCGTAAAATTGTTAGACCGGAATTACAAAGAGGTAATTGTAATTTGTATCAGGTTGTTTAATCGTCAGGTATTATTTTAACCATTATAAAAATTAAAAGTAATGGTTTTCAACTTAAAGTCGTATGCCCATCGTAAATTTTTTTATTAAAAAATATACGTAACAACTAAAAAAAAGTCATTTTGTTTGTGGCTAGTTACGGCCGATTCTAATTAATTAATCTTGTAATAACTATTATGTTATCTTTTGTTATTACCACATTTTTTAATAATTGTGATCGTGTAACTATGACTAAGTAACATGTTTTATACTATTAACTGAGAAGATTTATAACTTGATGAAAGTCTGATGAAGGAAACTGAAATTAAATTTTCCGAAAACCTAGGTAAAAATTCAAGTCTCTCATAACTGTTTTATTTCTGAACCCCTCTAATGAAAAAGGATTTAATCTACAATAAATTAATTCATGCCTACATTTTTGTTTTTATCCTTGAATAAAAATTTTATTTTTAAAGTTATCAAAAGTAGGTTTGACAGTTACATGGTTTGAGTACATACGCACGTTTACAAGTTTTTGTTAAAATTGGTTGACATATTGAAAAAATGGATGTTATTCGAATACAATGAAAATTTGTACAAATAGTCTCTAAGTATAATTGAATTGCGAAATGTGGAGTGGTTTTGGTATATTAAAATTAATTATTTTTTAACACGGGTAAATTAACATTTACGTAATAAGGAACCATTTGTAAAAATTATAATTACATCTTGGTCACCTTTGTAATTCCTATTATTTTAGGTTGTTTGTTTAAGTATTAAATTAGATGCTAAAGTTTTAGCTTATAAATTAAATAAATTTTAATTTTGACATTTCATTTGGTTTTAGGGGAGTTTAAAGATCATTTTTGCAAAATTTTATAATATTTGAACGCCATTAATTTTTAAATTTTTCAACTTTAAAGTCGTACAAAATTTTTATTTTTAAAGTTATTAAAAAATCTGTTCGACAGTTACATTTAATAATATTTTAAAGTACACTTTTGTAAATTTTCATCAAAATTGGTTGACATTTATTATTTCGACAAGAATCAACCGTGGCCATTTTTTTAAAATTTTCAAAAATCAACTGCACCATCTTTTTTTATTTATTTAGAAACCGATAAAACCAAATTTTCGTTTAAATCAAATTATTACATCAAGTACTTGAAAATTGTATCCGCCATTTTGAATTTTTCTAGATCAAAACTTTTGTCAAATTTGAATTGGACATAGTCAAAAACATACTATAAGATACTATTGATTATTTGTATGAATGTAAGCTTTCGCGGCTGTTGTCACTAAGATTATTATCTTCCGGGTTGAGCCGTGTTCGTCCTTCCTTCCTTCGTTCTCTGCTTGACGTTTCGCTAACCATGCTGTTAGCTTCTTCAGAAGTTACTCTAAAGACTGATGTATAACTTCAATCGAGAACATGGTTACCGATTAAGCAACACGTGGAATCTAACTCTTCACAAAAACAAAGAAAACAAATGTCACCACAAAATTAGTCAACACCAAACAGAAGATCAACCAACCATCGAAAACCAACCACCCGTCACTGATCGACATCAACCAACCGTAGCGGAACATAGGTATATAACGAGGAGCAGAAGACAACAACATCAGTATTTACAGTAACTTCTGAAGAAGCTAACAGCATGGTTAGGGAAACGTCAAGCAGAGAACGAAGGAAGGAAGGACGAACACGGCTCAACCCGGAAGATAATAATCCTATTGATTATTTTTCAATTGTTTTAGGACTGTCAAAAAAGCCATTAAAAATTTTTAATTTTTGACTTTGGGGCGCCATCTTGGCGTAACTATTTGTCTAACATAAAAATTTTACCAAAAAAGTTTATTTTATTGCCCTCTATAACCTCTCTCAGGCTGTAATACATATATTGTGACACCCTGTATTGTTATTATCACATATCTGTCACCTACTTCTGTCCTTACATTGGTTTTCATCATTTTAAATTGCTTTACATATTTTCAGAATTCTTTCCCTTTGTTTTTTAAACCCGCTACATTCCAAAATAGTATTTTATTACCACCTTTTCGCATTTTTCTTTCTCTCCTTTCTTCATTCCTTCCCATTTTTAAATCCCCCTTCTCTCTTTTAGTTTTTTATCCACTTTCCCATCTTTTCATCCTTCTCTGACCATCTCCATTCCTCCCCATCTATACACATTTTTTTGTATCCTACTTTCAACCTCTTACCATCTTTTTCTATTTTTTCCCTCTTGCCTTACCTTATTTGGACGTCCCTCTTTTTTTTATCATTTTATCGTCATTGTTTCCATCATCATCTCTTACTTTATCATATTTTCCACTTTCCTTTGTATCTCTCCTCTTCCTCCTTGTACATTTAGTCCTCTGACTACCATATTTGTTCTCCTCTTTTCTTTCTCCATATTTTCTACCCTTTCTCCAAGTTTTCTACTTTTTTTTCTAATATTTTACATTTATTTTCCAACTTTTCGTTTGACCCCTCTGAATCCGACATTTTCTATTTTTTTTTAATTTTTTTAAAGTTTAACTTGACTTCAACATAATTCACTTGTAAATACCACTTTAATTTTTAGAACTATTGTCTATTATGAAATTTCTTTCTGTTAATTTATTTACAAAGGAATCTAACGTAATTTAATTGTAATTGTTGTTATTTCCACTCTTTGTGCACGCGTGATATGCGCAATCTTATCTCTCGCACGCCGCGCGTTATCTCCGACCGCTTACACTTCCACTTAATGAAATTTCCACATTCACTATCTCTACCGTTATATATTATTATTTTTAATTAAATTCACTCAATTATTTTCACTCACTCTATACACACATCTTTACTTTACCACTCCTCAACACCGAATTCAGGAGCTGTATAATATAACTATGTTAATAATATTGAAGATCGTGAAGACTTTATATTAATAAAATTCCTAACACTTGTGGCCGCACCAATACAGCTTAAACTTTAGGGATGCTTAAAAATTTAATAAAATTGTTAAAACCATAATGATGCTTGTCTTTAAACCTCATTTAAGTTTGAGCTATGTTGGTGCATACGGATATAAAACACATATTCAACTATTATTTACCGAAACCAACAAAAAACTCAATTATTATGTTCTCATGTATTTTTAAAATTTTAAAATAAAAAGTGCACCACACAAGTGGTAGGAAAATGCTAATAGCCCAAAGTTTGTAGTTGGAAGATCCATCCAATTATACCGCTCACTCTTCCAAGAATAGTTCTGCAACATTTTTGGCAAGCAGTAGAGGCGTAGATGTTTTACGTTTAAAAAGACATGGTGGCTGAAAATCTTCAGCTGTAGATGAAAACTACTTAGAGGATTCTGCAAAATAAAATCAACTTTGACTAAAATTTTTTACATAAAAATAATCTATGCTGCACCAATTCCTCAAACGTCAAATTTGAATTCTGTATCTTGTGCGACGTTTTCATTGACTTCCAAGAATCCTGACGAAGTTTTTTTCCGATAACATAATTGCACTGTTAATTTTAATATCAATAGATTGAAATAATAAAAATTGTTAGTTCCGTACAAGTTTTTTAGGTATATTGTAATGATATAAATTTGGGGTAACTATGAAAACGTCAGATTGTTGATTAATTAAAAATAAATGCTTGCACATTACATAAATTTGGGGCCAGCAACGTCGGGCAGAATTGTGTATAAATACATATAAATTTGCGGCCCTAAATGTTTACAAGAATAATGGCTAGAGAAAATGAAGAAATGAATGTAGAACCAGAGTTAGGAGAAGATTGTAGGACGTTCACAGGTTTATCCGAAGTTGAAGAATAGGAGACAGGAAGACAAGATCAGGTGGCCAAGGTCACAAGAACAATTATTTGAAAATTGAATAATATGGAAAAAATGACAACGAATGAAGATTTAAAAATCGTACAAAGAAACATGAAGGAAGATTGAAAAAAGGATATGGAAAATATGGAAAAAAACGTACATACAAACAAGTATAAAACAAATAAATAACAATATGAATAAGAAATTGGAGGATCAGAAGAATAACGTAGGCAATTGAAATGTTTAACAAAAGATTTGAGAAGACGGACAGTAAGACACGAAATTTAATAGAAAAAGTAAGTGGTTTAGAAGAGAAAATGGGTAAAACATATGAAGAAACTAACAGAAAAATGAAAAATTGCAGAAGAAAGTGCGTTAAAAACAAACAGATACAAGATATCGTATTAAATTTGGAAAATAACATGAAGAAACTAGAAAAGGAGAAGAATATTTTATTTAAAGAGAAAAGGAAGTTAAAAATAAAGTTGAAAAGGGATTTAAACAAAGTATATAAGAAATGAAAATGATGCCAGTAAGAAGGGAGACGTATGATAATTAGGAATATCAAAAAGAATTAGAAGCATTTTATGAAGAAAATTTCGATTGTAGGACAAAGTTTAAAAATGTACAGTCAGAAATAGAGAAACTACTGATGAGGCAAATGACGTATGAGACAAGTAAAGAAGGAGGAGTTCCGTACAAAGTTAAATGGGAGATACACTAGAAATTAAGGAAAATATTATTTACAAAAATGTTAGAGGAAAAGAAAAGAAAAAGAGAAGATGAAGACAATAAAGGAAGAATACTAGTAGCGTTTGTTCCAAGAACATTAAGAGAAGATGAAAATACTGAAAAGACAAGAGGACGCTTTCACATCACAATGATCTTTGATTATCCACTGAAAGAAAGCAAAGAACTGTACAAAGATAACATGCAGGTATTTGAAGTCGTAAAATGCAAGACAGAATTAGAGCCAGCATTGGAAGAAGAAGCAGATGAAGCAATAATTAACAATCAGAAGAACAATAAAAAGAAAAAGCTGATAATAGAAAAGATTTGGGAAGAATTAGACAAACAAGAATTAAATAGAGAAATAAGAAATGAAAGAAAAATCACAGAAAATGCAAGTAAACCAACCAGCCCTATAGAGAAAAAGGATATAAAGCTCATCCACGTCGTGTAAAAATATAAAGGGTAGAAAACAGAGTTGAAAAGGCAATCTAAAATGACAACGAATGAATTACAAGAATTATTAATTTAAGAAGTTAAGAATTTTCGGTGATTATTTTCAGGAGGTCTTCCAAATGAATCTAAGTATTCTCCGTTTCCATATTCATCGATGAAAAACGCAGCCCAATGTTGCCCTGGTTTGTTTGAGGGATCGGTGTTTGCAATTACAGCGGCAGGTTTCGTTATACGAAGTGGAAGTTGATTAGAAGCACATGCAATGGGTTGTACATTCTGGTGGTCGGAATACTCTTCAGCTGGTGTATAAGTTCGTTGTGGTACATCTTTACTATTTGTTTTGAATCATTCACACAAAATTAATGCATATTCTAATGCACACGATGGGTTTTCAATATGATGATGACGACATTTCACCGCTTCCATATCTTTCTTTAGCACTTTGAACGAAGGACACTACATCCCTTCTATGTTGATTATAGGTTTATTTAAACATTTTAGAGTGTGTTGTTTCTCGATACCTTTTACAAAAATGGTGTTGAACGGTTCTAGAATTTTTCCAAGTTCGGCCTCAAATTCTTCATAATTTATGTACCCTCCACTCCATCGCAGGCCGTGAAAATAATTTTCCAAATAACGGGTTTCTCGTCTTACCGAATACGGTAAAGTTGAAAATTTACACGGTGGTTTTATAAATTAAATTTCACAACATTCACCATCTAAAGATACAACACCAACTTCCTTAGGTATAAATTATTTTTTTTCTAGTCGAAATCCCTGCATGTCAACAAAAGCGTCCATTCTGGTGAAGCGTTGTTTAGTAACTGGTAGGTTTTCAACTACTGAAATCCACCACAACGTTGCGATGTTTATCACTCTCGATGACGTTGTCGAACTCTGCGTAGACTAAACAATTTTCAGTTTCTGCTAACGCGTCTTCAAAATCCACTTCTATTCGCAAGAAACCGTTTTTACAAGATTCCAATGTGTGCTGATGTTGGCGGATAAGTCAGGCGTTAAATCGAAAGCTGTTAAACAGTAACCTTTAGCGTAATCTTCGAGAGAGATTTTATTTCCTTCACTTAGAAAATGAATACCGGCTCCAGAGAATAATGTATGATACGCGCGTACGTATGATCCGGACTTTGTAAAATCCGGTTGAAGTGGTTTAGAAGGAATTTATTGCCCATCAATGTATAGTGAAAGATAGTCAATTTTATAATGTTAAAATTCTAAGGATTAACGGCATAATCTCCATTAAACGCTTTATTCGACACAAACCCGATAATACAACGTTTCGGTAACTGACCCAAGAACACATTATCTAAAGATTTTCTCTGAAGTCCCGACGGTGTAGTTAATACTTTTACATCGGCTTTAGTTATTGGATACCTTACGGAGCCGAATCCAAAGCTTTCGTATGAGCAAAAAGTATTGTAGGGTTAATTCTCATTCTTCTCACCAACAAACTCGTATCTAATATTTAACTTTGTATGTTGGTGATGCGGCCATTAGATTAAACAAATCTCTTGAACGAACAAATTTGATTTTCATTTCAACACCGTTATTAAAAATTTTTCCTGATTGAATATATCGGAATGCACATGTCCTATCATTTCAACATGTTTACTCGTCGATGTCAATGTTTTACGTTTACTAAATCCTGCGTTATCTTCACTCGTGGTATCAAATTTTCCCGGTGTATCTTTATACCAGAAACTACATGTTAGGTGCGACTGTTTTGCGTCGGGTCCATAATTGAGTACCGTTTCAATGTAGGATCGGTATACGTAAGTGTTATTTGGTGGAGAAACAAGTTTTTGGTTTAAATAAACTTTAACTTGATTAAATAACGAATGCATCCAGTTATTTACAGGGGCTACCACTTCGTCAGCTGGTAATGTCGTATCATCTTGCTTCACAATTTTAGCTGTTATGTAGAGCATCGTTTGACTTAAATCCAAGTAATCATTGTCGTTACCAGGCACGACAAATTCGATGGGGGCATCGTCGCATAGTGAAGATAGGGGTTTATAAAAAATCCATTCACCGCCTTCTATAGAAGTTTGAGAGTTTCCGGGATGGCAAATAAATCTAATTCAGATTTCACACATTCGCAAGAGCGTGGAGAAAAGCCATTATTAATGTTTCCCAAAATATCGTCGTAACCGAGATTAGAAACTTTCCGCCGAGGTTTTAACGTTTTTCTGTTAATAACTAACGCCGACTGATTCCTTTTTGTCTGACGAGGCCTTTTATAACCCGATCCTTGCATTAGGATTTTGATTTTATCATCTGCTTACGTTTAAGATTTTGACCCGCTTCGCGCATTCTATCTTGAAATGATTCTTTAATTGGGCGGTTTTCTATGACGTCGCTTAAAATATTGGTTCCTGTTCTTAACATTTCTCTTCCTACAGCTTTGGCGCCAGATTTAAATAATGTTAGAATTGATCGAAAGATTCCTCCTAACCAGCTCCCTATACCGTGACCTCTCTCCGCTACCCGCTTGATTCAGGTAATATTGTTGATACGGACAAGCCATATTTACGCAAGTTTTTTAAAAGGAAGTTTCAAATTTAAAGTTCCGAACTCGAATGGCATTGGAGCTCCTGTCTCGGTCCATATATTTATCTCGATATTCTCAAATTCTCTTCCCATCACAGGTATGTAATGTACCGGGGAGTCGACTATATCTTTGTGACACCCATAATTATAATTATCAGAAGTAATGTTCGCAATTCTTAAAAGTGGTGATAAAACATAGCCGACAAATTGAGGTTCTACAATATCGCAGTATACAAACATTTGCGATGGTATACCGGTCCATATGTTTGCAGAGTGTTTTGCACTTTTCTGCATTGCTAAATTTTGATCAGTACTAAATCCTAATTGTAATGCTAATCGTTTAGAGAATCCTAACACACTTAAACTTCTGTTTAATGTTAATAAAATTCGCATAGTTATTTTATTTTATTTAAAGTTTATTAGTTTCTTTATTAACTCGTGATTATTAATTACAACAAGAACGTCTTCGATTGATTCGTAGTTACTCGCGGGGATTTTTATGATGTGCCATTCAGCATCAGAATACATAATTTGATCATCATCTTTACGAAAAAAGTTTACAGATTTTTCTAATACATCATCTACATAATATTTCTCGTTATATGGTGGTTCAATGTAATAAACCATTAAGTTCTAAGCTTCACCTACGACTAAGAATGAACACGGGTACTGAATTTCAGAAACTCCAACAACCCATTCTCCAACCAACCTTCTACGTTTTGGAAGCTGCGTGGTGAAAGATGCTGTAGTATTATTAGGAAAATAGTTCATAGAACTATTGCTTAACAGTGTTAGGTGAAATTCGTTCTCAGTATTCATAATTGTTGTAAATCTTTTGCGAATACCCAGGAGTTAAATTTCTCACCGTACCCACTCCAACTCCACTTTACAAAATATTGTTTGTTTCGACCTTTTCCCTTTTCTTTTAAAACTTTTTCAATTTTATACGCGGTATTGTGATCAATTGTAACTGGTTGTAGTTCTTCTTCATAAAATGTTCCTTCAATTGGTTCACTGTTTAAATCCACAATTTGATAGACGGGACGGTTTGCGTTTTATAACTTTAACTATTTTAAATATTTCCTCGCTCCAGTTTGCAGTGTAACCTTTCTCAAACACTAGTTTGTTTCTACTAATTCTCACATGTTGATTCACTTTATATTTAGGTGAACGCTGAATACCTACACCATCGTAATACAGATTTTTCCAAACTTGTAAAATGTATTCGTCGTTGACATCATTGGGGGCCATTTTTGTGCTTCGGTGGTATCTGTTGTTATAAGATGATAGCAAGTCCTGTAATACGTCGGTATATCGGTAAGAATTGGATTATGTAAAATAACGCCACATCCGTGTTTTAAGAGTTCTATTAAATCGTTCTACTACAGCTGCTTTTACATCAGGATTATTAGTAACATAAAAGTTATGTTATTTTCTTTAAAACATTTTTGAACAGGTCTGGCGATAAATTCTATTCCTTTATCTGTTTGAATACTATGAGGAATGTTGCGAGCTTCTTCAAAAATATTAGTAAATGCTTCAATAATGTTTTTAGCAGTTTTAAACTTAATAGGTCGCACCCATGCTTTCTTGGTGAAAACGTCAATTACTGTTAAAATGTAATTGTAGTCGTTATATTTTCGTATATTCTGCATGTCACACAAATCCGCTTGCTATAATTCAAACATATTATTTACAATGTATTTATTTCGCTGAAATCGTTTTTTGACAGGTTAGTGTACAGTATATGATTCTTGTTTATGTAACCAATTCAGTACGTCACTTCTTGAATAACGGATATTAACACTTTGTATTAATGAATTCGCACCAGAAAACCCTGCTTCGTTAGACGGGTCAAAATATATCCTGTTTAATTACATGATTATAGTTTCAAATTTTCCCAATTTAAAAACGTTGATGGTGTTTTACTCTGCGATGTTGACATTCCTGTACGTACTGAAGTGCCTTTTTGTATACGACTTCTTGATCTGGACCGAAGTAATAAAATTTCTCTTCGTAATTTTCCTTTTTTGAGTCTAATTTTTGTTCTAGTGGAGATACTGCACTCCTTCGTTTTAAATTCCCGATTAGTTCTTGAGAAAAATTTACTTCTTTCATAAACCTTGCAAACTGTGGCTGGCCTATCCGACTCGTATTTTTTCGAGGTCTTATCACATCATGCACTAAGTCTATAATATTTGACGAAGGAATTACTTCACTCTTTATTGTAACAGTTCCGTTATTATCCCACATTATATCACCAGAAGCATTTAACATTTTCATAAAACTAGTACCTTTTTTCTTATACATAGTAGGTAGTGTATCAACAATTTCGAAGTCTGGCATACTTGAAGATTTTTCTTCTTGTATTGACATAGATTTTTCTTGTATTGGTATGCTTACAGGTTGTCAAACTTCGTCCGCAAAATGTAAGTATCTTTGAAGAATTTGATTATACTGTGTCCATTTGTTGTGATCAGAAAGTTTCGAATTCAGAATATTGTACATCTCGGTATCAAGCTGGGATAATATATTGTTTTCGACGGATTCTGATGACATTTTCTTTGCGTGTTCCAGGTTTAACCAAAAATGCTACTTAGCACGCCAGTTAGTAAAGGTGCAATGAGAAGTGGAAGAAATGCGCCTCCTTGCTGAACCAAGACTTCCTTTTTCTTTTTGATTGGTTCTCCCTGTTTCACCAATCATCTCAAGATGTCTTTATAACGCGAGCCGTGCTTTCTGGTGACGTGACAAAGGAATTTTTCCTTTTAAAGTATTGTACTCGCATTTGCAAATGCAGTGTACTTGTTTATCGTCTACACATTTTAGTAATGCAAGACGTTCTTTATTCCCAAGTTTCGCGAGAGCGCGAAGAAGTTCGCGGTGTTTAACTAACACTTTGGGCATTATTGTTTGATTATTTCAAATTTATCTGAACGTCTTCGTTAAAGATCGAAGTGCGGTAACGAACTAAATCCGGTGTTGTTTGTTTTGAATCAAAAAGTAAGTAACCATGAGGTTTAGATGTAGTATCAATGTAAGATTCTTCTAAAAATTTTGGATTTTCGGGACAAATTTGTCTAGTTAAATGTTTAATTTGGGCTTTATCGCTCGGGTTTTTAAATAATACTATGTAATGCGTATTTAAAAATTTGTCGCGCTGGCCTTTTCCTTGATGAAATATATTTTGGGTTAAGAAAAACACACTTAAATTACGGTGATGACAGCCTTTTGTAAATATATCAACAATTGAGGCATTTTCTTCACGCCTCAGTTCATCTATAATAATTATCGTAAGTTTTGCACCGTCAAACAATTCCATACTTGGTAACGCCTCTTGGAATTGCACTTCAGTTAGTTGTTTGTAAAGAGGTTGCCACTCGTCGTAAAACCAGAACACTTTTTCAAACTTAGTATTACATGCAATTTCTTTTTCTTTTAAAAAGTTCACAATGACGTATGATTGACCACACCCTGATGGGCCGGCAACAATCGCAGAGAATGGATTTTCAAATTGATACATGTTACCACTCGGTGACTAAATGTAAAGTAAAAAAAAAATTATTGAAATGTGTTTATTTGTTAAATATACAAAACTATTTATACAAAAACCGATCATCGTAAGATTCTATATAATTTTTTACCTGAACGGTTACATAATGTGGAAATTTATGAACTAAGTCTTGCAATATATTATCTTTATGTTTTTCATCCAACACTTTATTGAACTCTTCATACTCGATTTCATCCATGCCTACAACCTCTTCATAACCAACGTTTTTCTTTTTATCAACTACGACAACTACATTTTCTATAAACTGATTAAATTGAAAATCATACTTTTCTAATTTTTGCATCCGCGATACAAAATAGTTCTTCATTTTTCTAATTGACTGTAGCGAACTAAGTCCTAAATACAGCTGATACTTTTAATCACTCTTCTTTGGTGCGAATCTAACTGCATTCAAATCTGTTGTAAGTACGATATATTCCTCAAGCTCGTAACTTCCAGCATCTTTATATCGCAGAGCGTTAATCATATCATCTAGCACGCATAGAAACGTTTTAAATTGTGGAAGTGTAAACTGTATTGCACAATTAAATCCCTATTTAATTATTTTAAAACACGGTTTGAAATTGTTGTAAACATCGATCCCGAAACATGCTGATTTGGTATAAATATTGTTTAACGGGATAAATACCTCATTAAGCAATGTATTTTTCTCACGTTGCTCGAGATTCTGTTTGCAGTCTTCATCTGTTATAACACCATACGATTTTCAAGCTTCGTCACACATTTTGTAGTCCACTTCTGAAGGTCTGTACACTGGTGATTCGGGCCTATGGTAAGGAGCTGTGTTCCTTTTGGTAAAGTAAATTTGAATTTACCAGTCATTTTAAGATGAGCACTGTAGAGATGCTTCAAGACTAAACGTTAAACACAAAGACGTCGCTTTTATACAGGCTGTAAACATTGACGTCATAATTTTTATAGAAAAAACATAAAAACACTTCAGGCAAAGTAAACAAGTCAATTACATCATCATGCCAAAATGGCGATGATTAAAAAATTTCCCCGAAAATAACTGGCGTAAGCAGAAAAATTCCAAAGACGAGGTCACCGATGACGTAATTCAAAAATTTCCAAAGTTTTCCCCAAAAACAGCTCCGAGTCGTTTAGGCCGAGGTCACACGTCATTCAAAACACCTCACACACGTTAACGACGAGGTCATCAGAGAAAGTGAAAGCCGGGTCCAAAGTCCACGGTGCCATTATTCTACTAAGGACCTTTACAAAAGTAAAAGAAACACAAAATAATAACTTGAAACTAGTAAATAAACATCTCTAAAATATTTAAAATAAACAAATCGTTGTTATTAAAGCATGACAAACGATTACAATCGTAAACAAAAAGACAAAACTCAACTTTTAGTTAAATCTAATGTTGTATATAAAATCTGTTGTAGTAATTGTTCTAGTTGTTACATCGAACAAACTAAACAAAAGTTGGGCATTCGGATAAAACAACATCATAATTGCAAAAAACAGACAGAGGATACAGGACTGTCGACTTATCATAAAAATACAGGGCACATTTTTAACTTTAAAGAACTGACTATACTGGGTGTGGAACATAATTTTAAAAAACGACTCGTTTCAGAAATGATTGCCGTCAAAATGCACCCGCTAAACATAAAATTCAATACAGATACAAATAATTTAAGCACCATTTACAGTAATATTATTAGCAGAATAAAACCTATCAACTGATATGAAACAAGCTGCTCCACAACATAATATTAAAACTAAACCCAATTAAAACGTATACCTATTCAAACCTAACATACAAACTGCTCTATACTCAGTATACTATTGGCGCGGAGTAATAAACCTGTCAGAATTATTGAATCTCCCGTATTGCAGTGGCGTAGGTACCTAATACGTTTGGAAAATCATATTTTTAGTAATTAAATATATTATAATAGTAAAATCTACCTTGATATGAATTATTATGTGGTTTCTTTTATTGTTTCAATCCTTACTTTGTGGAATTTATTTTTCATAGTAAATAATTTAATTCAGCAATATTCCACCGTTTAGTAAGATATAAATAGATATTTATTAGTTATTTATTTTATTTGTATAGTAGATCACATTACAAATTTTACTTCTTACGTATTATATACCATTATTTTTGTATCTTGGTGTAATACCCACATCTACGGCTATGATTCTCGTTTCGTCAGTACCTGGGCTGATGGCAACGTGTTTACACAGGTTAAACTATTGTTCTCAGACCCTAGATGGGTCGATATGCTGCAAGAGCGACACAATGATCGTATTTTGGTTAGAATTTATTGGTTTTTACTTAACCGTAGAAGTACCGCTTGCACAAGAAAATAAAGAATTATTTCAAGCAATTATAATTTATTACTCCGCGCCAATAGTATACAGACTTTAACTAATTAATTAACTAACCCACCACCAATTAACCTACTAACTAACTAATTTTAATCAAAATCTATTTTTAAAAGATCTCAAAGTTAAATCGTTGATTGAAGGAGTCTTATATGAATATTTATCTATTTTACGCATATACGCAATTTTCAAGTAAAAGTGGTCTTTATCATTGGCGATAGCTGATTTACATGTTTTAATGTCGTTCGTGGATACAAGTTGTGTTTGTGTTATATAAATTATTATTTATATATTTATAAGTATTTAATAATTTTAAATTAAAATTGACCGAATCATCAATTTTGGATGGTTTTATTAATTAAATTGACGTCAACTCATACTTGCGCAAGGTGAGTCTAATTGTTTTAAATTTTAAATTCAATAATCTAGTGGTTAATTATCTAGTCATACAGTTGTTTAATTTTGATCTTTTTGTTCTTTTTTAATGGGGAAAATTTTGCACTTAATGCGTTCTTAATATGTTCAATTTACATTTAGCGATACCGTTTTTCTTAATGTCTTTATTTATTTGTATTTATTAACTATTCATGTATTTTACTAATTGTGTGTTATTTTATCTTAATAAATTACAGCCTTGAAAAAGCCCTCACTATAAAGGGCGAAACGTCGGCAAGCACATCTTTTTGAGTTGTTTGTTTTCCTTCCTCCACACTGAAGGGGTTCCAAAAGTCCATTTTTATTTTAAATTGAATTTTTGGGGAAATACTTACCTAAATTCTCTATAATCTACGTTTTCATGGACGAGCTACAAAATTATGGATGAGCGACGTAGGAACGAAGCGAAGCCATAACGTGGCGAGACCATAAAACGAGAGATTATAGACTAGTTACAAACAAGATTTTATGGTTTTATGATTTTACTCGAACAAATATCAACTGTATAAAGGATTTGTTATACCGACAAATGTCTAGTCGTCTTTGCTTTTGTTTATAACAGTTTTCTCTTAAAATCCACAAATTTATTCTAACATTCCTGTTTGACATTGACAGACGTCCATAAAGTATTAAAAAAAAACTAGTCCATAAAGAGGCACAAAATGAGCGGAAAACTGTATCATAAACAGCACGAAGTTGGCCGGTTGACTATAGTTTTTGGTAAATTAAATAAAATGTTAAGTTGAAAATAAAAATAATTAAAAAGCAGGCTGATAAATAATTAATATAGAAGTGTCAAAATAAATATGTGTCATATACAAATTAAAGATTAGACAGTGAAATGGTTTTGGGGGTCTGTGTAATACAAAAATGAGCTTGCAGGCTGTATGACGGATGCTCTAGTATCAGTTGTTTTTAAAGCATCTGCAGGATAAACGCTGGATGTGGATTATTGAGATGAGCTTGCAGGTTACATGTCGGATGCTTTAGTATCAGTTATAGAAGCGCTTGCAGGCCATGGCCGAATGTGCTGGTTACCATGATCATGGATAAGTAGAGTAATTATAAGTTTATAGTTTTTAAGATATTTAGGTAGACAGGGACTAGGTAAGGGTAGATCAAGAGATTTAGAAAAATATTAGTTTCATAAATTAGGCAATTAGGTAGGTGATGAAGAAGTTTATGGGAGGGGAGTGTAGAAGCAGGATGAGCTTCTACCTCCCCCGGCAGGGGCCGGGGGTAAGTTCGCCAAAGATGTATTTCTAAGTAACAGTAGGCGGTAATATTGTTGTTTTTCCATGTCTCTACACCTGAAAAGACCCCACCACTTTAGTCCAGACGGAAGCTGTATGATCAATTTAGAAGTTACCCAGTTATGCCCCAAATAGGTGAGTAAAGCACCTTTACTGTTTATGCTTCATTACATCCTGATCATTAAGAGTTGCCCTTTGAGAACCATAAATAAATAACTAATTAAAAAAAACAAGTCTCACACTTGTAAAAATCAATTCTGAATCTAAAATAGAAGTATGCTTTACTTTTCAACAGAATAAGAAATTTTGGCGTATCGTGGATGGAAAAAAGGTAAATATATTTACTTCGGTTTCTTTCAGATTCTGTAGAACAGCCGGAATCAAAAATATTTACTTTTATTATTAATAATTAATTTGAATCTTCATGGCTTAAATAAAGTGTTACTTGAAACACGAAGTTTTTTTATGAAAATGCAATTTGAATATTGCAAAAACGAGTTACTATATTCTACAGAAAATAAAAGATATCACATTGTTGCTACTCTTTTCAAATATTTTACGTGAGATTTTTTGCTAAGAATAAAAAAACATTTCTGAAACGAAGTAGCAAAATTAACTGCCACGGCGAGGCACATATTTGAAAATGTTGTAAGTCAATATTTGAGGTCATGTTATTAAAGTTAAATAAGATTGTTGCTACTTGAAAATCGAAGCAGCTATCTAGTTTTTATGTTTTTTACTAAGATGACAAGCATTGCGAACGATTGAATTATATTGTAAGAAGACTAAAATAGCAGTGCGCCAAGTGCCTTTTTAAGTTGAACACAATGCTACCTTTTGTTAAAATTTATTTTTAGTTTGAGCATCGATTTGAGTTTCCATCGTACAGATTGTAACCCTCTTGCAATTTATTTCGCAGAGATCATTCTCGTTAGTGTTTGAGTTCATACTGAACTAAACAGCACCGTTTATTGTTGCTTTCGGCGATTTGAAAGTTACAAGTATAGGTAATTTACCGCAACTCCATTGCTGAGCTTTATGTGAATTCAAAAGAAAAATTGTGGAAACTGGTATTTAATAGTAAATGAACCGTAGCTTCGTGTAGTACCACTTTCCAACAACGATAAGATTATCAACATCCATCTGCAGTACACAACAATTTAGCTGTTAGAGATAGATCTTCTCATGGAATTATTGGGAATTTAATAACCGCGTAAAAAATAGCGCGATAATTTAGTGAGGTCGGCAATTGCTCATTCACGCTCGAAATACACATAAAATTTTTTCTACGATTGTAACAGTATTAACTTTACGCATCGAATGCGTGCGCACCCGGCGCGCAAAGTATATGGTGTGGCAATATGCAGCTTTGCGAACCAAAAACAGTTTACAAAAAGTATACTCATGAAATTTAAAACTTGGACACCACAATTTCTGTAAACAAAAGTTTGCACATTGTGAAGCGGGCTTAAGGGTATCATTTACAATTCTAACAGCAGGTAGTCTCAGCAGGGGTTATCTTATAGAAGGACTGTAGAATGAATCATTACACTAAGCACGTTTTTAGAAAATAGGTAATTTACGTTGCTTACTTAATTTTTTCTTTAAAGAATATATTTGAAGGTATCGCTAATTAAACACCATAGCTCGATTAATTATCGAATCAAAATTTTGTTTAGGAAATGTTTACAAAATAAAATTAGAAATAATTTTGATTTAAAAACGTCTACAAGCAATAACTTTTAAATTAAATCAAAAAACTAAACATGGTTATTTGGGTTGACTGATTATTACTTATTTTTAAATAAATCTAACCTACTAATTATTGTAAGTTATTAAAAAAAATCATTAAACTCTCTATTCATAATATTTAGTCCTTACAAAATGTATATTTTATGACGTTTCATTTTTTCTGTAGTTAATATAAAAAGTGAAAATAAAAACTAAGGCAATTCTTATTGTCAACGTATATATTTAGTTTTTTGACAAGAATTTATTACATAATTATAATTAAGATACCAAGTTATAGTTTAAAATTAAATGAAAACTTTTTTTTAAATAAAGGTATTACTATATAAATAAATATAAGAAATCAATAATGGGTGTGACCTCCATTATTATTGATACATTCTTGGAGGCGTCTGCTCATTGACGCTATCAAGGTATCAATATAATTAATATTAATCGTTTCCCATGCGGTATCAATGGCTGCAATTAGTGCATTACGGTTTACGAGTTCCTTCCATTCTAAAAACTTTTAGTGGTCCATCGTTGGGGCTATTGAACGTTTTTTCGTCGCTAAAATCAATCGATTCCAAAATTCCAAGGTTCGTTCACATATCGCCTTGCAAATTCCAGACGACGTCTCATATTTTCGTCACTGAGAACTTCTTTCGCAGCAGCATTATACTTCTTTATTCCCATCTCCTTTAATCTTTTTTGTGCAGTTATACGGCATCCGGTAAAATGTGTATCTGTTATAGCCCTGGAGTATGTAGCAAATGGTTGTTCTGTTACGTAATGAAACAACTCGAGATCTTGAGCACGTGTAGATACTTTAGGTCTACCACTTCCGATGGCTTTTTCCAAAGTGTGTTCAAGATTCCATTTTACTCGGTAATGCCCTACGGTGCTTTTGGTATATCTAACATACGTGAAATTTCACGCACGCTACGGCCCGCCGCTAATTCCGAAACAATCCGCGCTTTCAAATCAGCACCGAGATGAGGTGGCATTTTCACAACACTTGAAATTTTAAACTAAAATGGAATTTACATTTCTTACTTTATTTATTGGTTCACACTACCCCTTCTCAAACAGTAGGTAATTGTTTATTTATTACATACTTCTAATGACCAATGTAACAACCCTTAGAGCAATATGACTCAAAGGAAGTAAATTAAACAAGCAAGGATATTCTATTGTTATTGAAACTTATTCATAAAGTAAAAGCCATTTCCTTATAATGCTAATGGACAGGATTTTCTTTTAAGTATTAAGATTACAATAGAGGACTTATAAACTTTCGAAAATATCTAATTATAAATATTTACACTGCAATTGCGCTTTTTCCTTAATAATTTCTTAGCAATAACATACACGTTCTTGGTTTTAAGTTGTCATAAATTTGATATGATATAAATTTGTGTTTCTAATATTACATCACAAACTAATCTTTATTCGCCAAAAAATTGTTGCTTAAGTTGTAAAGCTTCGTACACACCTGAACAACAAACCGAGCAACAAACATAACAACGAACCGAAAGTCAAACAGAACGACAAACGATCTTTTATGATTTCCACAATCCAAACAACAAACGGAACGTTTGTGCTGTTCCCATAATTATTTTCAGTAGTTTTCAGTTCATATATATTTATTATTGAGAAGAGAAAATTGCGGAAAACAAGAAGATAGTGCCAACCAAATTTTTACGCACAAAGAAGAGTAGAAAATTATAATTTGCTTTTTTTTTATTTTGGAAATTTCCCGCCCAAATGATGCTAATGGGGACATCATTTTTTCTTGCATTCTTAAACACTGATTAATTTAAAACATTTTTCTTCTGTCAACTCCGTAATATTACCTAAAACACAACAAACCCACAAAAGGGAGGACAAAAAATAAATAATTTAATTCTCCCGCATAAGTTTGTTTGCCGTTTTGTTTAGATTCGTCCAAACCTGCAAACGCATTCGCGTGCATTTTCTTGGAACATTCGATAATTAACTGTCGGGATATGATGACCCTATTATTCGCAGGTTGTGCGCAACTGGATACGAGCAAATAACTTGGAGCTGTTACCCTGGCCAGCAAAAGCCCAGATTTTAACATTATCGAAAATGTTTGGGCTCGAATACTTGCTGTTATCCGAAGACAACAAGGGCCAAATTTTATACCAGTAAACCGTAATGCACTAATTGCAGCCATTGATACCGCATGGGAAACGATTAATATTAATTATATTGATACCTTGATAGCGTCAATGAGCAGACGCCTCCAAGAATGTATCAATAATAATGGAGGTCACACCCATTATTGATTTCTTATATTTATTTATATAGTAATACCTTTATTTAAAAAAAAAACGTTTTCATTTAATTTTAAACTATAACTTGGTATCTTAATTATAATTATGTAATAAATTCTTGTCAAAAAACTAAATATATACGTTGACAATAAGAATTGCCTTAGTTTTTATTTTCACTTTTATATTAACTACAGAAAAAATGAAACGTCATAAAATATACATTTTGTAAGGACTAAATATTATGAATAGAGAGTTTAATGATTTTTTTAATAACTTACAATAATTAGTAGGTTAGATTTATTTAAAAATAAGTAATAATCAGTCAACCCAAATAACCATGTTTAGTTTTTGATTTAATTTAAAAGTTATTGCTTGTGAGACGTTTTTAAATCAAAATTATTTCTAATTTTATTTTGTAAACATTTCCTAAACAAAATTTTGATTCGATAATTAATCGAGCTATGGTGTTTAATTAGCGATACCTTCAAATATATTCTTTAAGGAAAAAATTAAGTAAGCAACGTAAATTACCTATTTTCTAAAACGTGCTTAGTGTAATGATTCATTCTACAGTCCTTCTATAAGATAACCACTGCTGAGACTACCTGCTGTTAGAATTGTAAATGATACCCTTAAGCCCGCTTCACAATGTGCAAACTTTTGTTTACAGAAATTGTGGTGTCCAAGTTTTAAATTTCATGAGTGTACATTAAGTCAATTTACGTTAAGAATAAAATGGCGTCAAACTTAGTAATTTATTACTGCCAATATAAGATTAAGAATTTTCTGTTACCATAATGAAAATTATAGTTACTTTACTTATGTTAAGTACTTCACGATGTTGCAATATACTTAGATGTGCAGGTAGTAGAAAAGCAAAGTTATATGCAAACATGACAACCTTGTAACAAACTGCTGCGTGACGTCATTCTATTGCTATCGTGAACGAACTATACTTTGTAGTTATTCGTAGTAAAAAAATAGTTTTGTCTAATACTATTTTATTTTAGAACTATAGACCTTTAAATTGGCGACATAGACATTTACACGGCGCTTTAACGCCGGTGTTATTAAAATCGGTGTTATTAAGACTGGTGTAAAATTAGTGTTTATAAACGTAAACTGGTGTTATTTAACACCGTTTCATCACCATTTCAAATTTTGCCGCCGTGTAGTCAACTGGTTTGTCACTTTGATTTTTGTTGATTATAACCTCGCACTAAATATACACCAAAGTTTTCTATTCCATGCTAATAAGGATCACGTTGAACTCTTTGAATCCGAATTACACAACTGGAACGTAAGACTCAGTAAATTACAAACTATTCTGATTTATTAAAAATTAAATTATGTTACAGCAGAATTTATACATGATACCTATAACCGTAATGGATCAACATTTATTTGTATTCAAGGAAATACATAGTTTCAGTGCATTCATACCGACCCAACACTTTTTTTACTTTTCAATTTTAAGTAAGAGCCGAAAACGTTTTAGTCAGATACTACTGATGGATTTAATAAAATCTGCAATTGATTCCGACAATTAAATGTTCAACGTAGGAGCTGTGCTTCAAATATCTTCAAGACGAAACCTGTAGATGAAGATGAGAAGTCAAGACTAGTGGGAAAATATAGTCTTGATACATTTTCTGGTAGAAGATTGGTTGGAAAATTTTCGGATGACTAAGGAAACACTTTTTTGGTTGTGTGATCGTCTGTATTCAAAATTGAAGCCTTTGAAAATTTTCCAAAAACAAGAAAACCAGTCTCTGTACAGAAACAAGTTAACTCTTTATTTTATGGCTATTTGTTCCGAATATCGGGTAGTTGGAAATGCTTTTGGGGTACATAAATCAACTGTGTGTAAATGTGTCCATTTAGTGATAAACGCTATTATCAGTGAATTAATGATAGATTGTCTCAATATGCCGGATTCAGTGGAGTGTGAAAGCATTTCATATGATTTTGAGGAAAAAACTCACATTCCACAGCTGATTGGTGGAATTGATGGGACACATATCTCTATTCTACCCTCTGTTATTTTACAAGCAGTGGTGGACCATGCATTTAGATTTAGGAATATTAATTGCAAGACTCCAGGATACTCTCAGGATGCTGCTGCCTTCCAATCATCACAGCTACAAAAATTTAGTTCTCATCAAAAACAAAAGTCTAGATGGCACAAACATTCCAAATTTAATTATGGGGGATTCAGCATATCCACTGCTTCCATGGCTGACAAAAGGCTACACAAAATCTAAACGGCTAAGTCCTGAGTAGGAATCATTTAATGTTTCTTTCGTCATGAGTAAATGATGTAAAACAAGCAGAAATCATCTTTCCACAACCAGAAGAACAACGTGATCGAACAAGAGATCACTATGATAGAAACAGAATAAGAAAGATTTCCATTACAAAACACATTTGTAAGACTTTCATTTTTTATCATTTTTTTGAAATATTAAAATAAATCAACTTTTCTTTGGAATAACTACTAGAAGCCTCACAATTCGGACACTTACAACCCCGGCCATGTCTATTTGTTGTGGCTTCACAGGTCAGACATGTACAACCTGGGCCATGTCCATTACCACTAAATAAACATTGAGGCTGAAAAATGCTTTTTAAGCAAATGATAAATGAACTAGTTGTCTCATCCATTATTGTTCTTTGGCTGCGAAGGAAGTCATTTAAAAGTTCTGCTTCAACGTTTTGCTGCCTTTCAAACAACTCCAAACTGCTCTTGTTGTGCACTACTTTCTTTATAAGAATTTTCAGACTCTGGGATAGCATCGGAATGTTTGCTTGCCTGACTATTTTCCTCATTATCTCAAAGGAGCACATCCATTTCGTAGTAAAATGAAAAATCCCTTCTTCGGTTCACTTCCCCACTGACTCTCAATTTTCTCTTATATTGGTTAAATTGAACTAGAAAGAATCGAAGCATTAGTATAAGTCATTGATTAGTGTTCTACTATCTTAAAATCGATAACTATTATGTAAGATACTTACAGCGCAAAGTATTGAATCTAGTTTGCATTCGCTTAGCACTTCTCAGGTAGCCCCTGTCGTGCATTGGAAGTGGTGAAAAATTTCTTCAGCACGGAATTTTTTCCATCTAAACTTTTCATCACTTGACGTTTCCGGACAAAACTTTATAATAAACCACCACCACACTTCAATGTTTTTAAATGTCAGCACCGAAAACAAAGATATGACTCATCGGAAAGTTCGAATCGTTGGTATCTGGCGCGTTTACACAGCGTTTTATGACCAGTTTACTAACGTCACGCCCCCTCGACAACAGGTGTAGCGTTAGTACACCGGTATTAGTAACGCTGTTTATACGCCAATTTACGTCGGTTTTAGTAAGAGCCGTATTTGTAAATTTACTCATTGATAGAGAGAAGGTATGGATGATCTACTCTACTATTTTCTGTGTAATTCCTTCAGGTCATGTTGCACAATTTTTACGTTATTTAAAATAGACATAAATCATAAATCATTATTGTTAAATTTATTTAATATTAAATAACTGGTAAAAAATGGGGAAGTGAAATAATAGTTTTAAACCCAACACACTAATCGCAGCCAACAAATACTATTTATCAGACGACACCATTCAAAGTACTTCGAACATACTTCTTCTAACAACACAAGAAATTAAAACCAAATACCCCAATGTAAGAAATGCCAACTGTAGGGGCATACTAGGAATTATTGTCAAATAGAACACGATGCGTCAAGTGTAGGAATATTCATGAGTATTTAATTTAATCGTATGGTATATATTTTAAATATTGTATTGTGATGTAAGTGTTATGTATGGTGCCCCAGAAGATCAGTATAAACCTGTACAGTGTGGTGACGAAACCGTGTGCAATTGTGGATTGGTTCGTCTTGGCAAAGCATTTACTTCAAGGTTTAGAAAAACCACTAAAACTTAAACATGCCAACCCTTACCCACCCTAGTATTCACATGTAATAATATTAATTAAATGTGTAATGTGATAGTGTTTTGTGTAATTGTGTATAATAAATGTCCATACGGATCTTCCTCAATGCGTGAATTGTAAAAACTAAAATAACATACTCTGTGGTTATAAATAACGATAACGTCAAGCAATTTCAATAGAAGTTTTGGACTGCATTTAACAGAACTGTCAGTTATTACACTTTTTCGTTATAATTTTTAACCCTAACCTACTTTATGGTGACTGTTTACAATTATTTTCACAGCGAATTGCGGATTGGTCGCCTGATAACCACACTAAACCTAATTAACATTCACCGTAAATAAAGTTTGGCGTTATCGTTATATTGTTTGATTTTATTTATTTCTTACTGCGCATGTGCACAATTAACGATAATCGCGGACACTGTTTTTTCAGGCACAGTATACTTACTAACGCTCAGTAGCGATACTTTAACCAAAATGCACATTAGTCAAAATGGCGTATAGCTATCCGCTGATTTGTGTTATTTTGGTTTTTGTAGTATTAATTCTACAGTATTAATTGACATTGACTAGTTTTAAATGTTAAGTTTAGGTAATTTATTAATTTATTGATTTGATAGCATTACTGTTCATTTAATTTCAGAATTGTTTTCAGTTTTATTACAAGTATACATACTAATACATTTAAACGAGTTTCGGGGTATACTTAAGCAATTCAAGCAACCATAAAATTATTTTTTTCTTCAAGCGACAATAAAACGTCATATTATTGAACTACTGGCAGACGCTAAAAACTCTTTTTACTGTCTAGACATTAAAAGCAAAACAGTTATTTTGTTTCCACAACTATTTAGAGGTTGGTACCTCGGTTATGTCATATTATGAATGTAACAGTAAAGTACCAACTTGATTCGTCGAGAATAAAAAGTCACTATAAGACTCGAGAATCTCGAAAATTTGAAAATAACACATGAAAACTAGCAATAAACGCTTAAAGAAAAAATAATATATTTCACTTGGAGTTAAAAAATATAATTGTTTCGCTTAATTTGCTGTCTCGGCTAACGCCTCGCCAGCAAACTTTTAAGCTCAACAATTATATTGTTTAACTCCTAGTAAAATAATCTACTATTATTTCCAAGTGATGAAGCAGGGTAATTTAGAAAACAGATGATTTAAACCTTATCCTTTAATGGTTGCGGTTTTTGAAGCAGGTATAAATAAACACTGGGTTAAGAGTTTGAATAAGACAGAGTTTGTAATAACTATTTCAAAATCATATGTTCATGAACGATTTATCGCTTATTTGCTTAATGTTGTAGCTTTCGATCAGCTGTGTTTAAGTACGAGTAAGAAAATTATTTATTTCAGAGCGCATTAGGCGCATTACTAAGTGTATTTATAATTCGACTCATTTACCGAAGCTTATTGTAACTCACTTTTTATCTTGTAGTAGCTAGGTATGCAAATTAATCTTTATTTATGTATGTTAAGAAATTAAGTATGCGGTAATCAACATTACACCGATGCATTTACCGTAGTATTTATAAAAATATTTTTAGAATCAAAATGGCGTCAAGGTCACTAAAAACATCATTCAAACATTAATGCCGCTGAGAAATATCGTTACTGGTTGTTAGTATGTATACTGTGTTTTAGGTGACCCAAATTATGCCTACTATATCCCTAGCACTTCTTTATTTCAATTTAAGCGTCAAATGACATAGCTGGTATAATAAGAAACAATTTGACGTAAATAGTTTAAAATAAATATTTTTGTAAGGTCGTAAAATAAGATTTTTAAATTTGTTAAAAATTTATCGCCGAACCTAATGCAATTCTACTATAAAGTAGAACTAAATTGCAGATAAAATTGGACAACTAGAGGTAGAACTTATACAACAAATATATTAAAGAACTCAAGCTCAAAGACGCAACTATGTTGCACAGCTGTCCAAAAATTATTAAGGCAACCTTATATCATTCCCCACTAGCAACCACTGGCAACACATATGCAACTGATGAAGGCAAAGCGAATTTTCTAGCATTGCACTTCGAAAAAGTTACTACACCCGATGACACAAACACTGCTTTAGCTTTAGCTTTAATTGCCAACAATTCATAGACATAAAAATAATTGCACCAGTAAAAATTGAGAAATTCATTTCAAAACTATCCAACTAAAAATATCCGGGTCCAGATCAAATACACAAACAGTGTATTAAAAAAGCTCACCAAAAAGTCATTGGCCATCTTAGCAACTATATTCAATGCTTGCCTAAGAATAGGACACTTTGCTAGTAAATGGAAACATTCCCACATACTATTATTCCATAAAAGTGGTAAAGAAAAACATATGTCGGAAAGTTGTAGACTCATAAGTTTATTGATAACACTCTCTAAACTATTAAAATAACTAAGAAAAGCCAACAGTTAACTGTAACGACTGTGATTGGCATACGTTATCAATGCGATAACTTCAAATGCTTAAACACACGTGTGTTGATAAAGCCACGTGTGTTTCAAGCATTTAAAGTTATTGCTTTGATAACGTATGCACTTTACCACTCACAGTCGTTACAGTTAACTGTTGGCAATTCTTACTTTTATACTATTCATACGTGTTCATGTTACACGAGGTGTCGTTAGACACACATTTTACTATTAAAATAAATTATACACGAAAGGATCCAAAAGATAGTGACTGAACGTAATATCATACCTCATTATTAAGTGGGAATTAAGAAAAAGCAGTTAATGAGAATTACTCTGACCAGATTTTTGGGAAGACTTGAACTATCCATCCAACCATCTCTTTGGCGTGCAGGAACTGTCTTCTTCCTGATTTGCAGAATCTTCTAAGTCTTGCTCTAGCATGTTTGCACGACCATCTCCAGCGCAGTTGCTGCACATCCGCAGGATCTACTCCGCATTCCGTCTTGCACTCACAACTAATAAGAGTTAGCAAGACATCGGGCACTGGGAGTGATGTCGTGGAAATAGGTGTCAACTTCCCGAGCCGATTCCTCTTCCATCCCCAATCTGTTGGAGAGAAAGAAACTCCACGCCATTCCTGTAACGGGTGATACACACGGAGGCTGTGTTGTTTTGAAGCAGCTGACGTTGGTGAAAGACTCGCTAGGTAGAAATTTGCATAGAGGCGTTGGCTTTGCTTCGCTAAGGTCTTCAGATAATGTTTGTTCTCCATCTTAATAATTTCCTCCATCGAACGCTACCAAAAAATCTTCTTTTGCATCTCTTCCATTCCAGCATCCGCGCAATTAAAAGAATTGAAGAATTGAGAATAAGAAATATACTGTGGGAGCCTTTATCGACCTGCAATATGCCTTTGACAAAGTTTAGCACCCAGGACTAAAATATAAACTAATAAAATTGGAATTTCCAGACTACCTGTCGTCTTTGTTAAAAGATAGAACATTCTCGGTGAGAGTAAAATATATCTAATAAAGACCAATATTGGCGGGAGAACTACAAAGTAGTATATCGGGACCACTCTTGTTTAACATTTACATGTACGACTTGCTGTATAACGTTAAAGCAAAATAGGATTGAGTGGAACAACAAGGATTGAGCAATTAAATATCTGGGATGGGACAGGAATGTCTGATAAATAACAATTACAGGTACTTTTTTCCTAATATCCTTAACTAGGTCCATGTGATTGATTACTAGCATTGCCTAAATACGTGATCACTACCATTGTCTATAATTATTTAGCAGCTTTTTTACATCCATGTTTGCGTAAATTGGACCTTAAATAAATTTGGCCCATTTTCTCAACAATTGGAAAACTTTTCAGTTAATGTTAAGCATTTACTCGATAGTATTTTTAAGTATTAATTTGGAAGTGATAAAAATTACCAAGAGTCCTTTCAAAACCGATGTTTTCTTATATGTTTTGTAACTGCATTATAATTTATAACGCCATAACTTAACAGTGAAGACATTTTAAATTGGGATTTTCTTGCACAAAAACGTAAATAACTTTTTAATTTTGCTACTGAACACTGACAGTAAACCAACAAAACTAGTACTAGTGCAGTAAATCCCAAAAGTGCATTTAGAATGGCGCTACCGTCGATTTAATTTTTTAGTTAGCGAGTGTCGTTGATATCGCGTGGTGATTGAATCAGAATTTGTATTTCGAAGTTACTGTGATTTCTCTGACCGGGACTTAGTATGTATAGGGGAGGGTGGGGCAAGTGAGACATCTTAAGGTTTGACGCAATATAACTTTTTTATTTCTATGAATTAAACAACTCGTTTTGGATAGCAAAAATCTTCAACGCTTTAAGAATTAACTTTTCACTAAAAATCAAACAAAATATCAATTATTTATAAAAAAAATTTATTTTGAAATTAAAAATATTAATGACTCTCTTGCCCCAGGGTATGGGGTAAGTGAGACACTAATGTGAGGCAAGTGAGTCCTTATGCAATTTATTAACGACAGTTGTCACAAACATAATTATTGGCACCTGGTTCGTTATCTGAACACTCCTCGTGCATCCAGGAATTACATTTTATGCATCTGATCTATTCGTTGTGACAAGTGTCACCATACGTTTTGTGACAAAATACGTATAGTGTGGCTTTCTCGTCTTCTGATATCATTGGCGAAACTGCTGATGCATTTTTCATGTTTTTCTTTAAATTTTTATTTCTTTTGAAGTTTTCAACACATGAACTCGGCTTTGCTTTACCAAGATTCTTTTTGACCAATTTACTTTTAGATATGTTCAATTTCTCTTTCAACTTCTCTTCCAGTTGGTCCTAAAATAGTTAAGAAGATTCTTCTAGGTATTTTGAAATGGTTTTGAAATTGAACTTACCTGAATTGATAACAGAAGTAGCACTGCATTCCCGTTGTTCTGTGGGCTCTAGAGAAGGTGGTAATATCTTAGGTCCGCTATCGATTTCTTCTTCAGGACAGTCTGAATCAATTTCTTTCTCCACAGGTAACTCCGGATTAGGGTGATTTGTCGAGTTTTTGGAAGTAACTGGTTCATTGAGGTCTTCTATGGTAGATTTCTGAAGAATGTTCTCGGCCGCTTCAAAGTCGCTTTCTTGAAACACGTCTGGATCATATGGATAGATTCCTGTTTTTTAAAACCTTTGATAATATTCATTGGACTAAATGCTTTAATAACGGCACTTTTAATAATAGGAGCCATATCATATTCGGTTATTCTGGAACCAGGATGATTAGTGAGCCAATTATCCATTTCTTTTGCGAGATAAGTTTTGAATGGTCCGAATACACTTACATCGAGAAGCTGTAGCCTGTTTGAAGTATGTGGTGGTAAAGTCAGAAGAGCAACTCCAGAATCTCTAGCGAGTTTTATTGCTTCAATGAACTTGTGACTTGCATGGCCGTCCAATATCAGTAGACTTGGAGACTCTTTAGTTGTTTTTGTACAGTCTATGAAATGCTTCAAAAACTTAAGGAATAAGTCGGCGTCCATCCATCCTGATGGAACAGAAAATCCTACTGTTCCAGGAAACGCATTACTTAAGAGAGTTGGATTCATTCGCACACGAGGAAAGACCATAAATGGTGGTATAAATGTGCCTGTGGCACTGACGCGCGTTAGTAAAGTAGTGTTTTTTCCTCTTTCCAGTGAAGTTAACCTTCCCACTTGCTTTCTTCCTTTTTCGATTAATATTTTTCCTGGCTTTTGGACTCATGTAATGCCTGTCTCATCGCAGTTGAAAATACGATGCGGGAGAAATTCGTATTTTTTCGAAACCTCTTTTAAATTTGAAAAAAAAACTGCTACTCTGTATTTTGAAAATCCTGTCACTCTTGCCATGCTGGTTGCTTCAGGTCTTCTTATAGATAGATTGCCATGGCGTTTCAAAAATGATAATAACTAATCTTTGCCGGCTACTTTCCGGTCTTTATTGAAAGGATGATTTAATTGGTTAATTTCAGCAAATTGAAATGCAATTCGTCGAAGATCGGTTGTTGAGAGAGCTTTTTCAAATGTATTATATGGTCACGTAAATCATTTTCCATTGCTTCAGTGAAGACGGGCTTGAACCTGCCTATGTTTCTTATTGGGTTGAGCACTTGACGCTTCAGCCGTGAATGTAAGCTAGTTCTTAGAACTTTAAAAAGTACACTAGCTTTCTTGATGGACATTTCTTTCTTCTGAATAGAATCTAAAACACGCTGTATAGCATCCTCTGAGTATGATCTTCTTTGGGTCTTACGGACATAGTTGTGAACCATGTTTAACTGCAAAAAAATACATTCAGTAAATTTACTTAGAACACCAGAGCTGCTAGCACATATTTTTATGATAAATACAGACATATTATGTATTGTGTAAAATTAAAACCAAAAATGTATTGATAATTATCATAGATACTGTTCGCACAAACGTGGGGCAAGTGAAACCATAAGTGAGACTCACTTGCCCCAGCCTGACCTCTAAGTCTTTAAAAATAATTTAAAAGAAAACAAGTAAATTTGGCAACAGTCTAAGTATTACGCGGTATTGCTAAAATGTTAGGTTATATAGTGTTTATCATAGAATATATCGACAATGCATTTAATTTATGAAAAATCCCTATGCAACACATCATAAATATTACATCGCAATATAATGAAAACAAAAACATTTATATTTACCTTCTTTTTAATAATTTCCGGCGGCTTTTTCACAGACACGATGCAGGTGCTGATACGGAACTAAACTGTTTTGATTGTTTTCGCCGGTGTTGTCACTAGTACGAATTATTTTAAAAGACGCACTTGCCCCTTATGACTCACTTGCCCCACTCTCCCCTACGTCAGTTGCACAAATAATAAAAGGATCGACGGTAGAGCCATCTACATGTTGGGACAATTTTTTGGTACATTTTATTCATATGAGTTGGGTATTTTCCCAATTTTTGTCAGTCAACGGAGAGCATCGTGGACAGGTTAAGATGGATACAATTTGTTTATTGTAGTTTTTATTATAAAATGTTCGTATATACATTCCTATTCCTAATAAATATTTAAAAAGTAAACATTTTAAGTAACATAGAATTACTATTTGCCAACCCTAGAATTCCTTGTATAAAAAAATTACCTAATTTATTTAAAATCGAAAAAAGGACAAAGACACAATATGACAAAGAATGGTTAAGCAAAGTAAACAGTTTGCAACAGTTCTATACATAGAGTGAATTTGACTGCAACAACAACCCAAACGCAGGTAACAAGGTTACAACCAAACTATACATGAATCCATAGTAAAATAGGGACAGGTCTGCTCTAAGAAAATATCTATTTCACAAATCCATAACACAGTGGCAAACAATGTGATGTAGGAATGACTTTAATATTTATGCAAATGAACGATTAAGATAAAGTCTTCCAGAGGAAAACACTCTGGATGAGAAAGTTGTTAAATACAATTTGTTTTTGATGGTTATTTACTACATATCAAATTTTCTTTAGTGAGCACAGTCATCATTAAAAAAATGTAAAAACAATAAAATAATAGGTGTTATCAGTTCTTAAAACCCATAGCAAACGTTAGCAGTAAGATGGAAAAATAGCAAAAAAAGTTGTTTCAAGCATTTGTTATGACACGGCGCTGCAGTCAGCAAAGTAACTTGTAAATAGAACTAGTGATTTGTCCAGTCCGTGTCGCAAGTGATACATTTTAGAGGAAAGTCGTTCAAGTAAAAGATGTATGTACAGGGTGTCTCATTTTGGATGCTATTAAGGGTATTTCGGAAAGTATAACACATATCGAAAATCTGACCGAGCACTTGCGAGCTCATTTTTGAAGAAAATAACAATGGTGAATTCAATTCATGGCTATCTCGATTGGTTTCGGAGCTAAGGGTGGTTTTCAGATTTCGACCATTTTCAAAATTGCCAGTAGCTCATTTATTATAGGCATTATCTTAAAACTAAAAGAACATTATAAAGGCAATTTTTTATATAAAATCCATTGGCGTAGTCAGATTTTTATTTCAAATTTTTATTATTATGATACACTATAAAGTTTAATTTATTTAAATGGGACACCCTACATATTTTTTTCATAATCTAATTCAGTTTCACATAAGCTTCTTAAAAATATACAACACTATTTGTGATTTTATAAAAAAGTATTATTTTTCCTAATATTATGTCTAAGTTTTATTCAAACAATTTACAATTATAGTCGCATTGTGGGCAGGCGTGGAGCTCCATTTTATTGTTACTGATTAGTGATAGTAGGCCATGCTAAAACAAAATGCTAAAAGTTGCCATTTTACAAAGTTCATTAATCGTTAATTTGAAAGTTTCTTGTGTTTTTGACGTTAAAATGGAAAAGTTCACCAATTTTGAGAAATATAACATGTTAGAATGTTATATTGAGTCTAATAAACAGCAAGTGATTTATTTTTTAACGTTATCTAGAACGCCAGCAACCTTACCCGACGATTTTCAAAACGCTTAAACAAAATTGAATCAGTTTTGGTACTTTTAAAAAGGAAAAGCCTACAAGCTATTTTAAAGAAAATCTAGAAAGAGATAGCATTAATGTAATAGGTTCTGTCGTTGCGAACCCTAACATTTCAAGCAGAATCGTTGAAGAAGATGTTGGAGTGTCCCGTGCAAGTAGCTGTCGCTAATTAAAGAAAAATAAATGTCGGTGTTATAAATCACGCAAAACTCAACTTCTAGTTTGAGACGACCAAGAAAGAAGGATACAGTTTTGTGACTTGTACCTTCAAAGACTTCGGACAGATAAAGGGTTCTCGAGTAAAATAATATGGACTGATGAATCACGAGTTACAAGTGACGGTATATTTAACAGGCATAATAATCATCAATGGGCACAAGAAAATCATCACCGGCAGGTAAATAGAATATATCAAAGCAGATTTGGCTTAAATGTTTGGATCGCCTTACTCGATCATAGAGTTCTTGCTTATGAAATTTTTGACGAAAACCTAAACTCTCTCCGCTACTTAAATATTTTAGAAGCCCATGTTATTCCGTTTATGGATAATCTTCCGTTAATGGAAAATCGAGAAATATATTTTCAACAAGATGGAGCGCCAGCTCACAATGTGGCTATAATTGTGAATTGTTTCAATGGAAATTTTGGTGAAAAGTGGATTGCCAATAACGGACCTCTCCGGTGGCCAGCTAGGTCACCTGATATAACTCCATTGGATTCTTTTTATTGGGGGTTATTAAAAAATAAGATTTATTTAAATCGACCAAATAATGTAGAGGAGTTACAAGAGAATTTTGAGACAGCCATGCGAAGTGTTACAAATCTTCAGATATACAATGCAGTTGCTCGCGGTGTGCCCAGGCGGTGTCGGCTTTGTATTGAAAATGATGGGCAGCAATTCGAACACTTATTGAAGTAGTTTGGTGTTGATTTTTAATATTGTTCTATATAAATATTATTATTCATTGTTATAATTTTTTTAGTAAAGGTTCGTTTTTGATACATCTGTAATACATTTCCTAAGCATCATCTGCGTTTTCATTTCATTGCCTACATAATATTACCATAGTGAGTAAAATGTTAAACAAAACCGTGTAAAAACAAATACTTAAGAAATATTAAAAGTTTTTTAGTTATTTTCATACCCGTCGAGGCCTATTAGAAAAAATAATATATTTTTTATAAAATCACAAATATTGGACTTAATATTGAAAACAAATCTAGAGTGTTGTATATTTTTGAGAAGCTTGTGTGAAGCTGAATTAGATTATGTAAAATATACAAGGTGATTCAGCTAACCCGTTCATTAAAAGTTTATGGACTTTCCGTTGAAATACTTGCTCAAAAAGTTCTATTTAATTAAAATATTTCAGCTCTTCTAACACTTCCGGTTACATCGGAAGTGGCTACCAACTTTTATTTTAAATGGAATGATATATTTTTTTTCTATATTTGGATTCTACGCTAAAACCTGAGTTACTTTCATGTAGCACAACCTATATGAAAAATCAACAGTTTTTGAAATATTCTCATTTTTTTGAGAAAAATTGGTTTTCTAGTATTGTTTTCAAACGGTTGTCAATGATTGAAAAAGAAAATTGTAGTAACAAAATTTGGGCTATACTTAGAAGGACTGTTAAGTTTTTAAATGATGTGTAATTTGACATCTCATTATTTACAGGGTGTTCAAAATGTTTGACTAAATCTGACTAACTTCAACTGCCCAAAAGTCAATTTTTTTAAATGGAACACCCTGTATCTTGTTGCTCTATGTGATAGAGAATTAAGTGGTCTTTCAATCTTTATAAGCGTTCCCTATACCTATCTGTTACCATTTTCCTGCTATAGATGTATTTACATTCGACACACAATATTTCTCTATTTTATTAAATAATTTCTGACTAGTGGCCTGTGGAAATTAAAACAATGTGCCTTATTTATCAAACCTTGTAAAGTTGACGTGACACATTACACACGATATGAAAATCCACCAAGAATATTCGAATGAAGACATACTAAATTTATTTTTTATTCATTGAGAATGTTACAAAATTATTAATAGAACTTGCCGTTTGTTTAACGAGAGATATCCACACTTGCGACCTCTAAATAAAACTACGCTTAAGAGAATAGAAGCAAATTTTAAACAATTTGGAATTCAATGTACTAGAACACGCCCCAAGGTAGTCACCGGTGATGAAGACAACAAAATAAATGTATTGGCATATTTTAATGCAAATCCACATGCATCGATCAGAGCTGCGTCTGAAGATTTGGGACTGTCCTACTCGTTGATACAGAGAATTTTGGCACAACGTAAAATGCATGCTTTTTCTATTATAAAACTACAAGCTTTCCGCCCAGGTGACGAAATACACCGTGTAGCATTTTGTGAAAGCATTTTATTAAAAACGCAGGAAGACCCAAATTTTTTGAAAAAATTATTTGGACCGATGAGTCAAAATTTCGTAGAGAAGGAATCATTAATAGCAAAAATTGGCATTATTGGGCAGAACATAATTCTGGGATAGTGCGCAAAGGTAACTTTCAAGACACATTTAGTTTTAATATTTTTTGTTTAATTATGGATAATCGTGTTTGTTTTGAAATGTATGACGAAAATTTAAATTCTCGCAAATATTTAGAAAAAATACTTACCCCTAAATCTTCTAAATTCATGTTGGTACCAAATGGATTCAACCCATGAGGTTTATCAAGAATCATCCCATATGTTTGAAGATCGTTGGTTTGGACGCAATGGTCCATCTCTATGGCCTCCCAGATCACCTGACCTAACACCCCGGAATTTTTTATGAGGGTATGTCAAGACTAAAGTCTATTCAAGACCAGTCCATAACAGAGATGACTTATTACATCGGGTTCGAACTGCCTTCGCTGAAGTAGATGTGCAAATGATTCAAAAATCCACAATAGCTGAAGTTAACAGAAGAGTTTTATTGTGCTTAGAAAATCACGGACGGCATATCGAATAGTTTCTAAATTAATAATTAAATTAATTATTTAATAAAATAGAGAAATATTGTGTGTCGAATGTAAGTACATCGATAGCAGGAAAATGGTAACAGATAGGTATAGGGAACTCTTATGAAGATTGAAAGACCACTTAATTCTCCCTCACATAGAACAACAAGATCTAGATCTATTACTTCCAAATAATTTTCATCATAATGCTATAGTATGTGATTTGCAGTTAACAATGAAAATAAATTGTTTAAAATTTGAGGAAACATATTTAGACTTTTCTAATGCAGACTATAATGTCTTAAATAATTATTTTGCTTCTGTTGATTGGGATACTCTATTATACACTCATGATGTCGACAATATTGTAGATATATTTTATCAGACTTTATGTAATGTTATTTCCACCCTCATTCCACAAAAACAATACAAATATTTTAAATCTCCAAAATGGTACTCGTCTCAGTTAATAAGATTAATTATCAGCAAAAAAATTGCTCATGTGAAATTCAAACAGACTAAAAAAAGTACTGACTATAAGGTATTTGCTGGTTTAAGAACAAATTGCAAATATTTGGCAAAACAGTGTTATACTAATTACATTAATAGAGTAGAGCATTCCCTTTTCTTGGATTCAAAATATTTTTAGAATTATGTAAACTCATTGTCACAAGATCATGGTATTCCTGCTACCGTTCAACTTGATAGTGTATGGTGTAATACTGGTTGTGGTATCTCTAACTTATTTTCTTTCCATTTTTCTGCTGTTTATGCAAGAGATGCTATCGATTGTAATCACCATCCAAAACTCAATTGTTCAGTAGATATTCCCATGTTATATATTACCCCACAGGAAGTTTTTGAATCTATTTCTACTATGAAAGATAACTTAAGTGCTGGACCTGATGGAATACCTACTTATTTTCTTAAAAGATGTGCTTTTACTCTGAGCAAGCTTTTATTTCTTATTTTCAATAAATCTCTTAATAGTGGTGTCTTCTCTGTAAAGTGGGAGAATAGTTATGTAACTCCAGTATATAAGAGTGGAGACAAAACTAATGTAATAAACGTCCCATCAGTCAAACTTGTGTAATTTCTAAGTTATTTGAATCAATTGTAACTAAATTTCTGTCTTGGCACTGTAAAAATATTATTATCGATCAGCAGCACGGATTCATAAATCTACTGAAACTAATCTAGTATTATACAAACATGATATAATTAATCATTTAGAAGGCGGAGGTCAAGTTGATCATTTGATAAAGTCAGTCATGCCTGTTTAATTCCGTGGTTGATATCTTAGTTACATAGTTATTTGACGAACCGAACACAAGTTGGTAAAATAAAAAATTACTCTTCTGAGACTTTTAATGTTTACTCGGGAGTTCCACAAGGATCACATCTAGGACCATTGCTGTTTAATCTCTTTATTAATGATATTGGAAATGAGTTTAAGTATTTGCAGATGACATTAAACTGTACTTGCCTATTACTAAATTTGGTAATTGTTTAAACTTAGCTCATGATCTCGATACTCTTTATCAATGGTCAGTTCAAAATGGCTTGCCATTAAATTATGATAAATGTGTATGTATTTCTTTTTCACGTTCAAAAAGCCTAATTCTTTTTGATTATTCAATGGATAGGGGGTCAAAGCTAAAGAGAGTTGACATAGTAAAAGACTTGGGTGTTTTTTTTTTGATACTCAGATAACTTTTAATTACCACATGAATAATACCATAACCCGTGCAAATAGGTTACTTGGATTTATAAAAAGAAATAGTAAAGACTTGTCATATATGGTGGTAAAAGTTCTTTATTGCTCTTTGGTTTGTTCTCTGCTTCAGTATGGAGTGGTAGTGTGGTTTCCTTATTAAATAACTCGCATTGAAAAAATTGAGAAAGTTCAAAATAAATTTTTAAGATAATTGCATATAAAATGCATCGTCCTATTGGTGAATACTCTTATACAGAAATTAGAGATATTTTACATTTACCTACTTTAGAAGAAATGCGAAATATTTGTGATTTAATATTCTTACTTAAAATACTTACTAACCGGGTTATGTGCCCAAATTTATTAAAATTAGTTATGTTTAGAATTCCTTCAAGAACCACTCGAAATTTTGAGTTTTTATGGTATCATATCATGCCACTAATTAAGGTTTAAATAACACCTTAACTCGTATTTCTAAAACTGGCAACAAATTTGGAAATAAGAGACTTAACTTCATGTGTACCTCCATAAATAAATTTAAACGTTTATCTAAATCATTTGTTTGCACTAGTGTCAATAAATTATGATTAATATTATTTAATACTAAGGAATTTTTGTAAATTGTAAATAAATAAATAAATAAAATGAGACCCCCGTACAGTAACTTTCGTTCCATAATTTTTTGATATGATATTAATAACATTTTCTATCTGACATTAATTTAAACACAATAATTATCTTAATAAAACATAATAACGGGAGTTTATAAATTCCATTTCACTTCAACGTTTAGCAATCATTACATATTTGTTACAATCATGATTACATAAAACGCTATTTAATTTGAATTTAAACAAACCGGGAGTTGCAAATTAAAATTTACAAACGGTTTGAATGTTTTATCACGCATCCCTTATTCTCGCGTGGAATTCGATTTAGAAAAAAATTCCAAATAAAAAAATTAAAAACTTATTAGTACTAACATTCCACTTTAACTTCTTTAGTTATTTTAACAAAAAAAAACCAATTTACCAAATTGATAGTTCCAAAAAAGCTCGAAACAAAAGTTGTAGTAAAATCGTTTAAAATTTCTAACAAACCCTTGAAATTGGACCGTTTGTGTACGTGCTTTGTCACAATTTAGAGTGTAATGTAGTAATATCACGTAATCTTCAACTTTTACTCTTGTCACGTGTTTCCTATTGATAACAATTGTAGGTTTATGTGAATTTCTGTAAAAAGGTTTAGTAGATTGATTGACTGAATGTTTAAGTCGAAGAACATTAATAATAGTTATTTAAGTATTAAAAGTGTTAAAAAAGTTAGAGATGAACTTATACTTCAGTAATGCGAGGGCTAAAAAATAATTTTCTGTTTTTTTTTATATCTAAAAGTTTGAATTGGCAGATATCAATCAAATACAGCTCACAGAATAAAACAAAAACCCCGGAAAATATGCGAACTAATTTTAAAAACTGGTAGCGGTAATATATCTAAAGTCTGTATACTATTGGCGCGGAGTAATAAATCATAATTGCTTGAAATAATTCTTTATTTTCTTGTGAAAGCGGTACTTCTACGGTTAAGTAAAAACCAATAAATTCCAACCAAAATACGATCATTGTGCCGCTCTTGCAGCATATCGACCCATCTAGGGTCTGAGAACAATAGTTTAATCTGTGTAAAACACGTTGCCATCAGCCCAGGTACTGACGAAACGAGAATCATAGCCGTAGATGTGGGTATTATACCAAGATACAAAAATAATGGTATATAATACGTAAGAAGTAAAATTTGTAATGTGATCTACTATACAAATAAAATAAATAACATATAAAGGTAGATTTTACTATTATAATATATTTACCTACTAAAAATATGATTTTCCAAACGTATCAGGTACCTACGCCACTGCAATACGGGAGATTCGATAATTCTGACAGGTTTATTACTCCGCGCCAATAGTATACTGAGTATATCCAATCACAGCTTGCAGGTACATACCGGGTAGAAAGATATAAAATCGTGTTATTGTTTCATTTTGACATTTTACATTTTTTGCGTTTTTACCTTTGTTAATTGCTTTAATTCAGTTTTCAAGTCTTTTAAACCAACAGTTTTTTTCAAAACTCTTCTGGCAGTACTACTATTTCAATCGGTACGTATTAAATCAAAACAAATTCTATTATATTTTCTAACCTCAAAAATTGTTTTTAAAGGTTGTTTTTTTGTAATCCCGTTATGGATACTAAATCAAAGAAAACTGTGCATTCTGTGAAGCTAGGACTGTAATTCGACACCTGCTGAATTTTTTC
This sequence comes from Abscondita cerata, assembly GCA_030710515.1. Classification (NCBI taxonomy): domain Eukaryota; kingdom Metazoa; phylum Arthropoda; class Insecta; order Coleoptera; family Lampyridae; genus Abscondita; species Abscondita cerata. The sequence goes on along the minus strand of JALBCR010002316.1, from coordinate 1,088,144 downwards.
GACCAACAAAAAGCTTCAGGTGTGTGGGCATTTCCGTTAGAACAGGTTACAGAGCTCGCTGCAGCGGCTACTGGCAAATCGATTAGTTTCATAAAAAAGCTCAGGTAATTAATCTTAAAACTATTAAGGCTACTTAATAACTACTATTATTTTTAGGAAAGAAGCTAAAACTGAGGAAAATTTAGTGAAATCTCCTATTAAAAGAAAAAGAAGTGGCCGCAAGAAGAAAATCGATTTAGATGATTGTGATTTAAGTATACTAAAAAGAACAGTGCATGAAGTATACACGGTAGATAAACAAGTGCCAACCACTGAACTATATATTAATATGGAATGCTAGTACACTCATGAAATTTAAAACTTGGACACCACAATTTCTGTAAACAAAAGTTTGCACATTGTAAAGCGGGCTTAAGGGTATCATTTACAATTCTAACAGCAGGTAGTCTCAGCAAGGGTTATCTTATAGAAGGACTGTAGAATGAATCATTACACTAAGCACGTTTTAGGAAATAGGTAATTTACGTTGCTTACTTAATTTTTTTTAAAGAATATATTTGAAGGTATCGCTAATTAAACACCACAGCTCGATTAATTATCGAATCAAAATTTTGTTTAGGAAATGTTTACAAAATAATATTAGAAATAATTTTGATTTAAAAAACGTCTACAAGCAATAACTTTTAAATTAAATCAAAAAACTAAACATGGTTATTTGGGTTGACTGATGTTTGATGTTGGTTGTCGAAAAACTTTTTCAAGCATTCATTTTTTGTTTTTCACTTGAATTATGTTTTTGTCTTCCATTATGTTCCTCATTTATGTAGTTCTCTTCGACAAACTTCTCCCTGTTCATTCTAACAAATTCTCTCAAGCTCTAGCTACTTTAGCAACACCGGTTAAAATAGTATTTCTCTTTGTCACATTCTTTACGAATATGAGATGAAACATGCATGTAAGTACATAAGTTTCATCTACAATTTACACAATATTATGGAGTAGAATATAAAGTTTATAATCTTTAGAACCAACCTCTATTATATAACTTGTCATCCTGATTTTTAATAATTAGTGATCAAACACCTATGTACCAACAAAATACATATTTCATGTCATTCCATTATTATCTTAAGATCAGATGTTCTCTTTCCCATAATATCGAATAGTTTTCTTGTCTTTAATGATTTCCGAATATTAAGAAGAAAGCTGCATTTGTACAAAGATAATGTGTTGTCTATAAGAATGCAATTATATATAACCAAATAAAATGTTATCCAATTACTGTATTACCTGAATTCGTATTCTTGAAGAAGTTGTAATTGTTTTACACAATCTTCCGAGTACTTCCAAGTAACACATAGCGTTTGCTTGCTTAAGGGTAACGAGATGCACTTGCGTACATAATAATGAAAGTAACGTTCTTATAAATTCAGTACAGGGAGTGAATAGTTTAAAAAACTGCCTTGTAGAATAACTAACAAACAAATTTGGTACGTCGCAAAAATAAAGAGGTTATAATCAGTCGTTGTGATTTAAATTTGACAGAATAAAAAACCGTTGTGCGCAATCTCCGTAATAGCCTGCGCGAACTCAATTTGCTTCACTTTTCGGAAATACATTTGGCGTTCCAGTTAGTATATAGTTCAGTGGTGCCAACGGTGAAAATATTAGTATCAAAAGTGGAAGATAAAATTGATTATTCTGGTGGACCAGATACCTTAAGGAAATATTTAGATCATATTGGTTTTAAGTTTTGTAAATGCCACATCAAAAGAAAGTTATTAATGGAACGTGATGGCATTGTTGCATGGCCATCTCGTTACTTACGCAAGTTACGTGAGAATAACGCTTTGGGAATTAACAAGAAACCGTTAGTATACTTAGGTAAAACTCATATCCATCCTTCGTATGGTATTAACAAATTCTGGCAGTCCGATGATGAGCCTGGGGTGTACCGAGCAGACAGAGCAGGTCAAAGATACATCATTGTACATGATGGAGGATCAAACGGGTTTGTTAACAACGCTTTATTAATATTTAAATCACAAAGCAAAATGGGGGATTATCACGACTATATGAATCATGCAAATTTTATGAAATGGTTAGAAACTCAACTGATACCTTATTTGCAATCTAGCAGTATTGTAATTATGGACAATGCGCCATATCACAGCGTCCAGATTAATAAACCACCAACTCAATCAGCACGAAAGGAAAATATTCGGGAATGGCTTGAAATAAACGGCATATCCACAACAACTGAAATGCGATAGGCAGAGTTATTACTGATGGTAAAACAATTTAATTATGTTAAAACTTATTATGTGGATGAGTTATTAAAAAAACATGGCCATAGTGTTTTACGCTTACCTCCGTACCATTATGAACTTAATCCCATCGAATTTATATGGAGTTTAGTCAAACACAAAGTTGCCATGAACAATGTTACCCAACCTAGCAGTAACATCGAAGCATTACTGCGAAAGCATTCGAAGAAGTAAGTCAAGCTGATTGGGAGAAGCATTGTGTTCACGTCGAACACTTAGGTGAAGAAATGTGGGAACGAGACGGTTTACTTGATGAAGTGGTAGAAAATATGACTTTTACAGTGAACACTGGTTCGTCAGATGAAGATGAAGAAAGCAGCGAGGAAGATTAATAAGTTTAATTTTTTTAATTGTTTTGACTTAAAATACATTTAATATTTTTTCTAAAAATAAAAATAATAAAGTGCTTATAATAATTGTAATTGCTCGCTGAGTTAAGAGTTTTGATATAAATAAAGCTTTAGTAAAAATAGATATAACTTCGTTACAAAATTTAAGAATTTGAATTAACCACAAATATTTAAATTTGGCACTTAAATACTTTTTGCTTGGCTTGTACTTGTCAAATAACAACTCCACCAGCCACGCCTTCTCAGGGCTTTTTTTTTATCTGTGAGCTGTATAGTAGGTTACTAAGGATTTCATCTAAATCTTTTCAGCAAAAATTAGGTTATAAAACGTTTGAAGATGATTCTTCATATGTAGTATTGAAAAAAATTGCTTATGGAATAAGTAAGGAATATTTAACTACTGTATACAGGGTGTGGCGCGAAGAGTTTTGATTAAAAGTAATGGCGGATAGAGTTATGTTAAAAATCTGAAATTACGAAGCTACAGGTTTTCGATGACGCCGAGTTCAAATATAATATTGTCCTTAATGTGGCACTTCCGGTTATACCGGAAGTAGACGTCAACTTTGTTATTTTAAATGGAACCTAGTATTTTTATTTTATTTTCGGATTCTACATGAAATTTTAGATTAAATTTGTGAACAATGTCCTATACCAAAAATGAAGTATTTTTGAGATATTTCGATTTTTTAAAATTTTGAAAAAAATCCTAGTCTACATTGAATACCGATATCTCCATTAATTACGAAGCTAGTGACGTGAAATTGTAACTAATAAACAACAAGCGCTTGCCCGTTAACTCCATGTGTCCAATTCATTGATATTTCATACAGAGTGTTTAAAATTTAGCTGCCACCGTGGCCAATTTAAATCATTTATAAGCTGCTTACTTTAAATAGAACACCCTGTATTTTATTACATTTTTCGCTGTATTTTTTTAAGCCAATTCGTTTGGTATTAGTATTCCCTATACCTAAATCCAACCAGTTTTGAGATATTTCATTATTTTGTTAAAACATAACAACACTTGATTATTTCAACATTAGTAAAGGGTAGGCCATGGCTGTCAAAGATTTGATAGTTAGAACGTTAATGTTTATGTTGTTTTGACAGTTTTCTTTACCAGTTTGTATTTCATAGTAAATAATGGCAAATGTAGGGTTTACTAATGATGATTTCCTAAATCTTATTATTATTTACGGCGAGTGTAATAGAATTGTTGAAAGGAGTTGTCGTGTTTTTGCAGAAAGATATCCAACTCGACCAAATGCAACTAGTGATATTGTAAGAAGATTGCTTAAAACTGCCGTCAGTTTGGTCAATTTAAGACACAAATTAATAAAAATAAACCACTAGTGGACAATGACATAAACGAAATTAATGTTTTGGGTTATTTTACGGCCTCTCCAAATGCGTCTATTAGAGATTGTGAAAGATATCTTACTTTGTCGACGAGAACAATTCATCGCATTTTAAAAAACACAAATGGAAACCATTTTCGTATCATTTGGTGCAGCACTTAAAATTAGATGATCCTCCTCGAAGGGTGCAATTCTGTGAATGGTTTTTTAATGAAGACCCAACAGGATGAAAACTTCATAAAAAAGTTATATGGTGTGATGAAGCAAAGTTTAGCAAAAATGGATTATTTAATCGACATAATTCCCATTTTTGGTCTAATGAAAATCCACATGTTATTAAAGAACGTTCTTTCCAAGATAGTTGGAGTTTTAATGTTTTTTGTGCAATAAAAGACGATAAAATTTTAGCAATAAAATTTTATGATGAAAATTTAAACGGTGAAAGATATTGCGACATTTTAGAAGAAGTCATACGACCCGCGTTACATACTTTAAGAAATGGAGAGGCGACTTCAGCTTGGTATCAGCAAGATGGAGCACCTCCTCATAACTTTGGGCGTGTTGCTGACCATCTTTACGACATGTTTGATGATAGATGGATTGCCAATCAAGGTCCGTTTCGTTGGCCAGCTCGCATTCCTGATTTGGCTCCTCTAGATTTTGGTATTTGGGGTTACAATAAAAATCAGGTATTTTCCAAACCTGTTACGACAAAGGAAGATATGATGCAAAGAGTCTTACTTGCTTTTAATTCTCTAACACCCGACCATATTTCCAGAATTACAAGACGTAGCTTAATGAAAAGGATTCATAAATGTTTAGAAGTAGATGGAGCTAATTTTGAACACTTATTATAAAACTTTATTTGTTTAATATTACATTTAGTTATTTTTGTTTGTAAGTTATCTAATTAAATTAATACAAAATACCTAGTCAACGTTTTTAATGATATCCAAAATTATAATCCTTTCAGGCTCTTGGTTACTTTTCAGAATTAATAACTTATGAAAAAATATCAAAATATCACCTTAAATAATGGAAATCATGGCCTACCCTTTACTAATGTTGAAATAATTAAGTGTTGTTATGTTTTAACAAAGATAATGAAATATCTCAAAACTGGTTGGATTTAGGTATAAGGACTACTGATACCAAACGAATTGGCTTAAAAATACAGCGAAAAAATGTAATAAAATACAGGGTGTTCTATTTAAAGTAAGCAACTTATAAATGATTTAAATTGGCCACGGTGGCAGCTAAGTTTTAAACACTCTGTATGAAATATCAATGAGTTGGACACATGGAGTTAACGGGCAAGCGCTTGTTGTTTATTAGTTACAATTTCACGTCACTAGCTTCGTTATTAATGGAGATATCGGTATTAAATGTAGACTAGATTTTTTCAAAATTTTTAAAAAATCGAAATATCTCAAAAAATACTTCATTTTTGGTATAGGACATTGTTCACAAATTTAATCTAAAATTTCATGTAGAATCCGAAAATAAAATAAAAATACTAGGTTCCATTTAAAATAACAAAGTTGACGTCTACTTCCGGTATAACCGGAAGTGCCACATTAAGGACAATATTATATTTGAACTCGGCGTCATCGAAAACCTACAGCTTCGTAATTTCAGATTTTTAACATAACTCTATCCGCCATTACTTTTAATCAAAACTCTTCGCGCCACACACTGTATACCTTTAATTTAAGAATATTTAAAGTCCTGTGTGCTATAGTTTGTTACTGAAAACCAAACTGTTCATGGACGAAAGCGTTCACTTTGGCGCTAAAAATTAATGCGTTCGATTAAATTAATTTCTATTCAAAACACAATAAAGTCGTTAATTTTCATCACTTAGTAGTAAAAGGTCACTTTTCGCCATTTGTAAAACAATACTTAGTATTACAAAATTACAAATTACAAAATCTTTTCAGCAATAAGTAGATCACAACAAATAATCATTGTGGAAAATAAATGAGCTACAGGTAACCAAAGGGGTTCCATAAGGTTCTATTCTACACGTCGGAATGTTCATCTATTTTAAACACTCTAATTATCATATGTATGCCGATGATACTTAAATATATGTTATTTTCTCTTTGAGATGTACATTCAACTGTGTCATTAATAAATGAAGATATGTTTAACTTAATAAAATGGTCTAATGACCACTGTCTCAGCATTAATGTCTCGAAGACAGTTGCTGTCCTATTTGGTAGAGACAAAGCTTGAAACATTGTATTAAACAACATTATCATTATAGAGGATAACCTACTATTAGCAATTGCGCAAAAAATCTTGCCCTTAACATCGATACCAACTTATTTAAAATTTGTATACCATATTAATTATCTAATATCAAAAGCGTTTCTTAATTTAAAAATTTTGTTTGCTAATCGTGATTTTTTGAACACCAAATTAAAAATTATATTATGTGAAAGTTTAGTATTTTTTATTTCAACCATTACGATGTTATTTACTACAAACTTATTAGTAAAAGTAACTCATTCCGGATGCAAAGAATTCAAAATCCTTGCCGTTAAAATTAGGAAGTATAATCGTATATAATCAAATAACTCATAAATTAGCAGATATAACTTGGTTAAATATGAAACGCAGACGACATTACCCAGTACTAGTTTTTATCAAAAATTTCTGTTTTCACGTATACCATCTTTGTTTGGGGTGGTTGTTTTAGGTAGTAATTTTTTTCTTGCTTCAATACTAACACTTCACTAATAATTATAAATGGTTGTTATAATTACTAAAACAGGACTTGCTTGTGTGAAGATATAATTGCTACTTTTGTCTGTACAAGAAAAAGAACGCATCTCTTAAGTGCGGACATGGACATACAGTTATGCCTTAACGAAAGGATTAACAGGCCTGAACATACCGGCCGCCTTGAAATAATACATTTCAACTGGTCTAATTATTCATAAGCATGTACACAAAAACAACTTACTTGACTATTAGGTGACAAAGTTATACTTAAATCTAAAATAGAACAAATAAAGTTTACAGACTATTTCACTAATTGTCGGGGGGGCGTTTGGAAGGACGCACACCTTACTTATTGATCTTTTAACAATGCCACTGTTAGTTTTCACACTCACTACTTAACTGTGTCATGCTTTCCTGGGTGAACTTCAGTTATTCTGCCCAACTTCCATTGCAAAGCAGGTGCACATTCGTCCTTTATTAACACCATGGTACCACAAGTTACGCTGTTGAGCTATTGTTTCCACTTTGTGATACTGAGCCTATTTTCTTGCACGTCTAGTAATGAAGTTTTAAGTAGCGTAGTTAATGATCGCCCGACCAATAAATGTCCGGGTGTTAAAGGTTAAAAATCGTTAGGATCGGGTCTTAGAGGACTTATAGGGCGGGAATTCAAAATGGCATCTATTTGAGTAAGCACTGTGTAAAATCCTTCAAACGGTAGATTACTACTTCCAATTACCCTTATTAAGTGCCTTTTAAAACTCTTGACCGCGGCCTCCCACAAATCTCCAAAATTAGGTGGTCTGGGAGTATAAATTAATCGATATACCTCTTCTTGCAATAAAACGTTTGATAGCTAATAGAAATGCTTTGCTAGTTAAATCGTGAACTAATTCTAGATGTACCGCTCGCGTAACCATATAGGTAAATATGCAAACTTAAGATTTTACTAATTTATAATTACGCAATGTTCTATCTCGCAATAAAAATGAGCCGGCGTAATCCAAACCATTATTAGTAAATGGCAAACACTGACTAGTTTTCACGTTTGGTAAATCGCCCATTAAATTGTAACTTGGTTTTGGATTGCACTTAAAACAAGTAATACAATTGCATACAAATTTTCTACATATACTGCGGCCTGATGTAGGATAAAAGTTTCCCTCACGAATGCTAATAATTGTTGAGGACCGCAATGTTTCAAACCTACATGTTCATTTTCCAATATTAAGTATGTTAAATATAATATAATAATAATAAGTATGGGATATATAAATTGTGTGTTTTTTACTAAAGATATAATTGGAATTTTTTAACCTTCCCAATTGAGTCTAAGAACGGATTTAATGATAAAATTGCACTACTACTACTACTTAAGCTTTGATTTTTTAATAATTGGTCAAACACCTTTTGAAAACTGCATTTTTGATTGAGTTCAGCCAGGTAGTTTAAAGAGTTTTTAAATTTCAACCTACTTTCCTATTATCCCAATTTTTCTAGAATAGTTAATAAATCGTAAGAGGTACGCAAATACGGGTTGTAATTTTGTTAAACTAGAAAATTTATTAAATACAGAATCTACAGAAATTGCAATGTTTGCTATTTGTCATTGTTCGGATAATTCGTCTTCATTAATTTTACAACTGCGTGACCATTCCGTTTCAATATGAGATAACCAAAATGGACCACACCACCAAAGAATATTATCTACCAATTTACGTAGAGAATCATTCTTGTTTATTTATTCGTTCGAACAAATAACTATAAAATAACGAACTGTGTCTCTTATACAGGGTGATTTATAATAGGTGTAGAAAATTTTGAAATCGTGTTTGGGAAGCCATTTTAAGAAAAAAAATGTTATATGAAGATAGGTCGTATTTAGTTTTTAATTGAACTACCTCAGATTTAAGTTTTGTTTCATTAGAAAGTAAAAGTACAACTTTAAAAATGGAAAACAAGGAAATTAATGACTTTAAAAGAAAAATATTGTCTATAACAGTTGTTGAAAATGCCCCCCTTAAGTTCGAATGCAAGCGTGATACTTGCGCACAATTGAGTCGTAAACCCGCGCTATTGTTGTACCATCATGCCGAATTTTGTTAAACCCATTTGTTATTTGGTCAAGTAATTGTTCACGTGTGTTAATTTCGACACTATAAACCAGTTGTTACGATAAAAATTTAAGTTTAATAGGACAAGATCAATGTAAAAATCTAATTGCGTGCGTGTTACTTTCTTTCTTTTTGGTGTGACCGTCAACGAGAACAATCGTGTGTTGTACTAAAATAACTGCAAAGAAAAATTCTAAATACGAGGGATGAAGTAAACCAAAGTTATCTTAATTATCCGCTTTTTGGAAACCATAATTACACCAAATATAAATTGTATGGAGAACCGCGTTGGTGTTTAGAATAAACGTTTGCAGGTGAGCGTACTGACTATAATTATTACAGTTTCTTTGTCCGTTCGTATTTTCTGGGCTTACTTTGTTCGATGTCTGCGGAATATTGTTTGCGTTTGGAAATTGTGGGTATCTTTGGGACTCGTCCGTACTGTATGCTGTTGTAATTGGACGGATTAACCTTTCGACCTTTACTGATACTCGGTAACGTGATAGGCTGAAATAAACTCATGCGGTTCGGAGGCGCCGAGGGAAGTTTCGGTCACTCAAGATAGCTGAAAGCAGCGGCTTATGGGGTCTAGTCGTACCACCAAAAAGGGGCTTTCCTTCAGTACTGTGCCGCCGACCTAGAACTTCATAAGTGCTTTGTCTTGCAGCTCTTTAACTTTTAGCAACATTCCAATTAATAGTACCGAATCCTTGTTTAAACATAACTAGAACTATCGATGTCTAACGCTCTAATAGGAAGTCTTAATAAACGATACCCGTATGTGATCCTAGTTAAGTAGCGTATCTTCAGATAACTATTTGTTAATGTAGAAAATTTGTGGGTTGTTGGACCAAGTTTTGTAACTTACTGGTCTCTTATCCTATCTGTTCGTATTACTATCAAAGTAACCTTGACCGCTTTGATGAAGTACAATTTTAAGTCAAGGTGGTGCTTATAATTAACTACCTACGAGTTCATTTGAATCCACCCGCTCTGTGGGCGCGGCTAGAGGTTTATTATCGACGTGCAAAAAGGATAAAACGCCAGTCACTCGTTAGCTATTGCTATCGAGTGGTGTTTATTCTTTGTGTGAATTGTCGCTATTACTTTATAATTTTATATGCCAATACACCGAGAGAGCACGATATGTTATATTGGGCTATTGATATTTTGTGTGTAACCAATTAAACAGTTTTTAAACGGATATCACGTTTTTTTATATTTGTTAAGAGGCCATTAGCTAATGTAATGTAACACATGCTTCAAATGGCCCCAAAGAAACAAATCCAAAGGGTTCAGGTCGGGAGATCTTCGCGGTCAAGCAATAAAACCTCCCCGATCAATCCATCGTTCAGGATAATGTTCATTCAACCATTCACGTACTTGTCTACCGTAGTGAGGTGGAGCGCCATCGTGTTCAAACCACATTTCTTGCCGAACAAGAAGAGGATTATGTTCAACCTTCTTGAAAAGCGTTTCATCAAGAAAAGTTAAATAGTGTTCTGCATTTAGCCTCTGTGGTACAACTTCTAATTCAAGCAGTTCTCCGTTAAAGCTCAAGTATTTACACTAAAACGGTCTTGAAATCGCGATTGTCTAATAGCATGTGGATTCTGGAGATCCCATAGATGGTAGTTATGAGTGCTATTAATACCCTGTCTAGTAAATTGCGCCTTATCTGTCAATGCTATTCTAGTTAAAAATATTGGACCTGCGGCAATTTTTTGTAACATCCAAGTACAAAACGTTGGCGGTAATCATCCGGGCGTAATCCTTGGACACGTTCAATGTGATAGGGGTGTAATTGTTTACGATGTATTGTTCGCCATACAAAGTTTTAAGATACACGAAAATGCGCTGCGATGCGTCTAGGGCTCAGTGAGAGATTGTCCAACACTGCATCTATTGAATAAAAATCGTTATTGACAATATCTTCTCGAGAGAGATTACCTCGATCATTACGTAGAACAACAATGGAACCAGTTTCTTTAAGTCGTTGGAAAGTACGATCGAAAACTCTGGCACTAGGTTGACGTCTATTAGAAAATCTTCGACGATACTCTCTAGACGCCTTGAGGCCGTTAGTATTACAATACCCATACAAATATACCACATCAGCTATACTAAACTCACTCATTTTGACAACTATCAATTTAATTGTTTCACAAATTATGCTGTTAATTTCCATGGATAATAGATTTTAATACTTTAATGTTTATTTCTAATTGAAATTTAAACCTGATGTAATTCAATTAATAAACAAAATACGACTTATGTTCATCCAACATTTTTTTCTTAAAATGACTCCCCGAACACGATGTCAAAATCTTGTACACCTATTATAAATCACCCTGTATAGTTGATTAATTTTTAATCCTTTTGATTAATCAACCATTGATGATTGTTTTAAATTTTGTGACCCACACGGTTTTTTAGTTTACGTTTAGCCTCGATAAAGCCCTCACAGGTTTGGACGAAACGTCGGCCATATATGTAATTTTAAACCGTTATTTTTAACTTTACCTCCGCCTAGAGAGATTATCAAAATTAATTAAACAACAGTTAGTTAAAAAGAATTTATTTTCGTAAAAAACGTAAATGAAAAAATAAGAAAAAACAGTTATTTTTACAAAACCTCAACATTTTTTAATTCGCAATCGCTACTGTCTGAATCACTTTCACAATCGCTACTTTCCGGTTCTAAACGTATTATTAATTCATCTACAACTACATCTAACGCAGGCTCTTTGTCCATATAAAATTGTTCTGCATCCTGAGCATGTTTACATCTAGATTTTCACTCAGTTGCATCAAATGTGTCAAAAATTGGTTACAGTAGTCCTGCACTTCTGCGAATTTAAAGTTGATATTTCTATCGGCCACAAAATGTGTTAAAAAAGCCCATACTAATTCTATAGGATTCAATTTCGGAAAAGTCGGCAGTCTTAAAACGTCGTGTCCATGTTCGAGCAGAATTCTGTCGACTTCGAAGTTTTAAACTGAGTCTTATGCAACTTAATCAAATTATAACGATCCACCTTAAACATTTTGAAATCAAAATGCAATTGACTGTTTCAAAATCATGTAATTTGCAATAATGAGTAATTTAACTTTCTAATTTATAATTGTTTCGGGACTTTATAGGTGATTATCCAATATATTTATTATATTCACTTAATTACAAAACACCATTGTTCTTAGTAATTAAGTGGTTCTCCTAAACTATTTAGAAATTTGTATTCGTTTATTTATTGTTATTTTGAATTCAAAAAATAGCCAAACATTTTAAGTTGCGTTTTTTTTACTTTTACGTGTTTGCATTTGGATAATAATAAAATATTGTATAATTAAAATTATTAAACGGTAGAATAAAATATCTTAAGTTTAATGTACGATATTGAGTAGGAAATTGTAGAAATTTCATCCAAGGGTCAATTTTTTAAATTATTGAAAACCTATATAATTAAAAAAAGAACCAAGGAAAGCTTGCTTAGAATGGAGCATTCACTCTTATTCTGCCTCTGAGTGTACTTAGCTTTCGTGCGAATTAGTTGATTCACTGAGCACCTTAAGAAGGGGCTGTCTCACCCGCAAGTTCTGGTTATTCAAGCTGTACCTTCTCCTCTAAACATACAAGAATTATCTCTTTTGTTAACGCAGACACTTGTTTTCTCATCAATGATGGAAACTTGTATAAACCTCCTCGTAATAAGTGAGAATTCTTCAAATATTTTCAGGAAATGTATTACACTTAACTATTTTCGTTTAAAAAATAAATTTTTTGCAACTAGTTAGGAAAAGTAAAATTGTTTGCCACTTGTCAGATTACTTTGACATTTGTTTTGGAAACAATAACAATGATAACATTCGTCATACTCGATTAGATTTTAATTCGAAATAGGTTCAATTCCTTTTTAAACTTTGTTTTCCAAATTAGAAAAATATTGAATGTTATACGAAACAAAACATGATTTTGTTAAACTCATGTAAAAATAATGCTTTTCGTCACTAGTAACATAAATAGCGAATTTGTTCTTAATTGTCATTATTTAAAATTTTTCTTCTGTTTGAAGGTAGTTTTGCGAAATCTCCAACCAATTCTAATAGTTTTGAATGTTAAATTCATTTTGTGTACAAATGAGCGATTACTTACACGGAAATTTATAGTATATATAGAATAAAAATAGGATCCATTATATTAAATATTAGTTATTTATATATATAAACTATTTATTCTTTGAGCAATCAATATTATATTTATTTATTATTTATTTTACTAGTTTCAACTCAAAAATTATCATTAGTCATCTTCAGAAGTTAAATATGACGATTGGTTTACATGGAAATTTAGAAAAACATAATTTGGTTTGTAATAAAAGGTTTTTAATAATATAAACTAGGTATGTAAAATGTTTGAATCTGGAGTAAATTAAAATAAATTATATTAAGGGGATAAAAATTCTGTTTGATATTTTAATGTAAGATAGTCAAAATTTGTTTGATCATTGATTATTAAATTTGGATTTGTTGTTTTAATGTATATTATTTCTAATTTATCTAAAATTTGTCTATTATAATTAGTTATTTTAAAAGGATGTATGAGTGAATGATTTAAATGTTTATGTTTGTTTTGGATAATGTGTTTAGCGAAAGTTGATTTAATTGCATTTAAATTATAAGAATATTTTTCTGGTTGTTTTAGATATCTTAGATGTTCTTTTTAATCGAATTGTAAAATTTCTTTTAGTTTTACCAATATATATTTTGTTACAAGAGCATAGTAGTTGGTATACGCCGCTTAATTCAAGATTATTATTTATATTTAATTTTTTGTGAAAAAATGTTAGCTAAATTAGTAGGAGCTTTGAAGACAAATTTATAATCAGTTAATTTATTCAGGTCTTTAATTATGTTAATAAATTCAGGAATAAAAGGAATTGAAATGTATTTATTTTTTGGTTTTTCATTAATTGGAATTAATGTTGCTAGATTTTTTAAATTATGTACATAATTAAATTTATTAAAATTATTTAAAATAATTTTAATTGGAAATTGTAAATGAGCAATATGAAAAATTGTGTCTAATTCTTTTAAAATTTGTTTTTGATAGAGGTATGTTGAATAAACGGTTGAAAAGAAAGTAGAACGCTGATAGTTTTTGTGAAAAATGGTGATTTGAAGAAAAAGGAATTGTTTGAACTGTAGTTGTAGGTTTTCTATAAATGTCAAAACTAATAGAATTATTTGAATCGATACAAATATACGTATCTAGAAAAGGAAGACAATTGTTTTGAGAAATTTCTAAAGTGAAATTAATTCAGTGATGTATGTTGGTTCACAAACATAAACAAGAAGCGTTTACATGATGTAAGTAACATGAATTAACCTTATAATGAGTTAATTTAATACAACATAGTTATACAATCGTGTGTGGTTGTATTAAGAAATGTAACTACAAGTTCGTTCACTTAACAAAGTTTTCCTTTCAGTTAAAGTGTATTAATTAATTAACAAAGTAGGAAGTTTGTAACCAAACTTAAACGCCTTTGCAATCTACATCTTCTCGATAGCACAGATTCAATTTTATTTAGAAAACGAAAATTTAATTTAATCGGTGTTTTTAACTGTATTATTGCAATATCGTGTGTAAATAAATTCTGAATACTCAGTAACTCATTAACATAAATTTGAAGTGTTATATGTATATCTGTATTGACTAATAATAATTTTCCTTCGTTACAGATAACACAATTTGCAAAATTAATTTCAACAGGGTACAATTGGATTAACTGACCAAATGTAAGATTTATCAGTGGAAATTCGTCTAGTCCTAACATTTGGCACTTACAATGTCCAGTAATTTGCTGCTTTTAATGTAGAAATTTGCATGTATCAGCATAGGATTACGGATCTGAAATAGCATCTTACATCGTATCCTCTAACTGCTTATGTTTTCACTTAACAGTTCTGTGTTGAAAACGGTTTCTCACCGAAATTAATTGAATTGGGTACTAAATACCTATAGCAAGTATTTTCCATCACCAAACAATAAGTTATTTAGGATAAGAAAATGTTAGTTTTAGTTACAAGTGTCTCGCTTATTATCAATCAATGAAATATTTTTTTAAAATTATTTTTACCAACATAAAATTAACTATACTTCTCACATAATCTCCACTTAACTTCAATATTCTTTTCTTCTATCTATGTTCTTGTCTCCACCACTCCCTTTATCGTTATCTTAGATACCCCGCATCTAGAATGTACTAAAATTCTACGAACGTTTATAGGGAGTTTGTAACTCTCCTGAAAAATTGGTACCGTTCCCTGACAAAAATTTTAAAAGCACGCGCTTCTTTCTTGATATTGACGTTGATGTACCAAGGTGTCGTATTTCCGAAATTTAAGACTTGAGGAATCCGGATTTAATAATTACCTATTTTTGGATATAATACACAAGGAAAAGTTTCCATTTATTATTAGCATATGGCTCCGGCAAGCACAAAAATTAAGAAAATAATAAATAAATAAACAACAATAATCTAAACTACAATAAAATTAAAACTATTAATACTAATTGAATTATTTAGTTATAATTAGTCGTATAATTGAGTAACAGTAAAAATTAAGTTTGGTAATAAAAATTTGGTAACT
Organism: Abscondita cerata; assembly: GCA_030710515.1. Taxonomy (NCBI): domain Eukaryota; kingdom Metazoa; phylum Arthropoda; class Insecta; order Coleoptera; family Lampyridae; genus Abscondita; species Abscondita cerata. The sequence goes on along the minus strand of JALBCR010002316.1, from coordinate 1,072,608 downwards.
TTTGGTTTCATTGTTTTAGTTGACTCTTCCTTGCTCACAGCCGCAAGCTTAAGTTTTTCATCCATTCAATGGCCTCCTCACTGGCTATGTGGATTTCCTCAATACCTCTTGAAAACTTCACTAACGGGCATTCTTCGACTATTAGTCCAGTCACTTTAGACATTTCGTAAATAATAATTTATAAAGTTTTGATTTTTGGACAGTGAATTCTCGCTAAGGTTAGAAATAAAGGGAAAAAAAGTTCCCACCCTAATCGTGGGTGGAACATACCCTTTTGGACAAAAAACTACCCCTGGCGCGGACCCGTTAGAAGTTTTCTTCATTGAACTTCTAAATAGTTGCTCAGACCACAAAATATCATAGGACTAAAAATATTCGCCAGAAAATTTTGCATAAAAAAGTCTTGTATGCCATAAAGTTAATTCTTATAGAATTCTCGCAATTAGGTTTCAAAGTTGACAGTTCAGGCAAATTAGACGTTGAAAAAAAATAATTTATATAATTTTAATTTTTTGACAATAACTTTTCGAAAGGATTAGAAATAAGGAAAAAAAGTTTTCAGTCTAATTGTAGATGGAACATCCTTTTTGGACGATAAATTACCCCTGAAGAACATTCATTCGGTTTTTTCCCTCATTTAACTTTTAAATTGTTGCTCGGACAACAAAATGTTATAAGACTAAAAATATTTGCTATAAAATTTTGCATAAAAAAGTCTCGTATACCATAAAGCTGATTCTTATTATAATATTATTATACAGGGTGTTTGGTGAACACAGGAAAATGACCTCAGCCCATACAATTTGACCTAGGCCCTACTTTGGGTTTTACCCGATTTTTTTTTAAAAAAAGCGACTTTCGCCGCTTTCACACCTTTAAACTTCCATAAGTTTCCTTTTTATTGACAAGTCGGGCAACAGTTTTTTGATCTTGATACATAGTAGGTCTTCAAGTAATCAATATTTGATTATAAGAATGCCGGTTAAAAAAAATAGGAACTTCTAAACTACAAAAAGAGGTAAGAAAATTATTTGGAGACAAACTTTGCATTGCAATGAAAAATAAACTAGAAGAGATCGATCTATTTCTACAAAGTACTTTTTTTTATTTTCTTCATGGTCTTCTCGAGTGACTCTTCTTTAGTCATTGAATTTAAACAATCTTTGCGATAATTCCATAAGAATTAGCTTTATGGTGTATAAAGCTTTTTTATGCAAAATTTTAAATAATATTACTCGAATCTTTGCAACTACTAGATTTGCGATGAAAATTCTTTCGTCTATAGTCTATCGTGCAGAACAAAAAAACAATGTAGTCCAGGTACCCTTAACGATTCTGAGGTAATATGATGGATGCATATCCAAGATTCACTCTAGCAAAAAATACTCAATACTAACTAATTGCTTTTGTTTTTTTATTGACGGAATTACTTAAGTTGAAATCCTTTTTCTTTTATTTGTTTATCTGTTTTGAGATGTGCTGAAATGCAAAGCGATTGAAAATCTCATTTGTAATAGCTGTTTTTTAAATTTTACTTTTTTGTACATTTTATTATATGCTTACCAAGATCAATTATATATTCAAGGTTAATCTGTTGTCACTTGTTGGTACAGTGGCTGCTGTCATTCTCACCGCGGAATTAATAAAGTTTGGAGAGGAATTAGTTTTAAGGATTTGAAGCTGATTTAATTATATTTTATCTTTGTAATTATGTCATAAAATTTGAGTTATGTATTTTTATGATAATACAAGTTTTAATTTTTAAGCTGAGAGAAACTCATTCTCTCCTCTTTCTCTCATTTTCTCTCTCTTCCACGTGGATTAGTTGTGGGAACACCTTAGGGATTCTGAGTTGTTCTATTAAGCTTGTTTTGTTGACAACTTAGTGGCGTTTTTAAAGAAACTTATCCGGTACCGGGTGTTACAGCAACTCTGAGTAGTATGTACTATCCATATTATATACTCTTTGGTACTATTGTCATAAGGATCATTTAATTTCTTTTCAGTAGATCTACACAGAGATGTACTTCAAATTTTATTATACAAACATGCTTAATATTATTGTACGTACCTCTCCTTCCTATTAAAAGTTTATAATATATTAGTTATATCCCTATATATTTACTTGAAAAAGTTTTAAATCAATTTTAGTTTTGCTTTAAATTTTTATAAATTGAATTTGATTTAATGCTGTGTTATTTTTTGTTGTTATAAAAGATAAATGCATTCAATTTTAAGCGTACAAGGTTTATTAGTAAATGTGTGCTTTGGTAAAGTTACACAATACCACATTCAAGAGTTAAATGTCATGTTTGCATATTTGAGCGTACCTTTAAACTTCATTTACTGCCAGTTTAGCCGTAACCAAAAATGATAACTGGAAAATGTGTTGTTAGAATAGGATACGCATATTTATGAAAGAGCGTAAAATTTAACGTCGAAAGAAATTAAATTACAATTTATTAAAAAGTAGGGTAATTTGATTATATACTTAGGTACATATAATTAAAGGATTTTGTTTTTATTTATTTATTGTTCCCAATGGCATCTGTTTTCGATTAATTACATAATAGTAATTATATGATTCACTTTATGTTCTTGAGCGAAAAATGAAACAATTTGTGATGCAATGAGTTTTGCAATAAAAATACATGTGGAGAATGAGTGCGGCTTAAATAAATAATTTAGTTCAAAACTTGTACCAATAAGCGAACAAAAATCCTACATTATTTACAATCTAACAAAGAATAGGGTGAACAGTTCAAGTAAACTTTATTGTATGGACATCATTGTTTTCTTGTATTAATCATGTTCCGTTGCTACAATTCCACGTTTATTTTTAACATTCAATGAATAAGTTTAATATTTTAATCGTGTTTTTTTCGGTTAATTAAATTGATATTTATTACACGACATGTTTAAAATAGTAAGAATGAGATTGGTACTCGGTGTAGAAAAATTGTTTAAAAATCTAAAAATAAAAAACATAACATACAATCAAAATATTAAGTTCATTAAATATTAAAAAATCAAATGTGACGAACATTAACTGATAACCTCGGGGCAGGGTTTAATACAAGAAATCAATTATTTTAATGGAATGTATTAACGTTTACCTGAACTGCAAATCTTCACTACTATTTAATGCTAAAGAATGTACACCCATGAAATTTAAAACTTGGACACCACAATTTCTGTAAACAAAAGTTTGCACGTTGTGAAGCGGGTTTAAGGGTATCATTTACAATTCTAACAGCAGGTAGTCTCAGCAGGGGTTATCTTATAGAAAGACTGTAAAATGAATCATTACATTAAGCACGTTTTAGAAAATAGGTAATTTACGTTGCTTACTTAATTTTTTTCTTTAAAGAATATATATTTGAAGGTATCGCTAATTAAACACCATAGCTCGATTAATTATCGAATCAAAATTTTGTTTAGGAAATGTTTACAAAATAAAATTAGAAATAATTTTGATTTAAAAAACGTCTACAAGCAATAATTTTTAAATTAAATCAATCAGATTCGCAAGTCTTGATTGTTCCACGAACGCTTTGCGGCGTTCCCGCAATTTGTCGGTTTTTTCTCCGACATCAAAAAAAATGCGCGCGAATGCGTTTGCAGGTTTGGACGAATCTAAACAAAACGGCGAACAAACTTATGCGGGAGAATTAAATTATTTATTTTTTGTCCTCCCTTTTGTGGGTTTGTTGTGCTTTAGGTAATATTATGGAGTTGACAGAAGAAAAATGTTTTAAATTAATCAGTGTTTAAGAATGCAAGAAAAAAATGATGTCCCTATTAGCATCATTTGGGCGGGAAATTTCAAAATAAAAAAAAGCGAATTAAATTATAATTTTTACTCTTCTTTGTGCGTAAAAATTTGGTTGGCACTATCTTCTTGTTTTCCGCAATTTTCTCTTCTCAATAATAAATATATATGAACTAAAAACTACTGAAAATAATTATGGGAACAGCACAAACGTTCCGTTTGTTGTTCGGATTGTGGAAATCATAAAAGATCGTTTGTCGTTCTGTTTGACTTTCGGTTCGTTGTTATGTTTGTTGCTCGGTTTGTTGTTCAGGTGTGTACGAAGCTTTACAACTTAAGCAACATTTTTTGGCGAATAAAGATTAGTTTGTGATGTAATATTAGAAACACAAATTTATATCATATCAAATTTATGACAACTTAAAAACCAAGAACGTGTATGTTATTGCTAAGAAATTATTAAGGAAAAAGCGCAATTGCAGTGTAAATATTTATAATTAGATATTTTCGAAAGTTTATAAGTCCTCTATTGTAATCTTAATACTTAAAAGAAAATGTTGTCCATTAGGATTATAAGGAAATGGCTTTTACTTTATGAATAAGTTTCAATAACAATGGAATATCCTTGCTTGTTTAATTTACTTCCTTTGAGTCATATTGCTCTAAGGGTTGTTACATTGGTCATTAGAAGTATGTAATAAATAAACAATTACCTACTGTTTGAGAAGGGTAGTGTGAACCAATAAATAAAGTAAGAAATGTAAATTCCATTTTAGTTTAAAATTTTAAGTGTTGTGAAAATGCCACCTCATCTCGGTGCTGATTTGAAAGCGCGGATTGTTTCGGAATTAGCGGCGGGCCGTAGCGTGCGTGAAATTTCACGTATGTTAGATATACCAAAAAGCACCGTAGGGCATTACCGAGTAAAATGGAATCTTGAACACACTTTGGAAAGAGCCATCGGAAGTGGTAGACCTAAAGTATCTACACGTGCTCAAGATCTCGAGTTGTTTCATTACGTAACAGAACAACCATTTGCTACATACTCCAGGGCTATAGCTGATACACATTTTCCCGGATGCCGTATAACTGCACAAAAAAGATTAAAGGAGATGGGAATGAAGAAGTATAATGCTGCTGCGAAAGAAGTTCTCAGTGTTGAAAATATGAGACGTCGTCTGGAATTTGCAAGGCGATATGTGAACGAACCTTTGGAATTTTGGAATCGAGTGATTTTTAGCGACGAAAAAACGTTCAATAGCCGCAACGATGGACCACTAAAAGTTTTTAGAATGGAAGGAACTCGTTACGAAAATAATCACATATGTCCTAAAAAACGAAGTGGTTATTTTTCTGTGAATGTGTGGGGTTGGGTTAGCGCGCGGGGTCTAGGAGTTTGTTGGGCTATCGATGGACGTCTTGATTCTGCTGCGTATTTAGATATTTTGGAAACTATTATGAAGTGTTTTATCCAGACGAAGATTATATTTTCCAACAAGTAAGTATTCTTATTTCACTATACTTTCTCCAAAAAATAGTTCGGGATCTGTTGAATTAACATTTTCATAATGTATTTTTGTTGTTAAAGGAGAACGCCCCTATTCATACTTCGCGGGTTGTGCGCAATTGGATACGAGAAAATAACTTGGAGCTGTTACCCTGGCCAGCAAAAAGCCCAGATTTTAACATTATCGAAAATGTTTGGGCTGGAATACTTGCTGTTATCCGAAGACAACAAGGGCCAAATTTTATACCAGTAAACCGTAATGCACTAATTGCAGCCATTGATACCGCATGGGAAACGATTAATATTAATTATATTGATACCTTGATAGCGTCAATGAGCAGACGCCTCCAAGAATGTATCAATAATAATGGAGGTCACACCCATTATTGATTTCTTATATTTATTTATATAGTAATACCTTTATTCAAAAAAAGTTTTCATTTAATTTTAAACTATAACTTGGTATCTTAATTATAATTATGTAATAAATTCTTGTCAAAAAACTAAATATATACGTTGACAATAAGAATTGCCTTAGTTTTTATTTTCACTTTTTATATTAACTACAGAAAAAATGAAACGTCATAAAATATACATTTTGTAAGGACTAAATATTATGAATAGAGAGTTTAATAAGTAATAATCAGTCAACCCAAATAACCATGTTTAGTTTTTTGATTTAATTTAAAAGTTATTGCTTGTAGACGTTTTTAAATCAAAATTATTTCTAATTTTATTTTGTAAACATTTCCTAAACAAAATTTTGATTCGATAATTAATCGAGCTATGGTGTTTAATTAGCGATACCTTCAAATATATTCTTTAAAGAAAAAAATTAAGTAAGCAACGTAAATTACCTATTTTCTAAAACGTGCTTAGTGTAATGATTTATTCCACAGTCCTTCTATAAGATAACCCCTGCTGAGACTACCTGCTGTTAGAATTGTAAATGATACCCTTAAGCCCGCTTCACAATGTGCAAACTTTTGTTTACAGAAATTGTGGTGTCCAAGTTTTAAATTTCATGAGTGTACAGTCTTTCGCGTTTATAATGGAGCGGTTAAGAGCAGGTACATGTATTAGTTGTTCCCCTTTAATTGCATTCATATAAACAAAATAAAATGGGATAGATTTTGCTATTGTATAGGTAGGCTTAGTAGCGAATTAACAAAACTGAGGGCCTGAAGCTATAATTTGAAACTGTACACTACTATACCTATGATGATTTCATAAAAGTTCAACGTTCATCTGCAGTTAGATATTGTAGTTTCATGTAAAAAATAATAAAAGTCATAGTAAAAAAAAACTATAATAGAGGATTTTTAAAAGTGAAAGTTGCGATGTTTTTTGATTCAGAAGTTCAACTTTCTTAGATAAATCAACCAATTTTATCATCATAGTTTAAGAGGTTAATCATGCCCATTGTCCAAAAATCAATGTATTGTTACAGAAAATATTTGTTTTTAAGTATAAAGTATAAAATACTGTTAATGTAGTTGATCAAAATTACTGTGATAAACATAATAATTGTTTTTTACTTATCATCATTTACAAATGGCTAATCTGGTGTTTCCACATTTAAAATAAGGTCTTGTTTATTTAAATGACGTTTAATTTCTAATGCTTCTAAAGTTTTAGTTCTTTATATATAATTAGTTAATTAATAGTTTGATTCCAAAATATGTTTTGCAAAATTTCATTTCTTTGGATGTTTGTTTCTAAAAGCGAACAAAAGTTCCTAAAATCTTACTTCAAAAATTCATATATATTTTCCTATGAATTATTATAACATTCTAAATTGTAAACTCCTGATAATTTTAAATTGTTAATTTTGTCCTTCTCATTGAATACTAAACGTTTACCTCTTTTAAATGCCCCAAATTTTATGAATCACCCTTTTAGCCCAGGTAATTTAGTCAAAATTTGGGCCAAACCTCAAAGAAATTAATGTAAAGCTAATTTTTGGCTGATTGATAGTTTTGACCCCCTGAAGAACATATCAAAATTCTCCAAAATTCCTGTGTCCACTTGACAGATTTTATGACGTCACAAAATGGCGGATTCCGGTATTTACTTAAAACACAGTATCTCCGAAAGTACTGAACCAATTTGGGTGAACTTATACGCATTTTAAAGGTATTACAACGGGAAATATTTTTGATAATAACTGTAATTAACTTAATTGTGATGGTTTGGATGTCATTTCAAATAATATGTTGATTATTAGTGTTTTCGACCCATTCTGACACGAATTACCACAAAATTGCTAAAAGTACCCAAATAGTTTATAGGGCATTTTATCAGCTTTCGAAACTGTATAAAGTATTTAAATTCCGACTTCTAGTTACCGAGATATAGTGAAAATAAATAACCATTTAAAATCAAAGTGGGTTCGATCGGATATGTGTTCATTCGTTCTTCCTCTTAATGTTAACATAGACTCGTCCGTTTTATTTTCGTTCTCAGCGTAAGTCACGTGATAGGTTCCTTACATTTTAATGAGTTTTTATAAATAAATAACAACATTCACACTTTACCCCACCTACTTTTAATTAGTCAGAAGTTTAAATATATTTAAAATAAGTGAATAGAAAATTAAAGTAAATCTTGAGTAACTGCTGGTTTTGGTGGATATAATGGAGCAAGGAGACTGTGTTATTTGTAGCAGTTCATTAAAGGGAGGAAAGATTTGAAGACAATGCACGAGATCAGTATAAAAAAAGGTGAACGATTGTACAATACCTTTCTGGAATCGGAAACATTGACAGTTTACATAGAATGCAGGTAAGAAATCTGGCTTCAGTTGAATGGGCCGCATTGCAACGCTCGGCCTATGTTCCTCTGAACTTCGTTTGTTCGGATAAAGTGGAGGATCATACGACGCTTTTGAATGGTTTTCTTTATTTCTGAAAAATAATACAAATTCCAGAATTGCTTATACACGACCGAGCTCCATCCGCAAAGCTTGCAGTGAACGAGAAGGTGCAAGTCAGAAACCTGCGAACGTAGAAGAATCACATCTGCGGTTATTGCTCTCTTCGTTTAATATCAAAGAATGCTGTTTATTTTGTGGCAAGGAAAAATCTTTACAAAAGAAAAAAAAAGAAACAAAAGATTATTTCAAAGACATATTAATTTAATATTCGAAACATGTCTAAAGATGGCATCGCTTTGCCATATATGGATGACCTAATAATACCAGCTAAAGATGAAAAAGAAGCTATTAAAAGAGTGAGGATCGTTTTACGAATTGCAGTAGAATATAGATTAGACATAAAGATAATCGATTTCTTGTAAAAAGAATAGAGTTCTTAGGGCATGTAATAGAAGAAGGTAAACTATACCCAAACACTTCTAAAGTTAAAGCTGTGAAAGAATTTTCAGTACCGACAACAACCAAGCAAGTGAAAAGGTTCTTAGGGCTGACTGGATATTTTCGAAAATTTATTCTAAACTACTCACAAATATCAAAACCACTGAGCGACTTATTAAGAAATAACCAGCCGTTTAAATTTGAAGAGGACGAAACAGCTGCTTGTATCAAGTTGAAGAAGAAATTGTCTGAGAAGCCAGTTTTACAAATTTTTAAACAAGATGCAGACACGGAAGTACATACATACCGACGCAAGTCAAGAAGGATTTGGTGCCGTACTCCTACAAGTATCAGAAAACGATCATCAGTTACATCCCGTTTACTACGCAAGTAAGAAGACCTCACCTGCGGAAAAAAAGTACTGTAGTTACGAGTTAGAAGTTCTAGCGGTCATCAAAGCCATTAAAAAATTTTGAGTGTATTTACTAGGACGTCATTTTAAGATTGTAACAGACTGTAATGCATTCCAGACGACCATAATGAAGAAAGACTTAAGCACCAGGCTGGCACGTTGGATTCTTTTATTGGAAGAATACGATTATGAAATCGAGCATCGTTCTGGAAGTAAGATGTCCCACGCTGACGCTTTAAGTCGTTATCCAATCATGACTATTATAAAAAACGTTACATTAAAAGTAAAGATGGCGCAAGAACACTATTCGATGATCAAAACTTTAAAAGATATTTTGAAAGAAAACGAACATAAAGATATATTTATAAAGGAAGACATTCTTTACAAATATGATAGAGGAAAAGAGTTACTTGTTGTACCAGACGCCATGGAGTTAGAAATAATGTATGTAAGAAGTTATTTTAACAGTGTTGTAAACTTAACTGTTTAATTGTAATTTAAAGTATTTACATAAATAAATGTAGTTACAAAAATTATACTATTTTACTTAAACGCGCGTGGTCTTTACGGAAGTGCTGGAAAAGCCGACCGGTCTCGACCCGACCCCGCTATTATACATATGACCACTCAAAGGTCAGTCATTCTATTTAAACATAACACTCTTCCCTTCCTAATATTTCACCGTTATTAATTATATATTAATCTCTCAGGAGGCTTCGTAACTCTTGTCGATCGCCGCAAGAAGAGAGGCCCACTTACCGGTTTTTGAAATTTTTCAATTGCAAACTGATTACATTGGACGAGTTGAGCGAGGAAACCATAAAAGACACTAGTTTGTTAAAATTATTAAATGGTCTTAAAAATAAATCGATTTAATATCGACGAGACAGAATTCACTTTGCAAAGTGGTTGTATTTTTAGACAACATCGAGTTGTGGTTGCAAATTCGGTAAAATTTAAAATTTTACAAGAAAGCACTGGCAAGAAGTTATGGTTGGTGGCTAGGCATCTCAGCGGATATCGAGGATATGGTAAAGCATTGTCTGCAATGCATTAAATTTAAAAATTGTCCAAAAAAAGAACCAACGCATCTAAGGGAACCAGCACAGGCACCATTCGAAAGAGTACACGTTGATTTTGCTGGTCCAAAAATATGACTTCCAAAAATACTATTATTGTATGCAGGGATATATTTACAACATTCGGTATACCACACGTACTAGTGAGTGATAATGAGACACCTTTTGTTTCGCACGAATTTAAAGTATTTTTGAAAGAAAATTTAATAAACCAAAAATTAACTGCACCTTATCACCCAAGTACTAATGGTTTAGCCGAACGTTGTGTTCAATCTTTTAAGCAAGCGTTACGGTACATGACAATCAGAATGAAAACAAAAGAAATATTTGAACTTGATTACTACATACAAGATGCACAAAAAAAGATTGACAAAGTAATTTCATCCTGAGTTACCTGTATCTTAACCAATCCAAAGTTTGGGAAGAAGGAAGGATTTTGCATCCGTTGGATAAAGACGAAGGACCGATCCACACTTATCATATTGATCATTTAGGACCATTGCAATCAACACATAAGAATTATAGATATATATTTGCAATGATAGATGTTTTCACCAAATATGTGTGGCTCTACTTAGTTAAATCGACGACAACCGTTGAAGTTACTTCGAAACTAGAGTTGCAAAAAAATTCTTTTGGAATCTCTGGCAAAATAATTTCTGACAAAGGAACGGCGTTTACATCACACGACTTCCATAACCATTGTGAAGAGAAAAAAGCAAACGCCACACAGTTACAATGGGATTGCCAAGAGCTAATGAACAAGTTGAAGAGTTCAACATGGTAATGATTTCTTTATTAACAAAGATGAGCATAAACGATCCTACAAAGTGGTACAAACACGTCAACAAGTTGCAGTCGTTAATCAACTCTTCTTACCAAAGAGCAATTGATACAACAGCATTTGAGCTGATGTTTGGAGTAAAAATGAAAACGAAGGACGAGCAGCAATTGAAAATGATATTAGAAGTAGAAATGATTTCATGCTTTGATAAAAAAACAGAGGAGTTAAGAAAAAATACAAAGTACCGGTTTAAGAAAATTCAAGACGAAAACAGATTGCAATGCAAAAAGAGAAAGAAAGCATCAGTCAACAAGATTGGAGATATAGTGACCATTAAACGAACTCAATTTAGTCCCAGAATGAAGTTGAAGAGAAAGCTTTTAGGCCCGTATAAAGTAACGAGAATCAAATCGAATGATATATACGACGTCGAAAGAATTGGTGGTGGCGAAGTTCCTAAGGAAAGGCCGAATGAGCGAATGTAGCGATTCCGACGCAATCCAAGCAGGGCGACAACGTTGAGGGCAATCTGATCCCGAGCATCTGACGTCGAAGTTGAAATAAAGAAGTCGGGATTAAAGTGCGTGCGTTACTTTTAATTAATACAGTGAAAGCAAGAAGCCTGACCGGAAAAATCATATAATATTTTCTTCCACTTGCGTTTGTTATTCAGCGTGACCTGCGTGACATTAGCTTCGTATGTCATCTCTTTGTCTACCAGTTAATTTTTGCCTTCGCCTTAAGAAAACTGTTCATACTCTTCTAAATCAGTCTTTTTTAGGACTAACGTTGATACTTTCGTATTTAATAACGGTAAATATTATTTCTGTGATAAATGGATTAAATAATATTACCTTCTTTTTGGTTAACTTGCTGCTTTACCAAGCATTTGTTATCATGATCATGGTAAGCTTATTTTAAAATCTTATTTTCGTAATGGAAATAAAGATGAAAATGGCATTTGAGTTTCTTCAATTAGCTTATGTTGCGAAGAATTTATGGGGGCTTTACCCAATTTCGAAGTTGAGTACGGTGTATTGTGTCGTCACGTTCATCGTGTGTTAAAGCGTTTTGATAAGACGGGAAGCATAACACACGGAAAATCGCCTAGTCGTCCAAAGATTATCAACGAAGGAATTGCACTTCCGTCCCTATAAGATTTTGGTTGTTTAAGAACTTTTACCACCAAATTTAGATAAACGAATTCAATATTGCAATTGGTTCAATGATACTCTAAGAAATGATAACGTGCTAGATAAAACATTTTTTTCGGACGAAGCGTGGTTTCATTTGACTGGATATGTAAATTCACAAAATTACCGCATCTGGAGTGATGAAAATTCGGTATCAAAATATGCTAGAAGTTTTCATTGGTAACCTTCACGATGATGAATTGCAAGAAAGTTATTTTGAACATAATAATGCCACCGCACATACAACTAGAAGAACGATACAGTTTCTTCAGGAATATTATGACAGTCGAGTTATAGGCAGAGGTTTATGGCCACCGAGATAACCAGACTTAACACCTTTAGATTTCTTTTTATTTGAATATATTTGAACAAAATATATCAAAATCGATTACACACAATTGAAGAGTTGCAAGAGGCAATAGTAAATGCTATCCAAAGTATTACAGAACAGCAGCTACAAGCAGTTTTTGACAATATGAAAAGACTAGTGACATTGTGTCTTATTAACAACGGCTCACATTTTGAACATCTGTTTTTTTAATCTTTTAACAACTTTATTCTCATTCAGTGGTTTATCAAACACTGCAGTTGAAAGACTTTTGAATAATCGTTTAACAATTTCAATACAATACTCAGTATAACGAATTTATTTTAAATAACTATTTGTATGTAATGTTACATAGTGTAAATTTTCCTCACCGTTTTTAATAATCATAATTAAAGACAATAACGATATGCAATATTTATGTGAAGGATGGCGTAATTGCACTACTCGGAATCATGGGAGTAGAGATTAACAGTAATGTGGAAGCCTTTTGCACACCCTGTTAGTACAACATCGATAACAGTTAATTATTTTTCCATTACTAATAATTTGAAACGTTTCTGTTGCAACCCCTTGTCTTGATTTAAACACAGATTTAAATTTCGACCTAACCTATTTTTCAAAATAAATACGAAGTTAGGTAGGTATATGTAGTTCGTGCTTATTTTAAAAGTGGCGGAACATGTTTACTATGTTCACTTTATAAAAGAGCTGTTTGGTCAGGCTTTTCTGCTCTCACTGTATAAGTTTGTATTGAAATAATAAAAATGTATTTGGAAAATAAAGATGATAAGACCTATAGTAATAAACATTTCAGAGCAATTGGAGGTTGCTGTTGCATCAACTGCTCTAAGAGAAATTGGAGACAGTATTAAAGAACTACTGGTTGTTGCAGAAAAGTCCACTAGAGAGTTTGCTGTAGGTGACTGTATTGACCAGAAACTCAACAAATTCAAAAACATTCATATTGCCCGCAGATGTCAAAGGCATATTTTGAAAGCACTCATTGAGTATCAGGAAGTAGACAGTGCTAATTGAATAAATAAATTTTTAAAAATGTTGTTTTTTTCTGTTTTTTTATCAACACTTCATGAATTATTACACTTGGTGTGTTGCAGGGAATCCTCATTCTTAATGATAATGCTTTAAGAGTTGAGCCTGTGGCAATGTAGCAAAGAGTCGCTATCAGTCTACAAAAACATCTAATTATTAATTTTCGTCATTTTGTTGCGAACAAAATTTACCTATTTGCTGCAGGAATTGCTTGCCTCAAATGGATATCCTGCTTTACAATAAAGTGTCGAAATAATCTCAATAAATAAGTGAATATTATTTCCGCTTCCATTTTGAATATTTTCGGAACGTCTGGCAATCCATTATCTTGCCCATTTTCTATGCTGTTTATTCTTGGTTGCTTGCTCCTTTTTTTTAAATTAGCATCCAAGTATAAGTGGCTACTGCAAAGGTCGATAGTATGCCAGTATGCCGATGTCTTTGACTTTGATCCATAATAACAACAGTATTAACACGAAAAGATTAAATGAAATTAAAACCGTAAGCACAACTACTTTGACAATAGTGCCAATTGATTTGACGGAAAATAAAAAATTTTATCAAATCGGTGCAACGTCATCGAGTTAGGTCAGACTGAGCATTTGAGCAAATTTATTTGAAGAAAATTTGGTCTGACAAGGACTTATATGAATTTATTGTGAGCAATTTTTATAACGTGTCTGATAACATTCCATTGTTCTACTGACAAATAAAGTTGATTTGATTTGATCTGACGAATAAATATCAACTTTCTGTACATATTTTCGCGTAATCGTTGAAACCACTAATATGTAATAGATTTTTTTCTAAACTAATGTTTTGTATGTATATTATTGGTAGAAGTACTTCATTAATTGATTTTGGTAAATCTTCTTTTGGCATCTTCTCACATAATTTTGTGAAGTGTAAGCAGTATGGTTTGTAATTTTTCTAAATACATACCACGTGATGAAGTAATACCGAACAGGTTAAATAACATGCAAATATCCAATATAGAAATATTCTTTTCATAAAGTAATCTTGTAGATTTATATATCGATGAATATAACGGGCCATATAATTGAATTGTCCGTATGTTTTTTATGACAAGCTACAATAGCTGCACTGAAATTTTTAATATTTTTTATACAGAAGTTTTTGACAGAAATCATGCTCATATTTCTTAGAAAACTGTTGATATTGAAAGTTTTATTACCAGAATGCTACTCATTATTATATCATTGTGAATTACCTAGACAGCATTAATAATGAGTACAATGGCACCTTATCGCAGATACGAACTAAATACATCAAGAGTGCGTGTTGTTAAAGATAGAGGTGATGAAATTATTGAGTGGTATGATCAAAAAGTATTTGCTTTTACTTCAAGTAAATGATTAAGAATATAGCTTTCACTTCTAGTAAATAGTAAAAAAAAACCATTTTAAAAGTTTTAGATTTGTTATCACTATCCAGACCAGTCAGACCTAAGGTGAACACCTAAAAATTTCATTAATATTTAACGCAACAGTTCCGAGTGTTGGTGAATGACCCTAACATCACATTCATCGATTAAAGGTGAGTCCTTTGAAGATTTTTTTTCGTATGTAAAAATTGGTCCTTCGCCTTTTTTGACGTTAAGAACCAGCGACTGTGATCGTGTAAATCAATTTGAAGCTGCAACTGCAAGAATCATCTTTAGATTGAGGTCGTAATTCTAATCTCAACTCGGAATCTGTTAGGGTTCCTTGTAAACACACTTCAATTAGTATTGAAGGTGTAATAGTGAAGTACCTATAACTACTTGCAACATAATACGTGTAATCGCTTATTTTCGACGCTTATATTCCCAAAATATTTGTTCGATCAACCTAAAGTTAGTGTTGATGTATGTATGGACGTATCTTCGTGGATCATTGTTTTACATCTGTGCGAATTAATCTTTTAATTGGCGCCGAATTACATTCCATATATAGTCATCCAGAACAACCAGTTGAAAATGAGACAGTCTCTGGTTGGGTACTTCATGGACGGGCTACATGTAATACTCACGAATGGTTAAGTTAACAAGTTTCTATGCTACGGTTAATTTTTCACTTCATTTAGTCTTAGAAATTATCATCTTGGTTCAAATGTGTTATCTCTCAATGACACCCAATTAACAGGTCTTAAACTCCAAAAATATATATTTGCCATTGAGTCCAACAAAGTTGACTTCGCACAAATTAATAAATAAATAAAAAAGTTTTTACTAAGCTGCATAGGTTATTGCCACCTTGTCATGCTTGAAAAATAAAAAGTTTTTGCCATCGATTAGTATTAAGTCGGTTTTTTGCTATGGATAAAGAATCTAAAAAATATACCAAGTTTAGTGTGCAAGAGACAATTGTATTTTAATTTGATAACACACGCAACACTGTAGGGAATCACATTAATTGAACATCAATTTCAAACTTGGAAGTCCTAAATATCAATATTTTCTAACCTGTAGGTAAATTTTTTCACAACTAATATCTAAAATACTCATAAATAGTAGTTGTGTAACCAGGCTGTAAAGTAGATTTTTTTCGGTCTTCACTCTCTTTTGTGAAGATAAATTATTAAGTTATGAATATAGTAAATATTAGTTATTTTGGTAACAGATTTATTACTAAGAATGTCAACATCGATCTGTCATTTTTTGAAAATTGTGCGAATTGTTATTTATTTATTTATTTATTTAAGTTTACAAAGTAGGGCCACAGGTAAACCTAAAACGGCCCTCAAAAAAGAATACATATTAAGAACTAGACTTAAAGTAACATTAAATTTGAAATTAAAATTAGAGATTATCCTCTACTAATACTCAAAACTGGTCACCCGGATACAAGATTCGAAACAATTTTCTTTTTAAATGTAGTTTTAGAATTATTGAAAATGTCGATGTTATAAAATGACGTATTATAAAGATTTAAGGTATGAATGAAAAATGAGTTTTTATAACAGTCAGTATTGGCTTTTTGGTGTGGAATAACGAAGGAGTGCGAGTGGTTGTCCTAGGGATGCGGAAAGTGATCTCACCTAACAAGTATGGACAGTCAATATAATTATTAAGAATTTTATAAAGCATCATTAAAGCTGCTACATCACGTCGTTCAGCTAAGCATTCAATTGAGGCAATTTTTCTAAGTTCACTGGTCGGTAGATCAAAAGGACATGGACTTTTATTTACTTTATAGTACAAATATCTCAGCATGTAATTCTGAACTCTTTCAATATTGGATACATATTTTTTATTAAATGTTTATTTAAGAGTTAAACAGCATGACAATTGGTTTTATGTCGGTGAAATCACTTGTGCATCTCTTTATGAAACCTATTAGTTTGTAGGAGTTATTAACAATCATGTTGACATGAGTGGTGAAATTGAAATTATTGGTAAAGATAACGCCTAGATCTTTAACAGATTCAACAGACTCTAGTAGAACACCATCCAGATAATATTCTGCTACATAGTGACCTTTTTGTCTAGATATTGACAATACAACACATTTTTGATATTTAATAAAAGTTTATTTTCATTACACCAAGTATTTAAACTATTTAAGTCATTCTGCAGCAATGATTTATCTGAATTGGATTTGATAGAGCGGTACAATTTGAGATCATCGGCATACAATAAGGAAAGAGAATGAAATATATCTGGGAGGTCATTTGCAAAGATGACGTAAATTAGAGGTCCAATCTTTGTACCTTGTCCAATTCCTGATAAAGGAACAATACTTTTGGAATAATGATTTAGAAAATTTACCCTAAAACTGCGATTTTGTAAGTAGGAACAAAAAATGATAAGACAGATTTACTAGCACCAAGTCTGTATAGTTTAGTCAAGAGAATATCATGATCAACCACATCAAAGGCCTTTGAAAAGTCGGTATAGATGACATCTACTCTTCCACCTTCATCTAAAACGGAATGCACATAGTTAGAAAATACGAGAAGATTTGATTCCGTGCTCCTCCTTGGAATGAAACCATGCTGGAGCGGACTAAGTGAATTTTGGACACTACTGAGTAGGATTTTATAAATGACATTTTCAAAGACCTTTGCTGGGCTATTCAAGATAGAAATTGGTCTATAATTTGTGACCTCTGATTCAGACCCTGATTTGAAAACAGGAGTTAGTTTAACTGCCTTCCAGAGGTCAGGAAAATACCATTGGATAAAGACAAATTTATAATAAAATGCAACTGTGATACTAGAACTTCCTTAAGTTGTTTAAATATAAATGTTGGAATTCCATCGGGACCACTACTTTTTTATTTTTCAAATTATTGAAACCTTCGAGTACATCGTTAACTGACACAAGACCAAAATTAAAAGAGTTATTGTTAGTTTGATTAGGATTATTGCACATTATTTTTCCAATATTGTACTCAGGTGGGATACTGCTATGAACTGAGCTAAAAAACTGAGCAAAGGCATCAGCTATGTCTTTCCCTTGGTATTTAACCTCATTATAGAACATTTCATCTAAGATTTTGGTTTTAGATCTCAACAGTTTAGTGTATGACCAAAACTTGCTAACATCAGTACCAATTGACATTTCCACATCTTTTATAAAATCAGAGTACGCATTATCAATAGTTGATTTTAAAAGAATTCTTATCTCTTTGAACCTTGTTTCAAAGTATACAGAAATTTTTTTTTTTAGCTAACTTATTTTTATTTTTAGTAGTCTAATTATTTCTTTATTAAACCATACTGGGTATTTGCTCTCTGATCTTATTTTCTTGATAGGAATGCAGGTATCAAAGATATTATATATAATTGAATAGAATAAGTCCACAGCACTGTTTGGATCAGTTTGATCATATAAACGGTTCCAATCTGACTCAATAATTTTATTTTTAAAACTTCAATATTAACTTTACTAAATTGATAATATGTTTGGTTACAAGATTGATTTTCAACTCTGGCATGAGAATATGGATTACTTGGAAATCGTATACAGACACTAAGCGCTGGATGATATTCATCCTCAGGTACTAAAAGTACCTCTTTTGTTACAAATGTATTAGCTATACTAGAGAGAACTAGATCTAGCGTTTTATTGTTTGAGTTAAGAACATTGTTTTGAGAAATGAGATTATACAATAACATAAAATTACTAATACATTGTAGTTTACAATCTGCAGAATTAGACTGCACAGAACTATTACTTATACTTTCATAAAACTGAGAAAATGCTGGCAAGTTAAAATCTCCAATGATAACTATGTTTTCATAGAATTTTCCAGAGGTAGATAATTCTCCAAACCATTCATAAAATTCAAGATAAACAGAATTATTACATTGCGGTCTAAAATAAACTATACAAAAAATAAAATTATATCCATTTAGATTTAAACTACAAATAATTGAGTTGCATTGATACGATGAGTATGCCTTAAGAAGCCTTGGACGGAGAGCGGATTTGATGGCAAGAAGTACACCTCCACCTCTTCCACGACCATCCCCAGGCCGGTCAGCACGCCACACAGAATATCTCAAGTCGAATAGTTCGTTATCATATATTCCATCATGTAACCAGGTTTCACTCAAAGCAATCACATCAAACTGATTAGCAACAACAGTCTTATAAAACTCTTTGGTTTTTGTTCTCAGTCCTCGTACATTTTGATAGCAAGCAAGAATATTATTTAAATAAACATTATTATATTACAGAGAAAAGAAATAATTGTATTTAAACTTTATTATTTGGAAATAGTTTGTTTAGATCATCTTGAGTTACTACTACTTTTATTTTAGAGTTGTCAGTTTGTCGAAGCAATATTTTGCCACCACTTACCCAAACATATTTCCAACCATTATCTTTTTTAAGTTTTCTTGCCTTTGCTAGCAAAATACGTCTTAATTGTGTTAACGAGTCATTAATATAAATCGGAGAACTGGACATAAAACCAAGATGAGTTGTATTTAAATCTTTTTTGATTTCTTTTTGATAAAAAACATGATTATTTTTTAATTTAAAAATATTGTCTAACATATCTTCTTTAATATCAAAACCAATAGCAGTAGACAGTTTTTGTAGAACAGGGAATACTTCTTCATTATCCTTAATTGGCAGACCATGTATTTCAATAGAGTTTAATCTTGATTCTTGATTAGCAGTGTCCAACTCTGACTTTAGATCAATGACCTGAGTTTTTAGAGACTTATTTTCAGTCATAAGCTGTTCCATCAAATCTTGTTGTTTCTTAATCAAGTTGTTTTGAGTATCTATAAGACATGCATTCTCATCCATTTTTGCATTATAAAATTCTAATGATTTGTTTATGTCTTCTTCAAGTTTTTATGTAACGTATTTAGCTTATCAATGTCACCTCTCAACCCTTCTATTAATTGTTTAAGTTCATCCATACTACTTTCAGAATTATCAGAGGTTATGATAGACGAATCTTTTCTACTCAGCCTACGATTCTTGTCACAATTAGGGCAAATCCAATTTTTAATAATTTAGCTTCAACTTCAGTAATTTTCTGACACTTCCAATGAAAAAGAAAATTGCACTCACCACACTTGATTTTTTCCTTTACAGACCTGTTTATAGTTAAACTACATGTGCCACAGACACTCATTCAAAATGATATTTCAAATTGATTACTAATTTTTCCATAAGAGACAAATAACACACTTTTGATTCATAAATTTCAGTACTATAAAACACGACAAGTTCAAAGTTTATTATAATTAATTTATAATTAAATACATAAAACAAAATTTTGTATCACTTAGTGGTGACCTTGAGTGGAGTAGAGGGGAGCACAGAACCGCACTCATTGAGAACTCGGTCTAGAGTTATATTGTACTTTTACCAGATTTTAACAAAACTTCCGTTTACTTTTTTTAAGAGATGAGTACAAAAAAGTGCTTCTTTACGGCAGCAAATGAGTACGTAAATTTTCTCCTTTTTGAAAAGCGCTTAAAAAAATTTTGACATATAAAGTGACAATTTTCATAATTATATTAGGTGTCAAAATGGTCTACTTTTCATAGTAGTTACGAAAAGTCAAATTTTTCGCCACTTGCCAGATTGGTTTAATATTTGTTTTAGAAATGGTAACCTTAGTAACATCGGTCACACTTGATTAGAATTTGAATTCGAAATAGCTTTAATTCCTTTTTTAAACTTTATTTTTTTCAAAATTATAAAAAAAATATTGTATGTTACACTTAACGTTTCGTCGCTGGTAACATAAATAGCTATATTTCTTAACATTATGTAATATAACATTAAACACCTTTTCATTAATATTAGTCTCAAATAATTATTGTCAATTATTTTTAGCAAACTTTGATGCAGTTTCTGGATAATATTTCACAGTTTTAGGGATAGAACAATTTTTGAAAATCACGTATTTTTACCTCATCCGTAATTTTTTTAAACCTGTTTTTGACAAAATAAATAAGCGTAATTATTAAGAACTAGTATAATGTAGAAGTACTATTTTGTCCAAAAATAATTTTTGTTCAAAGTTTTATTGTTTTCACACATATTTGCATGGCGAGAAATAAATAATTTTTTTGGTGCATGCTCTGCAAAATGTTAGTTTAGATGAATCATTTGAGTCCGCAAAATGGTACTTTAGCGGACTAGGCCTTTAAAAAGTTTTAGCGGACTGGTTAGTAACTTAGCAACCCTTTAGAAAATTGATTTATTTTTATTTACAAATTATGGTACAGAACAACTATCTAAATATTTAAATTAATTATTATTATACAAAACACCTACTTTGGAAGATGAAAATGGAAATGGCAGTTTTTGGCGTTTTTAAAACTGTTTCCAGAAAATGAAATGGCATCTTGAGTTTGTTTTTGTATGTTTGAAGCAACTGATAAGGTTGATGAAGTCGATTTTGACGAAACCGTGCAATTATCAGGCGGTAAAGATGATGATGATGCACTGGATTCTTCTTGTCCTATGATTAAACTCGCTAGTTTCTTCTTTTTTTCTATTGAAGCTTCCATGTAAGATTCTGCGACAGCCGACGAGCCCCAACCACCTAGCCGCTTCAATGTAACCAAATCAGCTCCCGCATTAGCAACAAGCGTGGCGGACGTACGCCGGAAGCAGTGACCAGTATATAGCTCCGGATTTGACAGTTCCAGAAACTCTGTTACCTTTGCGGGCATGTTTCCAAATGAATGTATACCAACCCGCTGTACGGTGCATTTTTGGTTTCGATACGCCACAAAGAAATAATTATGAGTTACATGTTGTGGACGTAGACGACTATATTTATGGAATAATTTTAGGGGGTTAATAACTTCGCCCTCAGCAGTCACCGTAAATACTCTCTTGCGATTTGTCTTCGTATTGGAAAGAGTGATTATTAAAGAATTCGAATGTTCTATAATGTCACAAACTTTTAAAGAATGTAACTCCTCTCTCCTACAGTCTCCACAAATGCCAATGAGGAGAGCAACCTTATTTAAAAGAAAATGTTAAAAACGAAACCTCATATTTGAAAATTTCTCATCTTGACTTCACATCTTCATTTACAAGATTCACATGATTTTTCTTCTTCCACTCAACGAATAATTCATATTCCTTCTCATACAAGGCTCGAGACTTCGCCGGAAGCAAATTCAGGACAATATCTTTGGCTTTTTCCGAAATTACGAGAGGAACCACACACATTTTGAAAATTAATTATTTATTATTTTTTATTTGTTTTGGTTGCCATGATCACGTAACGATATCTATGTTTTTACATTACATTTGTGTCTCATCGGTTTTTAGAAGATAATTGGCAGAACTGATACCAAAAAATATTGTAGACATCACGTACGAAAATAGTTTTAGCGGACGAATGGTTTTTTTACGGACGAGGCGTACTTGATACATAAAATACTATTATACATACCGGTTTACGTTTAAGTAAACATAAAAATAGTCTCATAAAAT
Organism: Abscondita cerata; assembly: GCA_030710515.1. Classification (NCBI taxonomy): domain Eukaryota; kingdom Metazoa; phylum Arthropoda; class Insecta; order Coleoptera; family Lampyridae; genus Abscondita; species Abscondita cerata. Next base: position 1,050,241 of record JALBCR010002316.1, on the reverse strand, counting down.
ACAAAAGAACCTGTTTTAAATTTTATATGACGAAGTAATAGATAATACGTATTTGCTACTATTGATAAATGTTTATTTTTATCAAATAACTACATAATAATGTTATCAAATAAAAAATACATATTTTAAATATCGAGCGATCATAAAGATTTTAGATAAGGTATGGCTATGACTTTGACATTATCAAAATTTTCATATCTTTGATAACAAAATGTGTATTCTTGGTTGCATAAACGATACAACTAAATTTTTCCCGAAACTCGGCCAAACACGCAACAGCGGTGTATACCCACTAGCCGTTATTGAAAACATTGTTACGGAAGTAAGATTCAATAATAAATATATTTACAGTAAAACCTCTATTTTCGGCCACTTCTTAAAAGCGGTCACCTCTAAAACCGGCCAAGTTTTCCAAGTAAAAAACCAATTATACGGAAATATCCATATTAATGACCCATCTAATAGCGACCATCTTTCGATAATGGCCACGGCCACTTACTTGTAAACTTTCTTAGAAAAATACATGTAATTCTACCTCCCATCTCCAACCAATCTTAAGTAAGGTCAGTAGTAGACAACAGCTTAGCGTTCAAGTTGTGCATAATATGTAATTGTTTCATTGAGTGAGGCTTAAGTAATTACCGGTATTTAAGAACGGATTTAAAGAATTTGTTCGATTTACAATAGGCAGTCATTACAGAGAAAGTGCAATTAAAAGGCTCATTAAGCTCACCCCAAAAATCGTATTTTGAGTACATAGTTTGAGTTAGTATGTTCAACAGTGCTGTTACATATAGACGTACAGAAAAATTACAATGTCGCTAAAAAGAAAACGTTTGTCTCTTAAAGAGAAAAGGTTCCAATACAGAGCAGAAGGGAAAATTTTCTAGAACTGAAGGGTTTGAAATTGACCGAGTAGTTTACAATTGGTTTTGTAAAGCTAGGTATAAAAATATCTCTATATCTGAATTTTTAATAAAAGAGAAAGCATTGGAAGTTGCGAAAACATTAAAATGACGGATTTTAAAGCGTCAAATGGGTGGCTTGAAAAATTTTGCCAAAGACATAACATAACCATTAAAACAATTTACTGGGAGTCGGCTGATATTAACCTGGACATTGTTGAAGCTTGGAAAGCAAAGCTGTCAGTAATATTGAAGGAGTATTTACCTAAACAGCTGACGAGACCGGACTTTTTTAATAATAATAATAAAAAGCTGCAAAACAAAGATTGACAATTTTATTTTGTACAAATATGGAAGATGATAAAGGTAATTCGTTAATCATTCGAAAAAGTAAACACCCAAAATGCTTTAAAGTCTCTCATATCAACAAATTGCCCTTAGAATGGGTATCTAATAAAAAGCTTAGATGACGGTAGAGATTATGACTTCCTGGCTAAACAAATTTAATGAAAAATGAAAAAGAAAATAGAAAAGTCTTATTATTTCTGGATAATGCCACGACTCTTGAAATGTAAACATTGTTTTTCTACCCCCAAACACCACATCCCATTGCCAGCCACTAGATCTAGGAATTATCCAAAACTTTAAGATGGCCTACAGGAAGTTTTTAATCAAAAGGCTGCTAACATTCACAAATACCGAACGTACTTTTGAAGATGCAGAAAAAAGTATCAATTTAACCAGCGCTTTAGTTGGGATATCAGTAACCTGAAGAAACGTTTTGCCTATTACAATTGCTAAATGTTTTGCGAAAGCAAGATTCTCGGAAAAAGTCCTGCAAGAAGATTTCGATGAAGAAGACGAAATTCCACAATTCAGCTTTTTCCTGTATTACTAGAAGGTAACCAACGTGTAAGCCTTGAAAATATGCATCTATTGATTGTGATGTTTTGACCGAAAGCCCCAATTTAAGTATTCAAGATGTAATCAATGAATTAGACTGTAGTGAAGGCTGTGATTCGAACAATAAAAGTGGTGCAGAAGAATTTTATCAAAATGTGAATCTTCTGTTTTACAAACTAAACTTAAAAATGTAAAACAAACCTCAATACAAAAATATTTCACAAAAATGTAATTTAATGTTATGTATATGTATGTAATTAATTATTGTAATAGGTATAACGAGCAATTACAAAATAGGTACATATTGTGTAAATGTATGTATTATGTATTCAATATGTATAACTCTCCCATTATTATATCGTCTAATTATTTAATATTGCATCAGCACATTTATAGTAACTTTTGATGAACACCGACAATCAATTGGTGTTTATTAGTTGAAGTTATCAAAGGTATGAAAAATTTTCTAATGTTAAAGTCATAACCACACTTTATCTAAAAACTTTATGACGCTCGGTATAAAATGTCTTCCATAATTAATATTTCTATATTAAAAATTAAATTAGCATTTTTGAAGACACTTTTCCTAAAGAAGCCATTTTTAGTTTCATTTAATAAAGTGAAACTTTAAATGGAATACTGAATGTTGATTACTTTTATTTTAAAACTTCTTTTCCAGTCGTTCAAGTAATACTTTTACGAACAAAGTAGGTACACCCTAGGAAAGTTTGCATTCAAATTTATCAATTATTCTAAGGACTAAACGTATAATAGTATTTTTAACATGTAAGGTTTAACGGTTTAACTAACTCTTAGATTTACATATAAGGCGGCTACAAAATACTTTAATCAAAATCTACGTACTTTTTTTTGTTTAGATTCTTGTATTATTTTTAACCCACATTGTGTAGCAAAGGGGAGAGATAATATATTATAAAATACACATTATAAAATCGATTATTCAACAGTGTTCTTTCTCAAGCTTGAATATAAATGGGGTATAAAAATATTAGAGTACGATAATAAAAAGTAAGTGAATTGATAAAAAGTATACTGACGATGATAATAAATAAATTTACGTAAAACTAAAATATAGCGATTTTGTATTTTATTTATGAGTTTTGATAACTAAACTTTCAACTTCAGAATAAACTAACTAACTTCTTTCATTTTATGGCTCAGCTTTTAAGGGCTAAACATTAATGAGAAAATTGTGATTAAAATAGTAATTAGGTACTTCATAGAAAAGATGAACAAGAATAAATAATTTGTAGAAATATGTAAGATACCGACTGTGAACTATTGAACATTGAGAAAAAAAGATATTTTACCTTCTTATAGGAAGGGCAGGGTAAACACAAACACTGTTGTAATTTGTGGCGACGTTTCGTGCACAATGGTGAGCACTTACCAAGTATCATCAACTCAAAATTACGATTATATGTATTTGTAAAAATGTCTCAATATTCTTACACAATTTTAACGACCGACGGTAATGTTATTGATGTTTGTATGTAACTAATCAATCTGAATTACTCCATGTTGCCTATTTCCCAAATGTTTCAAAAGATTTGGTTTACCTGTTCAAGTAAACAATTCTGGCGAACGCAAGTTTCTTGAAACATATGATATCTTTATTCAAATACGTACATATTATAAATTTATATGTTTAAACTAACAATAAGGAGCACCGTTTGTTTACAAAATGCGAAGTTTACTTAAAAGTCTCATTTAAATTTATACGTAGGTACCCAGCTAAGCATTAGTGATGCAGTTTCCTTATAATTCCTCATTTAAAACTTAATAATAAACTATAATTCGTACGATAATTAACTATACCGTGCGTCCCATGGAAAATTTGGCATAGGCATTTACCATGTTAAATTAAAAATTAACGTATATCTGTATTTGGCACAATATGAACACAATATAACAACACATTATGTTGGATAGATAAAATAACACAAACTGATATTTATGAGTTATTAGTGATGAGAACAATGTCTTGTACTTTACAAAATAATTACAAACTAATATATTTCTATTTGTTGATACGTTTCACAAATTTTAAAAATTGCTTTTTCAATCTTAATTATAGGAACAAAGGCATTTTTATGTTTAAGTATTTCTGCAAATTTTAATTGTTTCAGATGAAAATGTATTGTGGAAATACAAAATTCATTTTGGTTTGATGGTATGTTAAGTATATCATAATGAAATAATTTAATAAGTTTTATTATAATTAAAACGTATAAAGGTAACATTTTCAATTAGAACATATGTTACTAGTTTTTTCAACGTATCAAAAAATAGAAATATATTAACTTGTAATCATTTTGTAACCTACAAAACATTGTTCTCATCACTAATAACTCATAATTAAATAAAATTCACAATAATGTTAAAAATATCATCTTACAAACTGATATGATAATATTGAGTGTTTAAAGCGTATTTTACTGAAAAGTAAGTTATTTTTGTAAATTTTTATTTACTAACCAAATTTTTTATTATTTATTAAACAGCCTTTGTGGACGAATTGGTTAATTTGTTGGCTAGTAAAGTTTTTCACTTCCTTACCAGGGTTCAATTTTGATTGCAGTATATTTTTTATTATTATTATAATACAATTTTGTAAAGTGAATTTAATATTTTGAAAAAATTAAAATTATTAGACTCATATAATAAAAATTGTATTAATAATGACATCTATAATAATTAATAATAAAAGGTAGAAAATATTTCGGCTATTCGTTCATGTTCATAGGATTATGGCGTGCACGATAAGTGTTGACAGGTAAATGTCGACTCCGTAATTGGTTGTAGTTTCATCGAATAAACCAATTTGATGTTTTGTAATTAGTGGGTAAAGTGCTTCAACTAGACTGTTTTTAATCTGTGCGAAATTTTTTGGTGATTGGTTCCGATGATACTGAATTTGTTGTACAAACACGGTCTATGAAAATGATCAGTTTAGGGTCGCAATCCGCCATAGCAGTTACAGTCTAAACACAAACATTGTAGTTTTTACGATCCTCTATTGTATTCCCAGGTAAGCTTCTTAACAATTACAACGGCTTATTTAAACTGTTTACTTCAGTAAATTTTTTAAAGATTGTCAAAATAAGCATTTAAATTAGTGGAATTGAAAAGGTAAATGATACATTAATTACGAAATATTTAATTTAATAGGTACGCAATGCACATAATCAAGAATTAATTCTATATTTTGAAATATTTAGGTGAAAATGGTTACAACATTTACATTAAATTATTTTCCGGTTAGTTTCTTCAAAGGAACTATTGGATAATACATTTTTTTAAATTAAAAAATTGGATGAAATGCGCAAATTCTATGTTAGATTTATTTGATAAAGTAAACTTAAAATTTGCTAAATTCATCCAATTTTTGATCAAAACATTTTTTTCAAATAGTTGCTTCGAAGCAATCGGCTGGAAAATAATTTAATGTAAATGTTGTAACCATTTTTACCTAAAAATTTCAACATATATTTTTCCAACATAATTTTATACTACGAACTAAAAATAATACAATATGTATACAAAATAATACAATAGGAATATGTAAAATTTTGTCTCATTTGTTTAATATTTAGTATAGTATCCATTAGAATTGATACATTCTTCTAAACGCCTTCTCATACTGTTTACAAGATTGTCACAAATTTGGGAATTTCTGAATGATTCCCACGATGCCGTCACATGATCGGTTAGTTCTTGTAAGCTTCTCTCTCTTACGCCATTGAAGCCAACGTCGTTCCAACTTTTCACCATGGCAGCCCACAGATTTTCTATCGGATTTAGGTCGGGCGATTTAGCTGGCCATGGTAGCAATTGTATTTCAGGGTGTTCGTTAAACCATTCATCCACAATTCGAGCGGTGTGGATACTACAATTATCCTGTACCAAAACAATATTTTCCATTTCTGCTTCCGGAAATATTGCTCTTACGGACGGTAATAACACATCCTCTAATACGCGTATGTATTCTATTGAATTAAATCTAGGTGGAACAATTCGAGTAATTTCCCTGGACCATTTTACTCATCCAACCCCAAAACCCTGCATTAATTCGACCACTCGTTTTGTTAGGAAGGACGTTTTCTACGTCATAGCGCGTTCCATTTGCTCGCCATAATTGCACGGGGTTTCCTGTGATGTCGAAAATGATTTTTCGTCGGTAAATATAACATTTGACCAGTCTCTGTCAATATTTTGCTGGCAGAATGCTAATCGTGCAGCAGCATGGTCAGGAGTTAAAATAATTTTTCGGGCTGGTCGCCGATTATGCATGCCACCCTCATGTAGCCGACGTCTGATGGTTCTAACGCTACAGCCCAGTCCTAGATTTTCTTGTATTTGGACTGACGATACAAATCTTAGTTCATTCGCATTTTGACGAATGGCATCATCTTCGGCTTCAGTCGTTACACGAGCTCTTCCAGGACGAACAGTACGTAACTCTCCGAGTTCACTTCGAGCAATCCAACGTCTAACCGTATGTCTCTACGAGAATTTAATAAAATAATATATAAAGAGAATGTGTAAATACGTAATAATAAATAACTTATGACGTTGAATTTTCGATAACCAGCAGATCCCTACTAATTTTTCTAGTCGTGACAATCACTATACTTTTAACAATTTTATTAAATAAAATCGATTTCTAAATGAGTAATGTAATAAGTAAGAAATAAATAGCATCTTCATATACAGAGTGAATCAATCAAAGTGTGCGCACTTAGGGCAGATATTTTGCTTTTGATTTTTAATACAAATGTCGATCACAAGGATATTCATTATAATTTTAACAAACTTTTTGGCACATAAAACTATTATTGCACTTAATTTTGATAATTGTGCAACCATACTATTCTTATCTTCCGAAGGCCACTTTTAAAGACTGCAAATATTACAAAATAAACCAATGAGGATCATATTACGGTGTAGTAAAGTGAAACCAGTATGGCAATGCTAAATGCATTACTGTGGCTAAATTATTTTAAAACGTTGATATTTATTTATAAGATAATTAATAACACATAACAGATTACTTGCAAAGATTTAAATAGTTTGATGCTACCTTTAATTAATACAACAAAAATATGGAATTTTTAAAACTTTGAACAGTAATACGTCTTTAAAAATTACACCCCTTTGACGCATTTTTCAAAAGAAAATATACTGCTGAAGCTTCTTAACTAACTTACAGAAAGATCAACATCTTCAGAAATTCTTCTTGTGGACCAACCAGCAACAGCTAGAGCAGCTATTCGGGATCGAATAATCAACGAAGAATCCGCTTGATTTGGTCTTCTTGGCATTTTCAATTTATAATAAAAATTCGACACAGAACGCAGTAAATACTAAAATATCACAGTAACCTCTTGGCAGGTAAACCACTACTAAAGTGTAATTAACAGCAAAAAATCGCGTTTTCTAAATTCAAGGATTTTTCATTACTTAAGCCCTCTTTGTTAGTCATTAACAAAAACGTCTATTGTCTACTAATTGAATCTATTATCTTAGTATTTTTCAATTTCCTGTACTTTCACCCCCACAGTATCGTATTATATTAAAATTGTCTCATGTTTAGATGTGAGGTAAATCTGCCAAGTGGATTTATTATTTGTGGTCATTTTAGCAAAAATATATTTAAACTAAAATACGTTTAGCTCGTAAAGTAATTAGGTAATGACAAAACCCTTAACTTAGTAAAAGTTTTATTTAATTTTCGTAATCATTATTGAAATGATAATTAAATTAGATATCATTACAAGAAGTAATTATTTGATGTTATGAGCTAACATTGATATAAACAGTTTAAATACTTCAAAGGTTTGAGTCTTACTTCGGAATATAAAAGATCACAAAACCTGCAAGAATGAATAAGGTGCAAGCATTGTGTTTAGACTGTAACTGCTATGGCGGATTGCGACCCAAAACTGATCATTTTCATAGACCGTGTTTGTACCGCGACTAACGCAATCTGCAATGGCTCCAAAGGTAAGCACACGTAAGCATTAGTGACGACGTCGTCTTTAACCCTTCCGTACCTAAGCGGGGTAACTGAGTTACCCCAGGCGCACATTTTTCTTAATAATACTATTAATACTTACTGCTCAATAAGTATGCTTATTGTAATCCTCATTTATAATGTTAGAAAAAGGATTATCGTTTTTGCGTTAAATTTGATTGTATTGTTAACACTCTATTTACAATTGTTTGAGCGGGGTTAGTGATATACCCCGGTTCGGTAACAACGTCTTAAATTACCGCTTAGTTTTATTCTTTACAAATATGAATAAAATCATATCAGATAATGTCATCAATGGGCTAATTGTATAATCCACACATTTGCGAATGATAAATTAGTATTCTGTTACTTTACTAAACAATATGCTTTATTGTTTAGTTCCTAAATACACAAACATTATTCAGTTCAACTTTGAGTGTGCACACAGTGAGTAGGTAGTCGTGACTCTTTTGGTGTAATTTTTTATTAGTAAAATGTCGAAAAAATATTTGACTGATGAAGAACTTCACTATTATGCTGCCATTATACACCTAATTCCGGATGTGGATAACAGTGATAGTGACAGTGAATTTGAACAAGCAGGTAATTTGTTTTTACGTGCATTAGAAAATTCATATAAATGTAAAATATCATTATGCAATGAATCGGATACTGATTTTCTTGAAGATGATGATGATGATGTAGCAGATGAATTAAGCACAGAAGATGTTTCAGACGTAGAAGAAAGAAATGAAGAAGTTGATGAAAATGTGGAAATACTTTATTCATCAAAAGCTGGAATTTCATGGACATCCAAACCACCTCCAGCAACTAGGCGCAGAATTTACAACATTCTACAGTCTGCAGAGGGGTTACAAAATGAAGTAAAGAACATTTCTAGTGCTAGTGATGCCTTCTTTTTATTCATTACGAAAGAAATGTTTAAAGAAATTCTTTATTGTACAAATTTGTTCAATAAAACTCAATCAGATAATCAAAATACAAATAGGAATAACGATAGAGAAATAAAAGAAATTTCTCTCAATGAATTGAAAGGGTTTTTGGCAATACATATATTATCAGGCAGAAATCGTTCTGGAAGGATGCAAATTAGGGAAATGTGGTCAAAAGAAGAATTATTTCAGCACCCCTTTTTCACGGCAGTCATGTCTCGTGACAGGTTTCAATTTATTTTTGAATCTATAAGATTTGATGATCGAATTACCAGAGCAGAAAGGATATTGAAAACAAAAGATAAACTCAAAGGAATCCGTTCCATATTTGACCAATTTGTAGAAGCCTGTAAACGACAGTACTCACCTGGTGCTCATCTTACCGTAGACGAACGTTTGGCGACATTTCGTGGAAAGTGCCCTTTCAGGGTTTAAAACAAAACCTGGGCGGTACGGTTTGAAAATATGGATATGTGCTGACGCAGTTACTGCGTACATACTAAACCTACAAATGTATACTGGGATGATTGACAAAGAGTAGTTCTAGACTTAGTTTTACTATATTATGGTTTGGGAAGAGGTGTTACTATGGATAATTTTTTTACTTCCATAAATTTGTCCAAGGAACTACTAAATAAAAATTTGACGCTTACTGGAACTTTGAGAGCGAATAAACGTGAAATTCCTACCGAATTCATGCCCAATGCTAGAAGACAGATACACACAAGTTTGTTTGGATTTTCGGAAAATATGACCTTAGTATCCTACGTACAGAAAATAAAAAAATCAGTTGTACTTTTATCGACTCAATATCAAGATAATAAAGTAACTGATGAATCCACAAATTATAAGCCCGAAGAAATAATTATGCATTACCATAAAACGAAAGGGGCTGTTGATACAGGTGACAAAATGACACGAGATTATTCCTGCGTACGCGCCACAAGAAGATGGCCATTTCGTCTTTTTATGGAGTTGATAGATATGGCAGCTCTCAACGCGTACATATTATACATCAAAAATTTCCTGATTGGAAAAAAATTCTCAAAGTAGAAGAAAGGAATTCTTGAAAACATTGTGCAAGGAACTTGCTGAAGGAAATATACGGGAACGACGGAAAAATATAAACACACATCACGTGTCGATCGAAAATGCAATAAACATATTTTTGTCTACCGTAGATGGCAACAATGAACAAGCATCGACAAGTCAAGAAACTCATAATAGAAAAATATTTCGAATAGATGTTTTTTTGCAAAAGAAGTGAAGATCGAAAAACAAGAATGTTTTGTGAAAATTATAACAGACCTGTATGTGTTATACATCGCATTGAAAGTAAAACATATACCTGTAAACACTGCAATGAAAATGAACACTAAATTAGAATTTATATAATTTGTATTTTGTTTTGAATAAATTGTATACTCGTTCTAACTAACTTTAGAATAACATCCCAAATTATTAAATATTATAATAGTCCGGGGTAAGTGAGTTACCCCGCTCCGGAACACATGACATACTTTTCGGCTCCGGTACGGGAGGGTTAATCAATTTGCAATCTTTACACGACACACCAAAGAATTGCTACATGAAAGAACAGCAAAATAGTATTAAGTCAATTTATTATTGCCACGATAAAATTGATAAACTTTCGGCTTCTGATAAATAGCTGACCAAGAACTCGGATCTCAATTTATTATTACAGCCAATGTTTTTTCTTTGGATTTCCCTGAAGTAGTTTCAGTAGATGTACCTGACGTAGATTCAGTGGATGTTCCCTGAGTAGGTTGTTCGGATGTCCCTCGAGTAGACTCAACTTGGACTTCAGTAATAGCGGTAGCCTGATAGGTAATGGCTTCAAAATTAAGATTTGAATCATCTTCTAATATCTCTGTGTTGTCATAGTACCTTAACACACTTCCAGCCGGACCATGTCCATTTATTTAAATTATAATAATTTTAATGATCAACGATATTTAGAAGATCAATTAATGTTTCAACATGATGGAGCTCCTACTACGTGTTCAAGAATATTTAGATGAAACGTCTCCAAATGGATGGATTGGACGGAGAGGTTTATATTATCTGTTTTAAATTCTTTTCTGTGTAAAGTGTATGCAACTCAACGATCTGCGACAACGGTATAGCAAACGAATATCGGTAAATCACTTGCCAGATACGTTCGAGTACGTTTTGAGGCAAATTAATTTTTTTTATAAAAGTTGGTGGTGGACACATTTATTGAAATGACAATTTTTTATTAGTTATATTTGAGGTGTAGTGATCAAAAATAAATAATTTCGACAACAATGTTTTTGTTTGTCTTTGATTTTTTCCACTACAGGTTTGTACTCTACAACATCCAAAATTCTCTATTTTTACAATTTTAAGTCTTTCTCTTCCACGATTTTGTTTACATGTTTTCCTCATTTGAGAGGTGGTCTTTCTCTTCGTTGTCTTTCTGGTGGTTTCTAATGTAGTGTTTTTTTGACCATCTCTCTCTTTTATCATTCTCTTCCATGTCCGTAACATTTAAGTTTTTTTGTCCAACTTTCTAGTAATTGATGTTTTGATTTCTATTATTTATGATTATTATGATTTTGTTTGGACGAAGAACGACAATCTCTTTGTACGAAAATTTTCGGGACTTGCACCCAAACTAATCAAATGAGATTACGATGTTACTCTAATGTAAAATGTTGGTTATCTACAATGTGTATGCAATATTTTTTTATGTTGTTCATCTATTATTCAGTAGTAGCCCTAGAGTTGCTTTATATTTTTCGATGAATTTATCAATAGGAATTCTAATTTTTACTTTGTTTTATATACTACTGATTATTTTTTCAAAGTTCTGGTTTTATTAGAAAGGTTAAACTTTGTTATTTAAGAATGGAACACAATATCATTCATATGTCTAACAAGACTGGCTCGGCAGTATCCCATCCAATCAACCTAATTTTTCAGTACATTTTCGATTTCATGTTTCACCGGTTCAATTGTTTCTGGATGGTTTCCGTAACATTTATCCTTAACGTTCCTGACTGAAAATTATCCAAAGGGCTCAAATCACAGCTCCGAGGTGGCCAATTGACATCAGAATTACGGCTTATTATTCAATTTTCAAAAACAGTGCGCAAAAGATCGATGGTTACGTTGGCTGTGTGACATGTGACCCCGTCTTGTTGAAACCAAATGTCGTCCATGTCATTCTCTTCAATTTTTGGAAAAAAAAAATTTGTTGAGCATGGCACGGTAACGCTTACTATTGACGGTAACGGCGGCTCCTTGCTTATTTTCGAAGAAAGTTATTAACATTTCCTAATTTTGTTCGAGCGTATAGCGCCCCATTTTGCAAATGTCAAACATAAAACTAAGTTTATGTCCAAAAATAAATGTCATTCTATCTGTCAAAGTCAAAACAATCGGTAGCTCAAATTTAAAACATTAGTTGGCCCACCCAGTATGATGCTATACAGGGTGAATCACCATCAACGGGACGGAGATTTATAGTGAAACCGTAAACGTTTTACAAGTTTTGTCAATTTAATAGTTTGCAGGTTAATACATTTTACATTTTAAAATTATTTTGAAATGTGGGTGTCTCATTTTGGATGCTTTTTGGAAAATATAACACGTATCGAAAATCTCACCGAGCACTCGCGAGCTCATTTTTAAAGAAAATAACAATGGTGAATTCAATTCATGGCTATCTCGATTGGTTTCGGAGTTGCAGGGTGGTTTTCAGATTTTGACCATTTTCAAAATTGCCTGTAGCTCATTTATTATAAGCATTAACTTAAAAGTAAAAAGAACATTTCAAAGGCACTTTTTATATAGAATCCATCGGCGTAGTCAGCCTTTTATTTCAAATTTTTATGATGCAGTATAAAGTTTAATTTTTTTAAATAGGACACCCTATATATTTTTACATAATCTAATTCAGTTTCACACAAGTTTCTCAAAAATATACAACACTCTATATTTATATTAAGTCCAATATTTGTGATTTTATAAAAAATATATTATTTTTCCTAATAGACTGATATGAAAATAACTCAAAAATTGTTAATATTTCTTTTTTGTTTTTAAACGGTTTTGTTTAACATTTTCCTCACTATGGTAATATTATGTAGGCAATGAAATGAAAACGCAGATGATGCTTAGGAAATGTATTACAGATGTATCAAAAACGAAACTTTACTAAAAAAATTATTACTCTACATTATTTAGTCAATTTAAATAAATCTTATTTTTTAATAACCCTCAATAAAAAAAATCCAATGGAGATTATCCATAAATGGAATAACATGGGCTTCTAAAATATTTAAGTAGCGGAGAGAGTTTAGGTTTTCGTCAAAAATTTCATAAGCAAGAACTCTATGATTGAGTAAGGCGATCCAAACATTAAAGTCAAATCTGCCTTAATATATTCTATTTACCTGCCGGTGAGGATTTTCTTGTGCTCATTGATGGTTATTATGCGTGTTAAATATACCGTCACTTGTAATCGTGATTCATCAGTCCATATTATTTTACTCCAGAACCCTTCATCTGTCCGAAGTCTTTGAAGGTACCAGTCACAAAACTGTATCCTTCTTTCTGCATCGCCTTGAACTAAAAGTTTTGCGTGATTTATAACACCAACATTTATTTTTTTTTAATATGCGACAGCTACTTGCACGGGAGACTCCAACATCTTCTTCTTATTAGTTCTTAAGTACATGTGTCTAGTTTTAATAATTTCATGACTACGGTTATATTAATAATTTACATTATATATTATTTTATGTCTAAAATAATTGTTATTTTCTCTAATTGTGATGCGGTACATTTAAAACACCTTATAGTAGAAGCCTTGAAAAGACCAGACATCTTTGGTCAAAACGTCGGTACTACACTAAAATGGGTTTCAATTGTTAATCCCGACCCGCAACTCCTAAGCAGAAGGCCCAGTATCTGGGGTAACAACTATAACAAATATTGGACTTAATATTGAAAATAAACATAGAGTGTTGCATATTTTTGAGAAGTTTCTGTGAAACTGAATTAGATTATGTAAAAATATATTGGGTGTCCTATTTAAAAAAATTAAACTTTACACTGTATTATAATAATAAAAATTTGAAATAAAAGTCTGACTACACCAATGGATTCTATATAAAAAAGTACTTTTAGAATGTTTTTTTTAATTTTAAGGTAATGCCTATAATAAATGAGCTACAGACAATTTTGAAAATGGTCAAAATTTGAAAACCACCCTGTAGCTTCGAAATCAATCGAGATAGCCATGAATTGAATTCACCATTGTTATTTTCTTCAAAAATGAGTGCTCGGTCAGGTTTTCGATATGTGTTATACCCTATAATAGCATCTAAAATGAGATACCCTGTACAGTATGCCCCAAAAAATTGTAGCGCATCAAAGTTATATTTTTTCTTATGGAATACCCTGTATTTTATTGCGTTTTTTGATTGCCCGTAAAAAATAAGGTATACTTTCATAAAGGTTCCCTATACGTAAACACACAGTGTTCTGAGTGACGTCGACTTCTCTTAAAATATGGAGCATTAAAAAATTTAATATCTTCTAATCCAACAAATCATAACAAATTTACTCTTACTCTAAATGGTTGGATATTAGGTGAATGTATTCCATGATTAAATATTAAACATCTCTTTACAAGGTGTTCAGAATTTACAGGTTAATTATTAGATCATTCAATGTATAATATAAGCCTTATTTTAAATTGAACAGCCTGTGTTACAGGTTTTCCGCAATTCACAATTTTCTTTATGAAAGTATATCTTATTTTTACGGGCAATCAAAGAACGCAATAAAATACATTCCACAAGAAAAAATATAACTTTGATGCGCCACACTTTTTGGGAAATACTGTATATTTGAAAATATTTTAAAATGTAAAATTTATTAACTTGTAAACTACTAAAATGACAAAACTTGTAAAACTTTTATTGTTTGGCTATAAATGTCCGTCCCGTTGGTGGTGATTCACCCTGTATACGTACAAAATGGTTAATTTCAACAATTTGTCTATTTACTATCAGAATGCCCGGTGATTAAATTGTAAAATCAATGAATTTTACATTAAAACCTTAAATAATTGTTACATTGTCGTTGCATTAACTGAGACATTGCTGCGTGACGGAGTTAATAATAAAAATCGGCAGTAGTTTTGGCAGTTGTGTTTATATGTCAATTTGAATACTTCAGTACCGATTCCTCTATCGACAATTACAAACGGTTTTTCGATAAATTTGCAGACGTACCTGAAATAACTGCATTATATTAGGCGACTTCAATATAAATATATCAGGCATAAATGAGAATCTTACTTTGGGAAATAACAAGTTGCAAAAGATTGATGTTTTTTCTAAACTCTGACAATTTAACAAGTAAAATAATGTATTGAATATGTCGTACCGTACTCTTTTCTTTCTCTTAATTTTTTTACATTATAAATTAAAGAACGAAACAGCTGTCGACTGATTCTCGGTGTTTGTTTGCTATTGTACAATCTCTTGCAGGCGATTCGAGATTGTTATTTTTGCCAACACTTAGTAGCCTATAATAATCGAAGGATCGACGTATGTAACTGCTTATACACATCTGTTGACAAAGTTGCTTTAACTTTACAACAATATCTACAAAATGACATATATTATATACTTTTTACCATTAACAATAGTAATAGTAATAGTAATAGTAATTTATTGATACACATACATGAAATACATGTGAACAACGGGTTACCATTTAGTTAGATACATCAAATGGATCGTACTGTTCTTCCATGGAAACCACAATATGTAAATGTGATACACATAATATAGAAAATATGAGCATCGAAAACAAAATTAATACAATCTATTAAAAATAAAAAAACATGAAATTGTGTATAAAGTATTCTTACTAATATATCTAAACATTGCGTTTTAAGTTTCTTAACTTTTACGGAGTTTGTATTTAATTTTTAATTTAAATAACTTAGGTGATAAATCTAGCCATGGGTTCTCAATACTATTGCAGCAATTTGCTATTAAATATGAAAAAGAGGACTTAAATAGAGATGTTGTAAAAGGTGGTACGTATATCCAGTTTTTATTTCTCAAGTTCAGATGATGTATGTCAGTTCGATAAATAATTTTGTTGTATAGTAAGGTGGCGACTTATAGTAAAGTATTCTATGAAAGAAATAGCAACTATGTAAATGAACTCGATTTCTCATGTTTAACCAATCAACTTCCTGCAGTGTGAGAGACACCCTCTGGAATTTTCTAATTCCAAATATGAATCTCAAACAATTATTTTGAACTTTTTGTATTCTATTAAAATCTTGTTTTGTCAGAAATTGGGCATAAATTACACCACAGTAGGAAAAGTTAGAAAGAACTAATGAATCACACAACATTTTTTTGACATCAACACTTAAAAGTTTTCTACTAGAACATAATGTCTTGAGTTTACCATAGGATTTAGAGATTAGAGAGTTTAGATGTTGATTAAACTTAAGATTAGAATCGATTGTTAGACCTAGATTACTAGTTGACTCGGTGGGCGTAAGTGAATTACCGTTTAACTTAACAGAGATTTTATTTGATGAAATGTGGCGAAAAGGATAAATAAAGTTGAGTGGTAGATGACAGGTGTAAATTGAAAACAATAACGGACCCAATAAGGATCCTTGAGGCACTCCACGTTGTAATCAACTCTCTTTGGATATTTCGTTGCCTAATTTAACGCATTAGGTTCTATCTCGTAAATAATTATCCATTAGCACGGAAGCAGTGTTGTCAAAACCTATATGAGTTAGAATTTGGAGAAGCAAATCATGATCAACTCTATCAAAGGCTCTATAATGTCATCCATAACTAAAGTTAAAGCAGTTGTACAGCTAAATTTTTCTCTAAAACCTGATTGCATGGTAGGTAGGATGTTATTAGTTTCTAAGTGATACATAATTTGCTTTACCATAATCTTTTCTAATATCTTAGAAAGAACCGATAACATGCTTATAGGTCTGAGGTCATTATATTGACATGGATTTTTTTTAGCTATTGGTATTATTAGTGCTTCTTTCCATTTAGTTGGAAAAATACTTTTCTCAATGCAGTAGTTGATAAGATGCGTTAAGTAAGGTATTAAAGTGGACCCACATAATTGTATGATATTGATATTCAATTTATCTCTACCACAAGAGTTAGATGTAATGGTATTAACAACGGTACTAACTAGTTCCTGAGATACTATACTAAAACGAAATAATGAATTTAATTCAGAAAATTTGTGATCGCAATTATAGTTTAGTGTACTATTTCCGTTAATATTAGCAGTATTAGAATTAATAAAGTGACTATTTAATTTATTAACGTCTTGCAAGTGTGAAGGTATTTCAGTCGGTTTCGTAGTACTATATACCGTGTGTCCCAGGAAATCTGAAGCATTGTGTTAAACATGGGAAATTTGAAAAGTCCGATTTATATGTCCCCAAAGTGTTTATAGGATATTTCCAGTATCAGAACACATTACAATGTGTACCAGAAAATGTTTTTATAAAAATTTATTAAATTCAACAAAACATATTAAAAATATTTCAAAAAATGTATCGCGTGATAAAAAGCTTTATTTAAATAAACAGGTAAGAGCTGCGTTGTTAATGTTCGGCGTGGCTCAGTTGTCTTAACGCATTACCACTAATTTATCACCGGTTCTAACGATGGTTCAAATCCCCAGTCCGATTCCTTTTTTTTTAAGTTGGGTTATTATTTTAAATGATCGCCAACTAATTTAGGTCAATAACGAGATATTAGTTTAATTTTTTTTAATTGAACTGGCAATAGATTCATAACCATTTGCACAAATACAATTGAAACTTATGCAATGTTTAAAAACTTTAGATGTAAATGTTAAAACCATAGCAACGATAGTTTTTAAGAATTGTTTAAGTTTAATCGCGTTGGTGCAACTGGTCCTTAGTAGAATACGATTCATTATTAAACATTTAGTGCCGTTTGCACCCACACAGCTTAAACTTAAGCGAGACTTAAAAACAATCGTTGCTGTGGTTTTAACAACTGTATTTAAGTTTTTAAGCATTGCTTGAATTTAAGCTGTGTTGGTGCTTACGGCCTAGTTTAAGCGGTATTGGTGTAAACGGACACGCAATGGAATGATAACTAAGGGTCAGTTGTACAACTGGGCCTAACTAACGAAATTAAAATGATTTTGGTACGTTTTAATTGTAACAATGTATGAATTTTGATGTTGATATACTAACAACAGCGACTAGTGCACAATCATCGTCGTGTTTAAATAAATACTTTAACTAAATATTCATAGTGGTTCTGAAAAGAACCGATTATAATGGTTTGCTTAATCTTAAAGCAAATGTTCAAAAATGGCTCCATTTTGTACCAAACAGTAACCCAGCCTATTATAAAACTCCCGACGGACATTTGATAACTGTCGAGCATTGATTTGCTGACATTCTTCGCGGATTGCGGCCGGTTTTGATAAATCCTGTTTCTAAAATGACCCCACAGGAAAAAATCACAAGGTGCCAGATCAGGAGATCGTGGCGGCCACTGAATTTGTCCCCGTAAACCAATAACGCCATGGAAGGTATTTGCTAAATATTGTCGAATTATCACCGAGTTGTGTGCTAGACAGCCAAACTTCTTGTTGCAGATCTTCCACTGTTTCTCGTAATGTTGATACTACTCTGTTCTGGAGCAATTCTAAGTAGGACATTCCGTTAAGATTGCCTTCGATAAAAAAAGGACCGAGAATTCTGTCGCGGAACAATCCAGCCCACACATTCACCTTTAAAGGAAACTGGGTTCGCACCGCCACCGCCATGTTAGGGTTTTCACGCGCCCAGATTCTGCAGTTTTGACTGTTAGGTTTATTGTGCAAAGTAAATGTGCTCTCATCAGTGAAAACAACGTTTCTCAAGAAATCCCGGTTGTTGTTGCAGGTCTCCTGCATTACTTCGGAAAACTCTACTCTGGAGTTATCATCGCCAGCTCGCAACTTCTGGCATCTTCGAAGTTTGTAGGGGTTGTATCGTTGTTTTCGAAGAATGCGTTGTGTCATTGATTTCGAAACCCCTGTTTCTACCTGAATAGTACGCACTGATGTTTTATTTGTAACAGAAACTGCAGATAGGACAACTTCGGTGTTTCTCAATTCCAACTCCCGCGGTGGTTTAGGAATATCATCACTACGTATTCTAACAGACCCAGTTGTTATAAACTTATCTATAATTCTTTGAAACGTCGAATAACTCGGTACTTCTTCAAGCATTCCTAGAAAATTCTGTTGTATTTCACGGCAACTACTTCCACTAAAATGCAAACGAATAACGAATATTCGCTGCTTCAATGTTAAATTCTCCATTATTTATACAAATGTACAGGGTTCCCCATATTAGACTATACAATTTAAAAGTCGAATAAAAATTTTCTAATCAAAGTAAATTAACGTTTTAATCGACTAATGTGGGATTTATGACTAAAGTAAATAACAATTCTGCAAAAATGCATTGAAGTCGAAGGAGGGCATTTGGAAGACATGATCAAAACTTAAATTATTATTTACTTTAGTCATAAATCCCACAGAATAGGCTGCATATTAGTCGATTAAAAAGTTAATTTACTTTGATTAGAAAGTTTTTATTCGACTTTTAAATTGTATAGTGTAATATGGGGAACCCAGTATAACAAACTAATTGCAAAACTCAAACAATTATTTAAGAAACGAACAAGGAAATCTCGACACAAAGTACAAAATGTATTCTGATGTAGGTACCATTGTTTTTCGATGCTTGTAGCAGCCGCCTTACGTTTTGTTTTATTGTTCAAATGCTTCATTAATCACGTAAACGTAATTTCTAATTTTTGTATCTACCTACAAAACAATTACAAGCAAACGTTCGTATGCACTTTTACAATAATGCTACGCTACTGTCTAGTACAAAACGGACAGCACTTCGAACATTCATTTAAGGACACTATCCCAATCGGTTGTTTTCTGGATCACCATAAATATTTATTTATTATAAAAGATTGATTCAAACAAGATGATGATTGAACACTAGTAATTCTTCTAACGGTAACGTCTGATTTAAAAATTTTTTCATTAAAGGAGACCATGAAAAAATTCACGTACGTCTATTCTAAATACATAAAACTGGATGTGTTGAACCTACCAAAGTACTATTGAACTATTGAAGTCATCTGAATTATTAATTAAAAAAAATTGAAATTAAATCTGTCAGAATTGACAAATGTATAAGCTAAGCTAAGATACACCTGTTATATTTTGCTTTGTCGTTCATGGCAACGTTTGATGAAAAATTTTTTGAAACACGTGTTATGTTTATTAATTTGAATAATATTTTAGTAAATTTGTTGCCAATTCAAGTAAAAAAATTAAACTTTTATTAACATCTCTTTATTGATAAAAATTAAACGCTGTTTATGTAAAATAATAATACATCTTAAAAAAGAGAATCAGTCTGGGGATTTCAACCTTCGTAAGAATCGGCGATAAATCAGTGGTAATGCGTTTAGACAACTGATCCACGGCGAACATGAACAACGCATCTCTTACTTGTTCATTTAAATAAAGCTTTTTACCACGCGATACATTTTTTGAAGTATTTTGATATGTTTTGTTACATTTTAAATTTTTTACAAAAAACGTTTTCTGGTACACATTGTAATGTGATCTGATACTAGAAATATCCTAAAAACACTTTGGGGACATATAAATCGGACTTTTCAAATTCCCCATGTTAAACCCAATGCTTCAGATTTCCTGGGACACACCGTATATCCATTTTATGAAGGTTTTTCCAAATGGCTTTAGGACTTTTACTGTTTCGGATCATGTTGTTCAAATATGCCTTTTTTTCTGCTTTTATAGCACAATTTGTTAAATTTCTTAACGTTTTATAATATTCCCAATGTTGGGGTAATTTAGTTTTTTTGAATTTGTTTAGTGTCTTAATTTCTTCATGAGTTTGACGTTATCTGTAAGCCAAGGACTAAAAGGTTTTCGAAACATGACAGTACGAACAGGAGCATGAGAATCTAATAAAGATAGTAACATATTAGTTAGTACCTCGACCTTGTCGTCAATACCACTAATTTCGTAAATATGAGTTACAGGAAGCGACTGTAAGTCCAATTGGAATTTATGATTATCAAAATATCGAAAATCCTGAAAGTTTTAATGATAGATTTATATCCCATTTTAAACAATTGTGATGTACATTAACTTCATCGCTTGTCTCGATTTCCGTCTTATCATTTGTAATTATATAGTCCAAAAGAGCCTAACTAGATAGAGTAATACGAGTCGGTTTATTTATAATTTGTTTGAATTGAAGAGAGTGTAGAAGAGAAAAGAACGAAGTATTATGATAATTTGAATTATTTAAATGGTCAATATTGAAATCTCCCAAACAAAACATAAAATTACAATCAACATTATATTCGGTGTTGTAATCCTCAAAGGTTGACAGAAAGTGTGTGAAGGACGAGTTAGGAGGCCTATATACAGCGCCACAAATGATTGTGCTCTTATCTACTTTTATTGAGATCTATAATGATTCCATAAACTCGTGTGTTTCAGATCTTATTATAGAAAATGTATAACGTTTATCAATATAAAACAACAATCCACCACCACGAGTGCCTCTATCAACGCGGGCTATATTATATCCGGTAATATTAATGTAGTTATTACCAATATTGCCATGTAACCAAGTTTCAGTGACGGCAAAAACATCAAACTTACCCTGAATCACAACATCTCTTAATTCCGTTATTTTACCAATAATTGATCTGATATTAATATGTGCTAGTGTGAAACCATTCGAACTCATTGTAATCAGAATGACTTTATAATTATATAAACATCGTGCAGTCACAGAATGAAATATCTAAAATAAAGTTAAAATTCAATAAATGTGTATACAACATAATTAGATAATTAAGGAGAAAAATACACCAATAATAAAAAATGAGTAACTTATACAAATGTAAAGTAATTGTTATACCGGGTGGGTTTTGAAAACGAAACAGATACGTTTTTGGGCCTTTAGCTATTTTTTTCAAAAACCCTCGGACAAGTCAATTTTATTTTCGAGAGGGACAATTGACTAGACTAGTTTGACATTTGTCAGTCCAACCCCTAGGCGGGGGCGTCATGCGCCCTAAAAATTTTAAATAGCACCAGGGGTCAAGTGACATATCATTTTAAAGCCCATCGAATTATCCTTTTAACGCCATATTATTTTTAAATTTGAACGATTAGTATTCAAATTATGACGTTTCTAAGGTTTTATTTCAATGCATTTGTTGTGCCTATTTCAATTTCTGATAAAGATCAAGCTACCTGTAAAGTGAAATTATTTTAATGATTAATTACATGTCACTTAATTAAATGTTCAAATTGATGACCACCAGAATCCATACAGTAGTACAAGTTTTGTTGAAAGCGTTCACGCACATTATGCAAGATTTCCGGTGTAATTTGGTGGCATTCGTTGACAATCCGTTCGCGTAGGTCTTGTAAGGAAGTCGGTTTAGTATCATAAATTTTAGACCTTAAGTGGCCCCACAAAAAGAAAAGGGGCGACAAATCTGGCGACCGTGCGGGCCATTCTATGGGGCCCCTTCTTCCGATCCACTAATTCGTAAATCTATTATCAAGATACTGTCGAACAGGAAGGGCATAATGTGGAGGAGCTCCATCCTGCTGGAAAACCAATTGGTCTACGATAAAATGCTCATTATTTTCAATAATGTCAGTCAACATAGGATTAATGCTATTTTCCAACAAATCCAAGTACATCTCCCCGGTCAGGTTACCTGGTAAGAAAAAAGGACCAACAATACGGTCACCAAAAATTCCGGCCCACACATTAAATTTTTCTTGATGACTGTCATTAAATACTCTGGGATTAGAATCACACCAATAACGACAGTTATGGCGATTGACAGTATCATTAATGGAAAAAGTGCACTCGTCCGAAAAGCAGATATTGAAAATAAAATCAGGATCGTTAATAGCTCGTTCACTCATCACTTCGCAAAATTGTAGGCGGCGGTCAAAGTCATCTACATTCAGTTCTTGTACGAGATGAACTTTGTAAGGGTGGAATTTATGCTGTTTCAAAACATTTCGAATGATGCTTTGCCCAAAACCAGATTCAGCTGCCAATTTCCTCGTACTTGTTCGAGAATTCAAAGCAACATGTCCAAGAACCGCCACATCTACTGCTTCATTTCTATCGGACTGTCGCTTCATATTACAAACAGATCCAGTCTCTTGATACTTTGCCACTAACTCCAAGACGTACTTCCGATTAACATGTTTATCCAAGTGCTGTTGATTAAATTGCTCTGCTGTTCTATTAGCACACTGATTATTTCCATAGAAAAGTGAAATAATTGTCACCCTCTCGGCAATGGAGTAAACCATAATGTTGTTCAATTGCACAAGCAACAATAAGCTGATAAAGTAGTCAAAATAGAGGTTTTTTTATGTTCGATTAACTACAAACAGTAACGCAAATTATGTCAGAATTTTTGTTACAGATTACAATGAGAAATGTCTAATCGATGATTATCAATTATTAACAGGTAGCACGATCTTTATCAGAAATTGAAATGGGCACAACAAATGCATTGAAACAAAACCTTAGAAACGTCATAATTTGAATACTAATCGTTCAAATTTAAAAAATAATATGTCGTTAGAAAGATAATTCGATGGGCTTTAAAATGATATGTTACTTGACCCCTGGTGCTATTTAAAATTTTTAGGGCGCATAACGCCCTTACCTAGGAGTTGAATTGACAAATGTCAAACTAGTCTAGTCAATTGTCCCCCTCGAAAATAAAATTGACTTGTCCGAGGGTTTTTTGAAAAAAAATAGCTAAAGGCCCAAAAACGTATCTGTTTCGTTTTCAAAAACCCACCCGGTATATTATAAAATATGAAATTAATTAATTATTTGATTAAAAATTAAAAAGTAATAATTATAGTATCTAATACGCAACAGAATAAAACAAAAAATTAAAAGTATAATGTAATAAACCACTAAAGTATATGTGATAGCGTTATCCTACGCTCCATAAACTGACTTTTGGTAAATACGATATCTTCCTGCATGATTCTTAGGTCCATTGTATTCTTTCGAGGTCGTTTATTGTTTGTATACATATTTTCTTATTGTTGAATTTTACAAATATTCTACCATCGTAAGTCCAAGCGTTTTAAAATTTATTCACCACTTGTCTAAGTAGTTTTTGCCTAGAATACGTTAAATCTTCACGCAATACAATTTTAGAACCTTTGAGCATTTTTTTTTATTAAATGCAGTTGCTTTTAACTGATAGGATAGGATAGGACATTTTTAGTTTTCCAAATTGTCTCAGAAAGTAGGCGATGTATTTCAAGTTTGTCATGTCATCAAACTGCCCTTAAAATTATTGGAATCTTAATTAGTCATGTTTTCATCTTTATGTTGATACTACGACGTCGTGACTTTTAAAGTATTAAACTATTGGGCATCGTAATAATTCCTTTAATGTATCTCTATCCTGAAAGGACCTTAATTCCTTTAATTTAGCACATCATATAAGTTAATCGTGTGTCAAGAACAGCCAAAACCTGAAAAGTGGATTAAGTTACGTTAAGCATCCTCATCCGACAGAAACTGTTATAAAGCAAATATAGAAAAAAAACTATTACTCATAAAATTAATAATGTATAAATCGGAATGCAAATTTACTCCAAAGCATTTTAGAGTAATTTCTTCGTCAAAAGATAAAACAAAAGAGAATGAGATTCGTATCTCATAAAGACTAAACCATGATTGAGTGTAGTGAACGACGATATGTATAAAAAACGACGATGTTGTTTCACATACTCGTGTCGTAGCCTTTAGTTATTTCATTCATTGTGTTGTAAAAGGTTTTTCTCGGCGTATTACATTTTTATAAAACAGCATAAACACGAACAAAAAAAGGAAGTGAACTAAATGAAATACAAAGCCACTGGTTAATGTTCTCTTATGTTGCTTACAGCCTTGTAAACATAAACAAGTAAATATGCGTTTCATCAACCGACTTGGATTACATGACCTCTAAAGATGTCTTAAATGCAGGCAGAAAAAAGGTAATGCTCTATATAACAAAACATTAATTAAGCGAACAATTACATTGAGATAATTAGTTGACTGACACATATGTACATTCCCTCGTTTAACATTTTGTCATTAATTAAATGTATGTAAACATTTATCAGTTTAATATATTTATTGGAATAATGTTTTATTTACCACCATGAAATTGACCGTGTCAATTGAGTTATGAATCCTGAGTGGCGTTGTTATTCATTGGAGCGAAATAGCTTCTGCAACTTGCGTGTTTGCCGAAGACTTTTTTAACTGTGAATGATGTACCTAAGCAATATTTCTAAATTAAATTTAACAAACCACTAGCGTTTAATAAACTTGTGCAGTTTTCCAATACACTTACAATTATAAATTTTGTAATGTATACGCTTGTGTTTAATACACTCAATAATAACTCCCATTAATGAACAAACATTAATTTAATAAAATATAGTGTCAGTTAAGATTAATACCGAGAATAACAAAGAAAACACCAACGAAAAAAATTAAAAACATTTCTAATAAAAAGTTTGAAGTAGGTGATATGGTACGCATTAAGAGTTCTTTAACGTTAACAGAGCTGGACACCAAAGAAATTGCCGAGCAATTATAATAGACATTGACAATAATGGACTATATAAATTGCGTACAAAAAAAGGAAAATTATCCAACTTGTTTGCTAGAAATCAGTTTTCAATTTATAAGTGTTGATGATGTTCCAAATTTAGAAATAGCATTGCGGGAGTGTGTAAAAAGTCTTCCTTATCTGGTGGCCAAGGCTATAAAAAATGTTCATGTAAAGGAAAATGCGACAGTAATAAATGTAGTTGTAAAAATAGTAAGAAACAATGTAATTCCAAATGTCACGATAGTTTACTAAGTCATAATAAATAAACGTTTAGTTTTTTTTTCTAGTTTGATGGTATCCACGTGCTTCGATAGCCACCGATTATCTAACAACCAGTGACTAATCGCATTAACCCTTCAGCGGGCGCGTTCAATTCCTAGCACAAAAGGGCGCGCGCGGTTGTGACTCCGCACTCACTTTATTTCAATTTCAAATATTGGAAGAAAATATTAACACAAATAATATTGTAAATTATGATTTAACTTATAGTGTACAGTACATAAAACACAATAAAATATTAGTATAACGAGAAAATATAAATACCAAGTAAACTCGTATTTTAAAAAAAATCTAACATAAGTAAAAGCAATCATCTTATTCTAGGCATTCGCTACAGATGAACGTTGCATGTGCAAGACACATGAACTTGTGACACTTATTACAAAAAAATCTAGATGGACGATTTTTCTTCCGGTCACAATACGAACACCTGCCTTTCTCTGGAAATTTCCCTGACGTATTTACAGTTTTATTTTCGGAAAGACCACATATTTTGCGCAATCTTGTTTTCAAACTCCTGGGTAAACATTGAACTACAGTGAAACCTCCAATAGCGGACACCTCCCTTACGAGGACACCTCTCTTAAAAGGACAGTTTTTAAGGTCCCAAGTGGTTTCCTATGAAACTTCCATGTATTTAAACCTCTATTATGCGGACACCTCTATAAGGCGGACATGGACAACATAATTGTCACCAATATAGAATAACTTAATGAATTTAACTCTCTTAAACGGACACCTAGTATTAAATATTTACGTATAAAAAATTAACTTACTGGTTTTTCATTTTTACCGGCTGTTAAACTAAAAATGCACCTGCTTTAGTTAAGTATTAAATGCGCAAGTACAGAAGTGGGAGTATTGGCGAGTTTGACCGTTAAAATTTAGTATTGGTTCACTTAATTCTAGTGAATTGCTGTAAATGCACGTGCATTCTTTCATTTAACTATGTCTAGAAAAAAATAAAACAATTAACTATTCGAGAAAAAGTGGAAATTATAGATTTTGCTGAAAAGAATTCTTCAAGTGTACGGAATCTTGCATTAACGTTTAAAATAGGCAAGACACAAGCTGGGAATATCTTAAAAAACAAACTAGAAATTAGAAGATTGCACAACTTAAATGGTTGCAGTTCACAACAAAAAATAAAGTTTATTAAAACTGAAGGTACGTTTGAATGAATCGTGTATCTAAACATGTATGAGCTAATCATTTTGTAATTTTAGGAGTCGCCGTGGAAAAAATAGTGTATGATTGGTTTTGCAAAGCTCGGAATAAAAATCTTCTAATTTCTGGTCCAATTATTAAAGAAAAGGCCATAGAAGTAGGAAGACAATTAAATATTCAATTAAAAGCTTCTAATGGTTGGTTAGAAAAATTTTGCAAACGCATAACATAACTTTCAAAAGTATTTCAGGAGAAGCAGGCAATGTAAACATTCATGAGGTAGAAGAATGGAAAAATAAATTGTCTACGATAATCAATGGTTATTCGTTTCGCGATATATATAATGCAGATGAGACTGGTCTTTTCTATCGTGCATTACCTAACAAAACATACGCCTTAAAGAGTGAGAAATGCACCGGAGGAATAGCTTCTAAGGAACGACTAACAATTTTGCTATGCGCTAATATGGCTGGAGAAAAATAAAATTCAGTTATAATTGGCAAACATAAAAATCCTCGATGCTTTAAAGGATCTCACGTCGACAAACTGCCAATGGACTGGTATTTTAATAAGAAAGCCTGGATGACTCGTGAAATAATGACCGACTGGTTGGAAAGATTTGATAGGAAAATGAAAAGAGAAAATCGTAAAATACTTCTGTTTCTGGACAATGCCACTTCACATCCAACAATTCAGTTGGATAATATTAAAATAATCTTTTTACCACCAAACACGACAGCACTGTGTCAACCCTGCCGCAGAACTAAGGCCGCATATATAAGGGAGCAAGGGAGATGTTTAAGCCGAGCTAGCCTGGGCGTGGGCGAGATAACAAAACTGCAAATATATAAGTACTGCACACACTAGGGCCAAAGAAAATTAGGGGTTTCGAGTAAACTTAAAAAAAGAAATATAAGGGCGCCAGATTCATTTACTTAGTCGCTATAATTCGTTGAATCAAACGAAAGAGCGCAATCCCTAGCGGTAACGCTACTCCACAGGGTAAGGATTAATTAACGACACATAGCCAAAGCAAATATATTTACAAAATATAAACTAAATAAATTTTGGTTTAAATTTAACACCAAAAGAATAAAATTAAACATATCCTCAGAGAGAGGTTGGGGAGTAAATAAACAAGGCTTAATGAGCGGCGTTACTAAATTTATACTACTCAATGTATATAGTACTATTTTATTGCAAACAATATGACTGGACAAGAAAATAATTAGTTAAGGACACGGTGACCCCCGTAAGCTTACGTATTGGTTAACCCTGTATATAACCTTAATAGTTCTCCGTTATAAACGGTAGTTAGAATGACCATCGTGAGCTGTCGCAATAAAATATATAAATTATGGAAACTAAATTAAAAAAAAACGTACACAGAGGGTAAGTAAGTAAGCTCAGCATAAACTAAGTGAAAACGTAATTTCAAAGTCAGTAACGTCGCCTAACAGATAACGGATAAATTGATAAGGCTTTATGTACAGGTGCGCCTGAGGGGCTTAACTTAAGGTAAAGGAAATTAATTACGTATACCACCGTTAATTGTGTTTCATCCGTGGACGGGTGGCAATTGAACAATTGAGTAAACATGCAGTGTTATCACTAATCAAACCTGATCTCGACAGATGTTGCGTTGTAGGAATCAAGATTCGTATTACTCGCCGTCAGGCCGATACTGGAAGAGTGTTTATCTTTTTAATTAAGGTGTGATAGCGTCGAATTCGGCGGTTTTGATTAAATTGTGAAAGCCAGATTTTATGGCTTTTAGATAATGGCCAACGGAGCTTAATTGTGTAGATTGAACTTGTAATTATGTTTACACGTAATGTTGAGAGAAAAAAAAAAAGAACCAATCTGATCCCATGAGGAACAATAACTTGCGAATAATAATCAAAAGACCAATATCAACAACCCAAATTATTGCAAATAATACTTGTGAAGGGCTTCTCCGTAATAAATACGATTTGTCTAAGAACAAAACTGCCTTCAGCAAATAACGCGCGGTTCTCAATGAAAGATGCCGTTCTATTGAATTACAAAATGACCCTCAAAAGCGACGTGATAAAACGTTTTCGAAAATGATAGCAGCATTTAAATAACTAACAAATTCCTAATATTTATGCAACCCTATGTACAATAGTACCCAGACGGTGGCAGCAAAGCAATTAATTAAAACGAAGTGCTGCAACCCTTAGATCAAGGAATAATTAAAAATTTTAAAGTTAAGTATAGGAGTCTTTTAATGCGAAGATTGTTGTCCAACATGAATGATTCTAATACTCTGGAACAATTAGAGAAGAACATAACGATTGTTAATGCCATAATTTGGACAATAACAGCTTGGAAAAATGTAGACCTAGAAACCATCAAGAATTGTTTTTTAAAGCTGGATTTGGTGTACGAATATTATGTACGGAAGATCAGTTTGACTCAGACGACGATCTACCATTATCTTCATTTTGTGATTTGGGAAATGATGTACCATTCTCTGAATATACAAACATCGATTGCAATTTAGAGACTGAATCAAGTGAGTTAAACGTAGTGGAGTGCGTACGTGAATATCAAGCAAGCAGTGGTGATGAATCAGTAGACGAAATTGAGACTGATACTCAGGTTGAACAATCTTTGAAAATACGAAGTATAAGTCAAGCTTATGAAGTTCTAAAGGACATTGAAAATATTTTGTTCAAGAAAATGATTTGGTTGGTACAGAAAAAACAAGCGGTTTAATGGCACATTTGGAATGTCAGATTTTGAAAAGCAAACGGTGTAAACAAACTAAAATTAATGATTATTTTAATAAAATGTAGGAAGTAGGTAAAACCAACATACAATATTTCAAATAAAAATATAGTTGTGTCTACATTTAAAATTGACCCTTACCCTCCCTTAGATGGACACCTCTAATAGGCGGACAGTTAAACGGTCACGATTGATGTCCGCCTAAGAGAGGCCATCTTCTTGTGGTTCTCGCGCAATTATAACTTGCGCACAATTTATCTACTACGTCCACTCTCCCCTTTGTACGATTGTATGTAGACAATATTTTTGGCTTGCGTAGATTTCCATTTTCTATATCTATAGCATCGTTGCTGTGCATGATGGAGGCTAATCTTCTTCTGTTTTGGACAATAAGATACAAGTCTGCACTTATCTTTGAAGGTAAACATACTTGACTTCTCAGGACGATTTCCTTGAATCAGTTCAGTCGGTAGCTCCCGTTTATTTTTACGAAGTGTCCCAATGTGGTCAATCCATAATTTTTATGCAAATTATCCATTAGGGGAAAACTCATGAACCAATTGCCCATCGTGATGTTTCTACGGGAATTTTTTAGTGGTTGAACCAATCTTTCAACAACATAACTAGGTGAATTGTTAATAAAATACGGACCATCTGGCTGACGTCCAACGTATACTTCAAGGCCCACCGTGTAATACGTTTTAGCGTCAGTTACAGCAAATATTTTTATTCCGTATTTGCTCGGAATGTACTGACGAAATTGACATTTACCTCTGAGCGCTTCTAATTTTTTGTCAATAATGACAAATTCCGAGAGACTGTATCCATGTTGACAATTGGACACGAATAAGTCAAAAAAATTTCGGATCGGTGCTAGTTTGTTAAAACGTCTTCTTTCCTCGCGATCCTTTTTGTCATCAAAGCGCAAACATCGCAAAAGAAACTTCAATCGTTTTATTGACATCGTAAGCCGAAATATTTTAATACCTCTGCCGTTATTTGCACACAAGTCTTCTAGATTAAGATGATTTGCTTTGTAGGTTTCAGCTATGTACAAAAAATCGATCAAGACGCGAATTTCATATGTACTTGTAGGTCTAGGGTCTCTCTCACAAGTGTAACCACTAGCTAAAGACTGAATGTACTTGTTTGTGTTTGTTACAATGATCAATAGAATGTTGTCATTTATAAAATAGTTCCATATATCTACAGGAGTCTTCAAATTTTTTGTAACGCTTTTAGGTCCCAGAAGTTGCTTCAGTAAGTTTGATTTTTGAAATCTTCTACGTTTATTGGCATGTGGTATTGCTGTCCATAAGAGTACCATCTTTTCCTTTGTAAATAGGTTCGCTTCTGTTTTCATTACTTACAAAATCAATTTTTTCGTTATCATCCATGTCTTCAATCTCCTGCTCCATGTCACTGTCAATCCTTTCTTCAACATTATCTATTTTATCTGAACTTTCCTCGTCGTCAATAATTTCATCTGTTTCATTGCTATGTTCTGCCAAACACTCTTCCATCAAACGTTCTAATCTTTTCTGTTCCTTTTCATAGGAATACATTTTCTAAAACAATTGATTAATAAATAATGTTTTTCATAACTTTATATTCAAATATGTGTTTGGAAAAATAGATAACATAATTACAAGAATACACAATATATATTACAAAACAGTACTTAATTTTAGGAACACTTACTGTTATTTGGATAAACAAGTTAAACTATAACACACAAAGGCGCATAGTACTTTCACTCCGCAAAGTCGTAAGAGCAAACCACCCTATCGTCTTGTATTGCTTTTTTGTACTAATGTTAGTCACGTAAATTTGAAAAGCTAGACAGCTCCATAAATAAATACGCATGCGTGGAAGTGAAATTTAAAGAAAAGTTTACATGTGCGGACTGAGATTCCGCGAGCGCCCATTGAAAGGTTAACCGTAGCACATACACTCATTAATCAAAGTTACCATTCCGTGTTGGAGATTATTTATAATAGCCGGTATGTTCCATAAATTTATCATATTTTCTAGCGTTATTGGTTATTTACATAATCACCTATACTTATCCACATTGCCCGTAACATATATACCGTTACTATTAACGAAATGATTTTCTCCAGACGCTTCAAATATGACAAATTTTCTTTAGTGGTTGGAACATAGTGTGTGCATTTGTATTGCCTTTGTTGGTCCAAATAAATAGGTATGTGAAAGTCCGATATATGATGCGCCATATTCAAAAACATATAGTACTAGTGTGGGTACAAAAGAATAATAGTTGACAGTATTATCTATATGATTTGACACTGGGTTGACAGTGTGGTTGACAGTTTGAACAGGCAGCTTAAAACAAACGTTTTCTCTGTGTTAATCTTTATTTCCTCTGCCTGTTTTCTGCTAGGCTACAAGTCAAAAAGGATGTTGCTTTTTTAATATACTTTTTTGTAAAATTGTCTAGATTGTGTGTTGTGTACCAAATTGTACTGACAAAACTTCACGACGGCAGGTATTTAGTCAGTATATTTGTGTCTGAAAACAACTTGAGTGTATAGACGTACCGAAAAAGGTTTCTTTACTAATGTAAAAATCTTGCAAATTTTATTTTATTATCTGCGTTTTTAAGGTGCCAACTTTCTCACATCTCTAAAATTTAATTTCTACAATTCTAAGAAGCTTTTATCACGTTGCTCTGTTTTATCCAAAACAAGCTGTTAATTGCTTGTAGATGATATTATAATTCATAATCATTCTTATAAATGAAAAAAAATGAATGAATAAAATTTGTATAGTAATTACAGAATACAGCTCCCATAAAAGAGCATCATGTTGTGAAAGTCCGATAGATGACAATTGTAAAACTTAATTCTTTATGGGATTGCCGTCTCTACCCCATTGCAAACGACACGATCATTTCTACATCCGCATATTGCAACGACTGGAATGCGGAATCCTAACATGCATTTAACACAACAAACGCAATTAAGGAAATGCTGTCAATCGAGAAGCATTTCTAACGACTTTGCCTACAAAACAAACAAACCTACTTCGTACATATAAAACGAAGTAGGTACGATAACAAAGAAGAACAGTCGATGTTCCATCAGTCACAGTTAAGTTTAGTTTGTGTACTTTAAGTACAGTTGTATTCAACACTTAACTGGCGTCGACCAGTTCGCGACGCTGACCAGTGGTCAGCACAAGCGTGTCGCTAACATCCAACCCGGCCAGCGATCCCCGGCCCAACATGTGATACCACGGCGTCAAGTATCACACACATCAGTGCATAGTACGCAAACTTACTATGTTCCACGACCTACGCCAACTTCATTCATTTATGTAAATACTACATTACTATAACTGTACGTGAATGTCAATAAACGCATCTAAACACGAAACGACAACTCCAGTTCTTTCTCTGGTTCGACTCGGCGACCCTAAACGCCACATCTTTAATAAATCGAGAGAGTTGGCTTTCTTGACCCTCCCCTATCTCTGACTATGAAATGTCAAGTTTTCATACTAGTGGTGAAAACACAGGATTTATTTTCTCAAGGATTCAGCTACTTTTATTTTGTTGATATTTTCAAGCGCATTGTCTGGATAACTATCAAAAATGATATAACTATTTTTTGCATAATGATCGCGAACATATTTATAGTATTTTTGAGTGATTTGTTCTACAGTATAATTTTTGTCAAACGACTTTGTACAATAAATAACCACCATCAATTACATGGAGAAGGTTTTCAGTCGACAACTCATCACAATATCAGTTAGATTTTCGGTAAAAAGTGACAACGAATAAGAAACAAACTTGAATTTTAAATAGTTTTTTGTCTTGGCTCGTGATATTTGCACATATTCTTTCAAATAGTAGTAATGGATCTATTAAAATCGTTTTGTTATTTACAATAATTGAAGATTGAATACTTTTTAGAGATAAAACTCTGTTTTTTTGTTTGAATTTAACACTTTCAATGTCACTGTTATTTTCGATTATTGATTTAATAGAGTTATAATGTCACTCGTATTGGTAAAAAAAATAATAGACCAAGACCAATACGTACAAAGTTTAAATGTTTTGAGCAAGCTCGTTTGTGTATTCGTAGAAAATCATCATTAATTTCATCTTCTAAATTCGCTAGAATCGTAATCTCAGATGATAAAACACCGCGTCAATTGAACCACTTAAAAGAGTTGCGAAATAACCTAAAATGTCTAATCGAATCTGGCGAACAAAACATCACTATAAAATACGTGGATCGCACTCCTCAAATTACATCCACCCAAAAAAACTAGAATACGGCGAACCTATTAATATTTCTATTTTGTATACAAACATAGCATCCCTTGCGTCAAAGCTTGATGACCTACAATTATTTATTTCACATAGTCAACCAGATATTATTGCACTTACTGAAAGTTGGTTAAATTCAAACATCTTAGACACTACCATCGCAATTGACTCTTATACATTATACAGAAAAAATCGTACAAAATGTCGTGGAGGAGGTGTTTGTTTGTTCATTCGAAATAATATATTAAAAATGTTGACAGTTAATGCATTGGATATTAATGTTAATGATTACGACACACTTTGGATTAAATTTTCAAATAGATTATTCATTTTTGTTATCTGTTTGTTATGTGTTTATCGACCACCTCATGGTTCTAATTTAAATTCAGAAGTTAACGATAATAGCTTATTCGAGACAATTGAATCTAACTTTGCTGTATTGACTAATTTGATTGTTCTGGGAGATTTTAATTTACCGAACATAAATTGGGGTACTGAAAGTTACACCGGTTTAAGCAATACCAATAATAATTTTATTAACATGCTTAATAACAATGATATTACACAATTAGTTACAGAATTCACTCGATATAGAAGTCATCTCAGTCACCATCGGTTTTAGATCTTCTCTTAGTACAAGATGTCAACCTAATTTCACGTGTAAATGTTGGTTCTCCAATTGGGAGGTCTAACCATTGCACAATAAATGTTGATCTTCAGCTAATGAAATATACGCCCTTTAAATTAGAGAACAAAATTTATAAAATAACTGATTATAACCAAGTCGCTGCGTTCAATAATCATGATTGGTCAAATTTTATCATTATTGTTGTATTGATAAGCAATGGGAACATTTTACATCATTTGTCACATCATATATCAACAAATACGGTACATAAACCTTGGATAAAAGACAACTTATTGGATAAATTAAATATAAAAAGAAACTATGGAGGCAGTTTAAGATCACTAACGATGAGAACATTGACAAAGCACATAGACAATTTTCTAATCAACTACAAATCTGATTTAACAAATTTGCCACGAACGAAAGTGCCAGCCAGCTATGCGGTAAGGGGTGGATATAGATTTGTCTCTCACTCACCTTTACGAAGATCAAAAGGTCCTCAAGTCACAGTCGGGATTGTCAGGCGCCACCCTAATCTTTGAAGTACTTAAATCAAATGCTCACCAAAGAAAGGGAGAAACGTAAACACTTGAAATAAAAGAATAAAATCATTACGACCGGTATTCTATTAAACTATAATTCTACATCTTTTCCTTTCGACTCTTAACTAACAAAAATAACAAACATGTAAGACGGCCAAACTACCCCGGTACCGGGCGTGACGGACGGTTCTTTTTTCAACGCGTACCTAACTCTAATACACAATGGCGATTCAAACATGCAGAACCACCGCGAAACGTGTTACAATATACAAAAAAAACTAATCTTATCCTAGACGGTACAAATTTAACTCAAATACGCGTACTCACAACGATAATCACCAATTCACTGAAGTTTCTGAAGAATACTAAAGGGTACTTACAGTTGAGGATTTTTTTTCTTTCTGCTAATCCATAAACAGCGTAATTTTCCTTCCAATATGGGAGTCATCCACAGGATCAATATAATTGTTAATCCGAAGATTTCAATACCAATGCAAATACTAATGCATTCTTAAGATTTTCGCGTGCTCAGAGATAGTCTATAATCCGTATTGCGGCTATTTCGATTGTTTTCACCAAATCGAACGGAATTCTCTTAATAGCGGCGAAATGAAAGTTCCATTTATTTTTCGTTCACTAAACTTTTATTTTAAGTTCACGCACATGATTTACGACACTTGAGTTCTGACGCGATTGTTAAAATTTAACAACATTAATCCGCTATGTCGTTACGTAACTAATTAACCACCAAACATCTTATTGGTTCGGAGTCTACTTAAGAACTAACTAAAAAACTAACATCGGGTAAGAAAGCGTCAACCCCACTAATCGGTTCTTTTTACACACCGTACGTTACAAAAAATATTACGCTACAATTTTCTTAGAATTAACAAATAAAAACCGCTTACCTAGAATTTAAACCGTGGGCGCAAGCCGTGTGTTATTTCTCTTTTAAACTAACATATCGCCAATTCAGCTGATAACGCCGGCCACACCGACCGTAATTCGTAGAACAAAAACAAAGACTCCCTTGATCCAGCACACTAAACGCAAACTGCGAAGCAGAATTCAAAGAAATCGACTGGTGAGAACTATGAAATCGGCATTTTCCACAACAACCTAATTGCTCAAACGTGACGATAACATCCTTTATAAATCTGAATTAAGAAAAATATCAAATGACTAAAAACAATATTCCACCAAATTTGACCCTGAACACACTTGCAACACAATGTAAATGAAATTCGTTATACTATAGTCTAATTCAAATCAAAAGAGCATAACCGAACCAAATTCATCTGTGCTAACACAAAAATAATTTTTCACCAAAAAGAGGTGACAATCTATTTGAAAACAATCTTCTACAGAATCCTAACGCTTTTTATGGTTATTTGCGTAAACAAAAAGTCTCTCGTGTAACTGTCCCAGTTGTTAGAAACTCTTTGGGCACCCTAATGTACTGATAATAATTATAGAAACTGCTAACATATTCGGTAGGTTTTTCTCCTCTGTTTTTACACCAACTTCTATCGTTTTCAATCCTGTTCTAAAATCTTCATTTTCGGGTGGCACTCTGTCAGACCTGTATATTGATGAAGAGTCATTATTGTCTGAAATTTAAAAACTATCCGTAAACAGTGCACCGGGGCCAGATGGTTTAACTCCCAGGATCATCAAAAGATACGCTGCATCTTTAGTCGGCCCATTAATAACAATTATGAATACTTCGTTAAAAAAGGGTACACTACCGGCAAAATGGCTGGAGGGTACTATTACTCCTATTGATTAGAGAGGAGATAAATGCAACGCTGAAAATTATAGACTAGAGAGTCTCACTTCCATAGGGTGCAAACTCATGAAAAAAATAATTGTAAAAAGTATACTTGATCACTTGATCTAATACAACATTATGCCTCGTCACGAACACGGTTTTGTAGTCGTGGAGTTCTCATTGTGTTAAAGTTGCGAAAAAGTCTTTTGGGTTATTATTTAATATGAAAGAAACTTTTGTCAATCCATCTCCAGAATTATGTGCTAAGCTTTTCATTACTTACATCAGACCTCACTTTTAATGTGTCGCATCGGTGTGGCATCCTCACTACCTTAAAGATCAACATTTGTTAAATACGGTCCAACATGCTGTAACAAGGTGGCCACGAGGCTTTGCTCAATTATCATATGCAGAACGCCTAAATAAATTAAACATTCCTTCTTTAGAGCAAAGACAAGATAGGAGTGATTTGATACAACTATTTAGAATAACCCATGACTTATTTTCCAATACATCTAAGGATTATCTAACAGTCGACTCTAATTCACGACTTCGAGGGCATAAATTTAAACTAAAAAAAGAACCATTTAAATCTAGTATCAGACAAATTTTTTTAACTAACAGAGCTTTTGATAAATGGAATAATCTAACAAATCAAATTGTTGAATGCACTACAGTGGCTTCTTTTAAAAAACTTTATAGCAAACAACCAAATTAGAATAAAAAAATTTTTTTTAAATCTATCCTAAATTTGCTATATAGGTTTGCCTCAGCAAGTAGTTCTTTAATAATAATAATAATAATAATAATAATACTCTTGGTTAAAACCAACTTCAAATGCTTTAGGACATTTGATGGTCTGATCACCAAATACTCCAGAAAAAATGGACATAATACTTGGTGTATCTGGAAAAGGGTAATACATATCAAAAATTCCGATAATTTTTTTATGTGAGAGGCATCTTAGGTTTCAGATATACTTCCATCTGTAGGATCACCACGACTTTTCAATGTGTACATAAAAGTTTGCTCAATAGTCATATCGGACCAAACTCCACTCCAAAACTTTTCTGACCGTTAAAGTTCCTGCAATTCTTAAAACATTGCACGATTAACAATTAAAGAAAAATCAGTTTTACTTGGTGGTTTCCCTTCCTTGCTCCCTAATGTCATCAACCGTGTGCTCCAAAAGAGCCTGCTACTCCATGCTTTTCTTTGTTCCAAGCCAAGAGCCTCTACTCTCCTCTACAGTCCCATTGTATTAGAATTTCTGATGAGGGGACCCTAATACCAGAAAAATATTGTCGAAAACTTTCTATTTTTGAAACTCCAATGTTTTATCAACTTGGATACGGATATTTTTTAGTAAGATAAAGTACTATTCAATAGATAACAAAGTAATTAATATACGTAAAGTGAAATGAAAGAATGAATCTTTTATTGAACCAATGGTAAAGCTTTACTATTTTGTTAAAAATTAATTTATGATCGTTATAGATTCGATTTTATTATTCATGTGTCAGATAAGTTGCAAAAGAACGAGAAAAAAATTATGTTTTTATTATTTATTTAAAAATTGATAAAAAATTAGCTACTTTGTTAAAAATGTTACTAAATAAAGTCTACGAATTGATTGTAGAAGAAACAATACAAAAGAATATTGTTAAATCGAATTTAACCGAAGTTAACATATCTATTGGGAATCGAGTGTACATAAAAATTTTGCAAGTTTAACTGTTCATTATAAAAACATAAATCTTTAGTATTTTTTCCCATAAAAGTCAATGGTGTTAATATTGAACAACGGTTTTGAAACTTTAAACAAATAATTAACATTTAATGTAAAATTTATCATTTTCGAATAGTATTTTCGGTTTTTTGCATTTTTGAGCATGTTTTTGAATTGTAACCTCTTATTTTTATGTTTTCAACCAAAAGTACGAATCAAAACAAATTAAACGAGACCCAACCGGACTCTTTACGATGAGTTTTGACACCTTTTTCTTATTATGCAAGAAAACTCATTTATTCACAAAAATCTGAATTGTTTAAAATCAAATGACTAAGTCTATTAATTTGAAAGAATTTAGTGTGATTTGGGTACGATATAAAAACAATACTTTTGTCAATTTTTATTATGATTTAATTGTATCTAGCGAAAATGAAAAGTAAAAATCACAAAAAGTCGTTTTTTGCGTTTTTCTCGAAAAGCTTATGTGAAAAAAGACTCTAGTTTTTCCGAAAATCCCTGAAAACAATTTTCCACCCCTTTGTAACCGCATAAAAACAACTCCCAGCTTAACGTTCAATCCGGATTATGTTTTTTACCTTCCTAGCATGTTCCTCTACTATTATCAACCATACAAGTCTGGTTAAACATTTTCTTGCCTTTTTTACAATCGGCCTGAGCTAACATTACCGAAAAAGCAATGTTTTTCTCCTTTTCACAATAGTACATTACATACCGAGGCGGAAAGTATTCTATTCTTATTTCGAGAGAATTAGAGTTAACCGAAAGGCAAAGTCTCGAGGTGAACTCTTCTTGAGAAACAGGAATGGAACTTTTGCCGAGGTTTGTATACTCATCTATTCACAATTAGCTAGGGTACACCACCGCCTCTTCATCGTTTGGTATTGACAAAATCACGATTATATCTATACACCACATAGTTTTGAGGAAATATTTCAGACGTATACAGGGTGTCTCAAACAAAGTGGCCTATTAGATGTTTATGAAGAACTAGTCGTATTTAAATATTGAAAATTTGTGATTATATATTATTTATACTGATCTTTAATTTTAAAATAGTTTCGCTTATATTGCATTTCCGGTTGTGCCGACATTAACTTTTTTATGTTAAATGCAATATGTTTGTATTTAGCTCCTAATTTAAAACAGCTTTTATTAAGGTTTGTAATATCTACTTCCCATAGTTTTTGAAATATCGTTAAATTTAAAAAAAAATATTGGTTTGTAGAATATTTTTTAAAAATTCATACTTTTGAACTTTGTTAAGATAAAAAAATTATATTTGGTTTCCTTATAACAGAAGCTTAGTTTTAATCATTACTGTGATCATAACATGTTCAGTGTATTCAGGACGTCCACCATTGATTCTCAAAGTAAGCCAAAAAAAAAATGCATTATTGGTAACATGTAATATTGTAATATTGTAAAATAATGAAACAGATCTTCCTCTTCAAACATATTTGACTTGTTGGTACCAAATAGACGGAGCTCCAGGTCATAGTACACATGCTACAACTCAAGAACTAACCAATATGTTTGGTAAGGTGGATGGGTCGTTAGGGTCTTTTACGTTGGCCTCAAGAGTACCAGATCTGACTCCTTGCGATTTTTAATTTTGGGGTAAATTAAAAGATATTGTTTACGCAACTCCAGCAAGTAATTGTGAAGAACTGGTAGGTCGAATAAATTCGGCAGTTAAAAGAATTAATAGAATTGATATTTGAAGAGCTACTACACAAGAAGTGCTACGAAGACTTCATCTTTGTTTGAGAGAAAATGTACGTCATTTTGAACAATTTAATAACTAAGTTTTTTGTAGATATTAACAAATTAAAAATTAATTTTATTATTTGTTTATTTATTCGTATGGTATTTGCAACCTACATTGCTCCTACCGTTAAACATTTTTAATTTTTGTCTTGCACCGCTACCTAGATTTTGACTTACTACAAATAAATACGTAATAACTTCTAAACCGTATGAAATGGGTAATGTTAATGCTTATATCAATCGATCAGAAAAAAATTTCTGAATCAACCTGTTAAATAATATTTAGTATGTTCCAAAAAAATCGACTTGTTACTATTTGAAGTTGGCTTACTTTGAGAATCAATGGTGAACGTCCTGAATAAACTGAACATATTTTGATCACAGTAATGAATAAAACTAAGCTTCTGTTATAAAAAAGCCAAATATAATTTTTTTATCTTAACAAAGTTCAAAAATATAAATTTTTAAAAAATGTTCTACAAACCAATA
Source organism: Abscondita cerata (assembly GCA_030710515.1). Taxonomy (NCBI): domain Eukaryota; kingdom Metazoa; phylum Arthropoda; class Insecta; order Coleoptera; family Lampyridae; genus Abscondita; species Abscondita cerata. The sequence goes on along the minus strand of JALBCR010002316.1, from coordinate 1,009,152 downwards.
TTTTTTTTTTAAATTTAACGATACTTCAAAAACTATGGGAAGTAGGTATTGCAAACCTTAATAAAAGTTGTTTTTAAATTAGGAGATAAATACAAAAAAATCATAAAAACATACAATTCCATTTAACATAAAGAAGTTGATGTCGACTTCCGGCACAACCTGAAGCCCAATATAAGCGAAACCATTTTAATAATTAAAAATCAGTATGAATAATATATTATCACAAATTTTCAAAATTTAAATACGATTAGTTCTCCATAAACGTCTAATAGGCCACTTTGTTTAGGGCACCCTGTATATTGATGAGTCTAGCCATGTTTCAGTTAGCAATATCATATCAAATTTAGATGATAGTGTTGATAGCAGAAAGTCCTTTGTTTTGGATTTCAATCCACAAACATTTTGATAGTAAACGAGTTGGTTAGATGTTGACAAATTTTGTAGCTTAACTAACGAATTTATAAGTTTTTTGAACTATTAGAGCTCAAGATGCAGCCAGGAATACCAAAGATAGTTTCTTTACTCTTAGCTAGACTTTGTTTATAAGCTGTGCTCTGTTCAATGCTGCGTGATTGGTGTTGCAGTCAATTTTTTTCTTATTTTTCAAATACTCGCAGTTAACACACTCAAAGTCATTTGCATTTACAGTATTACAGTACAAACCGCTACCAAATGATCTTGGGCACATTGAGGACACCCATGTTTGCTTTTTCTTGAGCAATGAAGAGACATATGATTAAAACTATTACATGTATAGCATCTTTTAAGTTCCATACCATCGTATATGGAGCAGCCATCCAAACCTACCAAGATGTGATTTGATTTAATAAGTTTGCTGTACAAAACAACATTAGTACTGATAATAGCTTGAAACACTGAGGGGTTTTTCTTCAAAGAAGTTATTGACAATACTTCACAAGTTGATTCATTTGTGAAAAGTTCACTGTTCTTAAATACTCTAACAAGGTATTAGGTTGCAAAGATTCTGATAGTCCTACTATGCGGAGTCTAGCCTGAGTAGGTTTGATTTGTCTCACGTTATACTCAGATGTAAGTTTATTTTCAGCAGCTTTAATGAGTTTCGCTGAATGATCGACATTAGTACAGCTAACAATTACACTCCCGTTTCTTATAGGTTTGACCTGCTTTACACCTATATCTACAAAAATTAAATTAATATTTTGGAGAAGATCTGATTTAGTTTTTGAAGATGGTTGTTTTGTATTCACAGCCTTAACTATGACTTTAGAATGTACCGCTTTTGAAGTAATGCTAGCATAGGTGTCCCTTTCCAATGTAAGAGCTTTATTGCTGGTACATTCAAAACTATCTAATTTGTTGTTGGTCGCATCAACTATTTTGCTTTTCATAGATGTAAAAGTCTTAGAAAACATCTTTACGAATTCTTCTTTTAATTGAGATACTTTTTTTCAAATTCTACAACAATAGCACTCGAAAATTTTTTTCAACAAAGCATTACTCATAGAGATCCAGCTGCAGTCGCAACAACGCCAAGTTAGGCCTGGGACATCTTTTAAGAAGGCACGAAGTTCAACGGACAATCCAACGCATTTGAAGTGGAACCATCTTTGGCATACCCCTTTGCAGTTAAGCCCGGGAAAAATCGAAGAAAAGGAGTTCTTGCATTGAACACAAGACATAATTTCTATTTTTGATTATGCAACTCTTGGCACCTTTTTGAGTAATGTGAGTTGCCTATATATTTGGCAAAAATATGACTGCTTATTGGAAATTTAACATTTTACTAATCAATTCTTATCACTATTATTGAATGCAATACTGCACTTTATTGTTAGTTCCCATAACGTTTAAACTTGTATTTTCTTAAGAAGTCAACTTACAATTTTCTTGGTTTAATGATTTATTCTCCATTTGTGCTTCATGCAATGGTCTTTCCAGAGATACCTCCTTATCAGATAATTACAGCAACTCGATATTGTTTAAGTTAAAACTTAAATGTAAGCGTTATAATACACGTCATACGTCACCTTTTAAAGTATAACTGATTATTGATTCTTATTGAACTGTGACTGGTTTTATAATATTTGTTTCCCCTAGTATTGAAACTTATTGGGGGTCTGCTAAGGGAATGTTCTTCCTCCTTTTGTTCTAGGGCTCTATAGAAATTTTCTCCGTTTACTAAAAACTGTCTATTCTGTGATTTTCTTTTTTTAGTTTCATTATACCTCTGAAGTCGAACGCCAATGGCCTTAAATTTCTGTCTAAGTTTATCCTTAATATCCCTAATTTGTTTGTTCTGTCCGTTTCGTCTGGTGTTAAGCGGTTCTCTCTGAATATTTGCTCCATTTTCCCTTTACTTTTTTTTGGTTATGTTCATTTTCAGGTACTTGGCTATTGTGTCAGCATTTGCTCTCATTATATCTATCTAGGTTTGCAATCTTGTTTTCCAAGTGGGTTCCTTGTTTTTACTGGGTTCTTCTACTATTTTATAATAGTTTCTGGCGGTTGAGTTGTAGAGCAGTGACAGCTGCTGAGTAGATAGCTGTTACTACAATGTCGGTGGTGTTTTTGAGTTGTTCTCCAAGAATTTTATCTACAAATTTCAGAATGTGCCCCGTGTCCTTTTTATATCGTAGTTTAGGGATTCTTGGCCTAGTAAAGGGGTTACTGTTCAAAAAAGGTGTGATTTCTCATATAGACCTCGTGCGCCCTATCGTTTGGGGTTTTATTTATATTCTTGTCAATATAAATGTGGTCCACAGGTTCATCGTCTAGTTGTTCCCTTCCCGTCTAAATCCATCGATTTTAGTTAGGGCTCAGTGTGTTTTACTCCTTATGTTGTAAATCAGGAAATATGTTAAAGATTTTGGTGTGGAGTTTAAATCTCCAGCCAGAAAGAAGGTCATCTCGGCAGTCGCTAATTAATAGAAAGGATGTAATAATTTTTATCTACGACCACTATTGTAAATGACAATTAACTCACGGCTTGCTATCTTTGTATGGCGTTATGTGTAAACAAAACTTTCTAGAGACTTTTGTTTACATTTGTACATCCCGTCCACCTTGCATGGAGCTCCGACACATTCAACTTAAATCGATGTAACATAGTAATAGAAATAATAGAATTCTGTGGTATTTCAATACAACGACGAAATTAAAAAAAAATCGAGGTTATGTTCGCGCATCCCTCCACACACATTTTATTAATATGGCCGATATAACTTCTTTGTTTGTTGGTTATTCTACAATACAGTTTTTTTTTTAATTATTCATTGCCTGTATTGAATTTATAAGAACGTTACTTAAATTATTGTGCGCAAGTACATCTAGTAACGCTCAAGCAAACAAACGCCATGTGTTATTTGGAAGAACTGGGAAGATTATGTAAAACAATTACAACTTCTTTAAAAGTACGAATTCAGGTAATACAGTAATTAGACAACATTTTATTTGGTTATATTTAATTGCATTCTTATAGGCATCACATTGTCATTGTACAAATGCAACCCTCAACACGTAAACTTTCTTCTCAATCTCTGCAGTCATTAAAAGCGAGAAAACCATTGGATACTTCGGGAAAGAAAACATCTTACCTAATATAACAATGGAGCAACATGAAATGAGTATTTACTTTGTTCGTACATGGTTCGATCACTAATTATTAAAGAAAACCATTGGATACTTCGGGAAAGAATAGTTATTTATGTGTCAAGGCACTAAAGTTTGATTTTTACCCTCACATATAGATAAGATAATGCAACTAGGCGGATAAGATGAAGAAAGCAAAATAGAATTATTAGAAATGCCTAAATTATATTAATTTCTTTCGCAATGATCACAAACATGTTTTAAGCTTTACTTCTGCTGTAATCACACCAGTACGTTCAGGATAGGCCAACTAAACATAGTCAGAATCGTCAAATATATGGGAATTTAGTAGAAATATACCATCAGTTGGTTTCAGGTCGCGTAAGATCTTGTCCGCTTGTTGGGTTCGTCAACTTACCCGACACGATTGCTTCTAAAAATATTCATCACAGACAAAACAGACATGTATTTCAGGAATGCTCTATAAGCAAAGAACGTACAATAAAGTAATCTTTTTTAAGAAAATAAATTCCTCAGGAAAAAATCAGTTATTACAAGTAAATCGCAACTTTCTTTCTTGCCATCACACCACAGAAACATAACAAATCTTAGAGTTTATAGAGTGGAAAGTAAGAGGTAATATTGATATAACAAAGTACGTCGCGCTACCTAGTACTAGTTTCTGAAAATAAACAATTCGTCATCTTAGCCGATTCGTCATCTTACCCTCACTTCCCTAATAATAATAAAATCCATCGAAAAATATGTGTAAAATAAAATCTATAAATTTGACAAAGCTAAAAAAACGCACCCTGAACGATGACGTCAGAACCTTTATCGACACATGCGCAGCTTAGGTTTCTTAACAATGTCATTTGGCTTTGATGTTTGCTAGAGGTAAACTCCACACTAAACATAAATTTAAATAGTAAATATAAATGAAAATTGCAATACAGTACGTCACCATAAAGATTGTTATTTATTTATTCGTAAGGTACATTATACAAATATTGTATTGTGATGTAAGTGTTATGTATGGTGCTGAGAAGATCAGTATAAACCTGTATAGTGTGGTGACGAAACCGTGTGCGTCAAACCAATGTATTTGAATTAATGCTAATAGCTTGTCTAAGTTTTTGTACAGGGTTATTCACTATAAATTATCCACTTTTTATTATTTTGAATATAACAAAGTTCTGCTTAATTGTAAACCATTTTGGTGATTGAATTAATGAAATGTCAATTAACAAACACAACATTTGTCATTTACATGGCTTACTTTGACAATGTTAACAAATCCGTAGTTAAGTAACTGTGTTATTCTACGAATAATAACTCAATAACGGCTTAAGATAAAGACAACATATGATATACTTTTGAAATTATAAAAAAAGGTCTCTTCAAAAATGTAATAAAATACATGGTGTTACATTTACAAAATACATCATATTTTTTGTTGCGCCCCTGTAAACGGCGAGTAACTGAATTATTGACAGCATTTTAAGAAAATTCAGTTAAAACCTTACAACTTTCATGCATAACTTTTTTTCGTACGAACAATAATAACGATAATAAGGGGTGGGTAATTTATAGTGAATAACCCTGTACATAACAAGAAATTACACGTTTTTTTAAAATGTATACATTTATTTTTAAGACTATTTTGAACATTGTTATCACAATATTTGGACGGTTTTTTAATTTTTTTGTAAACATTCCTATTAGGTATGCACTCGGATATTACTAATGAATTAGAATTTTTCTCACTCAGCTACATCAATCACAACAAATGTTTTAATTCGGCTTATTTAATTTAGAAATGTATACGAACACTTTAAACTTTAATGTAAAATCGATTTATCCCATGCATTAAATTGTTGTGATATTGTTGAAGTGGGAACCCCTTGTCATAACTAAAATTCCACCTCACAGATTAAGGGTTAAGTGACAATATAACTTTTAAATGGCAAAAGTATTATTTTATTCCTTTGGGTCACTGTTTTAGCTAACCCAAATCAAAATATAACATATTTAATGTCAATCAATTTGAACACTGACAAAACACTACTCTAATTAACATTTATAAACCTAATTTATTACTAAAATTTAATTATATAATTATTATTATCCTTAAATGTATTCTACAATTTCAAACATTTTTGTTTGTAAATGTAAAATAAAAAATGGTTCTTGTTATATAATTATATTAGAGGATGGCTAACTTCAATTATTAATCCACAAGAATGCACATAAATTCAAGTTTAACTTTTTACGACGTTGCATAAACATTATTTTACAACATTTCATCGTATAAACGAATATTAAATTTTTTAGTTTGCAATGTCCATTTTATTCACGTCTGTTATTACATTGCCCATTCAAGACTTAAGAAGAAATAAAAATTCTTTGGTTATCTTGCGATAATTAATAAAAAAAAAAATGCGACATAACTACTATTTCAATACTTATTCGCTATAACAAAAATTATTCAATATAATATCATTTCCTATGGTGCACCACTAAATACATATTTAAAATTTCATTAACAGTGAAGAATACTAATTTTAACGAGTATTGTAAACTAGATAACATAATTGCAATAGTTTTACTATTGTAATTAGACAAATCGTTAAATGAACAATTTTAATAGAATGTTTGAGTGCCCGAGACTATTGTTACATAAAACAATATAGTATTATAAAGTACTTAACGACCAAATTTTCGAAGCATGTAATACATAAGTTCAATTGATGATAAAACAAAATAGAAATCGAGATATATTACTTTACAACAATAGAATGATGTAACAAAATCACTCTGTGCACCTACTGAGTGTTCACATTTGATTTAGACAGTTGGCTACTAAGTTGTTACCGCTACACAGTATTAAATTCCTCTCCTTCTAGCACGTGCAGTGTTTTATATCTCACTACACGAACGGGCCCGATGCCTGGTTGCTAATAAGTGTTGAACATTTTGGTTTAAATTGCAGTAACATCAATTAACACTTTTAAGATATAACTGATCTTTATCACAAAGTTGTTACGTAGAAAACTACTTACAGAGAAAAAGTTAAACTAGGTTACAATTACTTTACTATAATAGAATGATGTAGGGAAATCACTCTGTGCACCTACTGAGTGTTTACATTTGGTTTAGACAGTTGGCTACTACGTTGTTACTGCTATGCAGTATTTTTGGTTTTTATTAAAACCGTTGGTGTTTTTTCTTAATTTTTGAAAGTTTTTTGAAATTAGACCTTCCCTGCCCTGGACAATGACTCATAATGAGTTAGCAGTCGCCTCTGCAAATTAAATTCCTCTCTTTCTAGCACGTTCAGTGTTTTATGTCTCACTGCACGAACGGGCCCGATGCCTGGTAATAAATATTGCTATGATTTAAACAACCCACATGTTTGTACATAAAGAAAAATTTAGTTCTAAGTACAGGGTTTCTATAAATGATTGCTCATCAAGTTGACAATTAAATGTACAAAATTAACGATAAACTACGAAGAATACAATGACAACTAGGGACAATAATTATAACGGAAAGAACTGATAGATGATGACATTAGCATAAATTAATTCACTATCAGTTTAAGCGGCAAACCAAGTGAATCTGGTGCTGTTGTCTCAAACTGTTTTGATAGGAAGAACATATTAAAGTTGCCGAAAATTCAGTTAAAGACGTTCAATGGAGACCTCAAAGAGTTGTTAGCGCTCTGGTCACAATTCCAGGAGATACATGACGACCTTTCCTCCACAACAACGACAAGCTCCAGTATTTGATAATGGCAATGGAAAAGAATACTGAAGCCAGAGAACTAGTCGAAAGTTACCCATTGACCGGCGACAATTATCCGGAAGTGATTTTAGAACTCCTACTAGTTTATGTGAGGGAGTTACTTAAGCTTGTGAATTGTAACGTGGCCACAAAGAACAAAATTCCGTTTCCCAGCCTTTACTTAAAACTTGAGTCACATTTAAAAGCGCTTTCGACCTTGAACCTGTCGTCGGCGGATTCAGCTACATGGCTATATCCTTTGGTCGAGTCAAGTTTGAGTGAGGACGGATCTAAGAAAAAACCATCAAAGACCAGGCTGGATCTACTCATGGAATTTCTCAAGTCAGAAGTTCAAATTAAGCAACGCATTATTCTGGCCCAGTCAGGTCTTCAGGAACGAAAGGAAGCCAAAACAGAAAATAAAAGGATCAAAAGGAGAACATACAAATTAGATTCCAGTGGTAGTCCATCAACGGCAGAAGGTCTTTTTCAAGGCAAACCTTCGGGATGCGTATTTTGTGGAGGCAAACATGAGAGCAACGATTGTGGAAAGACCAAACAACTTAGTATGGGCAAGAAGGTTAAGAAATTGCAAGAGAGCAACGCTTGGTTCTTGTGTCTGAAGAGAGATCATTCTAAGAGAAAGTGCAAATCTTTTGTGCAATGTTTGTTATGACCGAAGAAACACCAGGCACTCATGTGCCCGATGTTAGATATGTGACACAAGCAAGTCAGGCTCTTAACTAGTTCGATTCCATCCTACCCACCACTGCTGGACAAGTTAATGTAGAATGTACCGGCGATGTATTGATAAAGACAGTGCTAATAAAGGTGTCAACAGGATCAAGCAATTCCCGTATTGTTCGCCTCCTGTTTGACGAGGGCAGTCAACGCAGTTACAATTCCAGTAAGGCAGTAGAGGAAATTCACAGCGAGCCGATGGCATCAGAAACACGGAGAACAGTTTTGTTTGATGGGCCAGTTACAAATTATCAAAAAGTATTCAAGCATTTGGTAACTGTATCTAGCCTTTACGGAAGGAACAAGTTACAACTGACATTGCGAGAATCGAAGAAACTTGGATGTGGAGTTCCTAGAGTTCCAAACGGACCATGAATTCGAGAGTTAGAACAGAAGGGGATCAACATTTAAGACAGTTGTGCAGTTCAAGTTGCACATAAAGATATTGATATTGTAATTGGCAGCGATTTATGGTTTCAGCTTATAACAGGAAACATCCACAAGCTCAAATGCGGATTGGGGGCAACGGAGACTTTCTTTGGATGGACTATTGAGAGTCAGTGCCCTTTCCGTGTGACGGAGTTGCAAAGGAAATTATATCAATGTTCATTGCCGAGAAAGATATTTCCAAATTTTGGAACCTACAAGTGATTGGAGTAAAAGATTCCGTGGCTAGCCTATCAAAGGCAGAAAAGGATCGGAAAGCTCAAAAATTATTCCAATCTACTACTACCCAAAATGAGGAAGGACGATATTGTCTTCAATTGCCATGGATTAGCGGACCACAAAAACTTCCTACCTATCGCTCACTAACCGAAAGAAGACTTGTCTCCACCACAATAAACTGGATAAGCATAAAAAGTATGAGATTTTTTTATCATGGCAACAAGAGGGATTCATCAAAGAAGTGAAAGATGAGTGTGAACAAAGTCATTATCTACCTCATCACCCAGTATTTAGGGAGAATTAAACAACGCCAGTCCATCCGGTTTTCGACGCGTCTAGTAAGGCAGGCCGACATCCTCGACTCAACGATTGCTTATATAAAGGACCAAACACAATTGAAATGCTCCTAACCATATTGATGAAATTCCGAGAAAAGAAAGTTGAAGTTTCTGTTGAGATTAGAAAAGCCTTCCAAATGCTGGAAGTACAAGAAGAAGATCGTAACTTTCTCCGGTTTTTTGGTGGGAGAAGAAACATTCCGCATTGAAAATATTCGGCACACCAGAGTTGTCTTTGGAGTTAACTGTAGCCTATTTCTACTCTCTGCAGTTATAGAAACTTACTTGGACTCCGTAAGTGAAAACAACGAGGTGGTAAAGATGTTAAAGAATTCAATGTAGGTGGAGAACTTATTGTGTTCAGTTGATAGTTTCCAAGATTATAAGAAATTCAAAGGTGAAACAGTAAAAATTATGGGAGACGCTAAGCTCGAGTTACGTCAATGGGAACACATTCTTGAGGATGGTTCCGGAGTCGGCCCTATTAATGAGGCGGGGTGCGGGTTGGGAGCCAGGCAAGAGCAAAAGCGTTATTACAAAAGCTCTTGGAATGAAATGGAACAAGCAGACTGACACATTATTTGACGAATACGTGCCTGTCACCCAAAACACTGGAACAAAAAGTTTATGAAGTGGATCAAGGAGCTGCCTCTACTCTCGGACACTACCACGACACCACAAACTCGACAAGTGCACAGAAGTGCAGGTACACACCTTCTGTAATGCTAGCGCTGGTGCCTTTGCCGCTGTCGTGTATTTAAGAAGTGAGAATCAGTATGACGTGATGGTGCAGTTAGTGCAAGTAAAGAGTCGTATTGCACCAATCAAGAAAACAACGATTCCTCGTTTAGAGTTGTTGGCGTGCTTGGTGGGAAGGAGGCTGACCAAAGTTGTAAAAAAAACCCTTCGCATCGACTTTAAAACGTTTCGCTGGAGCGATTAATCAACCGGGATTTCTTGGATTCAACGTAATGATAAATGGGGCGCTTTTGTTGGAAACCAAGTGAAACAAATTCTTGAATTACGTGGCTGCTCACCGAAGGAGCTACTAGAATCCAGATGGTGGGAGGGGCCGTTCTGGCTTTATATGGACAAATCAGAATGACCTTCAAGTCATTACGCTGTTGATGAAGATCAAGTTAATGCTGAGAAAAAAGCAACGTCAACAACAATGTGTGTAGGCATTGGCAGTGGATGGTTTGTACCAAAATTTTCCAGTTATTTGAAAAATGTGAAAGTCATTGGATGGATAAGAAGATTTATATCTAATGCCCGAGTTCCAGTTGAGAAAAGAATAAAGATAAAATTTCTTATGTATCCAGAAATACGTAGGGCTGAGCTGGATATTATTAAAATTATACAAGACGAAATTTAAAGGACTGCCAGTCTTAAAAATGCAAGATGGATTTTATCACGTGAAGACATCGATCACTCAGAGGAGTCAAATGTCAAGCAGATCCAGTCGACCTTTAATCGTCCGACAGCATGTTGGTGGGGTGGTTTTTATAAGCGCCTTATCAACTTAAAAGAATGTTAGGCAAAGCTAAGCTGATTTATGACGAGTTACGAACATGTTTAGCTGCAGTATCTGCCACTATCAATGGTCGACCCCTGGCGACCGTTAGTAAAGACCCCAATGATCTGCAACCCCTCACTCCAGCGCATTTTTTACGAGGGACAAAGGAAGCCGTGTTTCCAGAGGGTAAAAAATTACTGCAAAAGATTTCCGTGGACAGTATGAGAGATTCAAAAACGTAAACTTAAGGTCCAAGTACGCTTCAGGAAGGAATTCCTAGAGCAGTTAATCAGACAATTTCCGAACAGGACTACTTCAGTCAAATTGGGACAGTTGGTACTAGTAGGAGCGGGTAACAAGAAACGATTTGAATGGCCATTGGGACAAATTCAGAGCTCATCAAAGGAAAGGACGGAGTCGATCGTGTTGCGAAACTGAAGACTGTCAATGGAATTTTAGTTCGCCTATAGCGTCTATATGGATTGGAAATGGCAAACAGTGACCAAAAGAAAGCTCGAACTGAAATTCATCGACAAGATAGTAATAGTGTAATTGATAATGTTGTTATAACTAGAAGTGGTAGGAAAGTTTGTAAACCTAATAAGTATCAGTATTGGAGTTATTAATTATAAATGTTAATTGTTCTTTTAGCCAAAAGAAGGTGGGAGGATGTAGAATTTGAATTGAAAAGTACGCTGAGTGTGTGCTCATTGTTTTTTGTTTGGAATATTTCAAGTTTATGTATTTGTTACACGATTGTATTTGGCAGTAACAAAAACTCAAGTTGTTGAGTAGGTCATTTAAATGTTAGAGTGTAACAATAATTACAGAAAATATGTGACTAAGTGTATAATTCGAGATAATAAAAAGTGAGTGTAAAATTGACGTAAAGCCTGACAAGTTGTCATATCATTTGAATTATCAGTAAGAAAATATGTAAAGCTAGTTCACAACACGCTGATTTTAGGAAGAGCATTTTTACGGGTAGTAAACCAGGCGAATCCCACAATAATGATGTTGGATATCGGTAAAACAGAAAACAAAAAGTTATCGAGAATGCAGTGGAAAAGAAAAACGACATATGTTGTCAGATCAGTTGAGCTTGATATCAATATGAAAATTAATTACTGTTACGTGCTGTGTTATAACTTTCTGTTAAAAGATAATTTCATAATGGTTCAGTTTACGTCCGTGGAAATAGCAGACATCGTATACCTACATAGATATTGCGACGGAAATGCACTAGAAGCTAGAAGAGAATACCGTCGTCGATTCCCGACCTGAAGAATTCCGCACCATCCAGTATTCACGTCAAGTTTCAGATTACTTCGTAAAGCTGGTCTTGATCGAGCTCTAGGGCAGGAAGACAGCAACCGGCAAATATGGCCCAACGTGAGGAAGATGTTATTGACAGTGTTGTGGAGAATCCAACAACCAGTACTCGTCAAATTTCTTCCCGGTTGAGATTGCCGCAAAGTTTTGTGTCACGAATTTTACGTAGGAAAGAGTTACACCCTTATCATTACATTGGTGTTCACGCATTGCATCCCGGGGATGTTAATCAACGTTTAGCGTTTTGCCAGTGGTTTCGTGGGAGAATCAATGACGATTTAAACTTCCTTTCGAAGCTAATATGGGCTGATGAGGCAATATTCACCCGTGATGGTATTACAAATTATAATAATTTATACTACTATTCCTTGAATAATCCTCTGGTAACTCGAAGCAGACGATTCCTACAAGAATTTGACAATCGTTTGAACGCCAACTCGTATTTGCATTTCCTTGATAACAACCTGTATCACAAACTAGAGGATGCGCAATGAATATGAGACAAGAATTAATCTTCCAGCAAGACGGGACACCCCCGCACCATAATTGCAGGTATGTTTCTAGGTGGCTTGACCAGAATTACCCTGACAGATGGATTGGTAGGTTTAGACCAATCAGATGGCCTGCAAAGAGTCCGGATCTGAACCCTCTGGACTTTTTCTTCTGGAGTAGTTTGAAGCTGTTGGTTTACCGAGAGGAAATCAATAATCAAAAACAATTACTGGAAAGAATAATAAATAGGGCCAACGAAATACGGCAAAATACTTCTATTTGGAGAGTGTACGCTTCTCATATTCGTCGTTGTGATGCCTGAATTGCAGCTAATGGAGGGCATTTTGACCAATAATTGTAATACTGTTTTATGTTCGTTATAATAGTTGAATTTGATCAGTTTTTGAACGCCATCTTTAAACGGTTGACCCTTTTTGACAAAATTTTCTAAAAACTTTTTCAAACATTTTGGGCCAGGAAATACACCCTTGAAAACTTTAAACCTGATTATCACTCACCCTGTATATAAAGTACACCTTAATTGAAAACTATTTCATCAAAATCGGCGACAATCTCCAATCTCGTTGATTAATACAAACATGATTAACATTACTAAATTTTAAAAATTAAAATTTCAAATATTATTTTTTCACAATCCTACACTTTCTCGCAAAAGTGAAAATAATTTGATTTCTATGTAGACACTCGATTGTCCTAATTTGCGATAGAACCTTAAGAATTTTGTATCACATCCGCAATCAGCTATATTCAATCAATCACTTTGCTTTCATTGTGAGACTACTTTTGTAAATTACATTATTTCACAAAAATACTTTGGTACTTTTACTACTTTGTTCGTAACATAAACCTTAATTTACAACTGTTTCAGTGAAACTGCAAGGATCCATTTCTAGCATGCCTTTAAAGAACGGTTCGATTTTGTTACGGTGATTTGATTTGTGTATTTTTTCGTTCATTTTGTGTTGACAGTTTCGAATTATCTCATATACAATGAATGAAGATGAAATAATTTTTACTATTTTAAATCTGAAATACCAGATTCCGTGGAACGAAATTAAAGCATTGGGCTACAGTAATTGCATCTTTTTATCTGTTGTATTCAATATACAAAAACACGCGATAGAACTATCTATTACAATGCGCCACCTATTGTTCTTATTGTTGGGAACTAAAATTTGACAAGAAAGGCAACTTTTTTCTCCTATAAAATTATTACAACTATCTGAAAACATTGCTAATTATTAATTTGCAGCAATTTCAACTAAATATTTTAACCAAAAATTTTATATATTAATTTTCCGAAAAGATACTGAATTGCCGTCATGATCTGTTCCCTTTCGTGCGCAAATATTTACCGGTACATCTAACAGCAATTTACCTAAAATGTAATCTTTACATTTATGTTAAACTTGCCTTTTAAAATAAATAAATAAACAACGCATAAGTAAAACTTTGCACGAGTCTCATTATCGCTATTGATATACTTATTATAATATTGTATCTGGTATCATGCCATTTTGTTATCGTTATAAAAAATATTAATTAAATTATTAATTTAGAATTTATATGGTTATAGTTACTATGAAATTTGTTAAAGAAGTTTTACACTTATCTAAACACCAATTTTTAGCATCTATAGTGCTTAAGAACAAATGAGGAGCAGTCCATTTCTACAAACTAAATGATTAGGAAAATATCTTTATGACGAAATTGGTATAAAATATAAACACAACTTAAAAAAGCAATAAAACTGTGTTGCATAATACACATTGTTTGTCTTGGATGAACAAAATGCACTTTTATTGTCTCAAGGGCACTTTACAGTGTATGATTTTTCAAATGATTATCTTATATTAAATCAACCTTTTTTCAAATTCGTCTCACATTAGAACGGCTTAAGATATTTTTGTTTCGAAAAAAGTTTCGAGTTTACGAAAGATGTGTCTTTATTTTTCGATTTAGATTTTTTTGTACGAGGGCATCTTCGAGGTTAAAAAAATGTTAAAATAGTCAAAAAATTTCAAACAAATTGAGCCGTAAGTTGACCACAACTCGCTTATTTACGGACCGATTTTCAAAATTCAAAAGCATCATACGCGGATAAAGAAATAAATTTTTTGGCCGTTTCACTTTTGTTAGACCTCGCGTGTTTTCAAAAGTTATAAGCGAAAAACGTTTCCGACAAAATTTCATTCGAAAACTATAACGGCCATAATTTCTAAATTATAACAGATAAAAAAAATTTATTTAAAAAAACGTTCCTTTTATGACCCTATCACATAATGTTTAAAAAAATTTATCATTTTAAAAATTTTTTTAAGGAATTTTACATTGTTATACGAATACTGTAATTTTTATAACTCCGGAACCATATTACGTAAAAACACGAATAAAAATCAAAATATTTGTAATTTTGCAAATTTTCGAATGGTTTAACTGTAGAGGATTCAATTTCACCCAAAAAATCTTCGTATGCACGAACTTGATGACTCACACACGCGTAAATGCGAGCGTTATGCGAACCAAACAGTCAATTTCACCTAAATAAACTTTGTTGTATTACGTTAAAGCGGTCGAGCCAATAAATCCGCTTCTAAATATTTTTTAATAAATAATTTCTATTCGGACTACATCCATATCTTCTATATTAATATGTTATGTCGTTTGTGCGTCCTCACCTACTCTCGATTCGTTGCGAGCGCACACCCGAATACTCTCGACTCATTTGTACGAATTCACATGGAGTACATACTCTGCATTCATATTGATTACTCAACTGATGAATGTTAATGTAAGTGCTAATTATTGTTCATGACTGTCTGCTCTTTAGAAGCTAATTTATTTTTAGACTTAACGCATGCGTAGCATGCTGGCTTTGTCTAGTATCACTTATATTTGCACAAGAGTAAATTTGGGATGTTTAAAAAAAATCTGTTGTCTAGCAATTTGACAAGAAAAACTGTCAATTATGAAAAACGCGATACCAAAGGTTGACAGTTTTTCAAATCAAATCGCTAAAGAAAACAGATTTGAATTTAAAGAACACAAATTTACTCGCTAAAATACAAACCTCGAGTGTAATTCGGCAGGACAATTTAATGAGTACGAAAATTGGAACACCTCAAACTATTTATTTTGGATACATATAAATTTTAACTTGAATAAACTGTAAGATTAGCAACTTTAAATAATAACTTTTGCCGATGTCAAAATGACAAATACACTGCGGCATATGCGATTTTTTATATATGAATTAAATAGTCATAGAAAATATATTATATATGTTCACATTATGTTATTTGATCACACAGTAGTATATACTATTTTTTCTACTACTAGCCAAATTCAAGCGAAAACTAAAAAATAAACATTTTTCTTGTAAAAATCAAGTAGCACAGGAATGCAAATAAATCAAAAGCATTAAAAGCTACATACGTTGATAAACCAACTGCAACTGATTCACTAAACACTTGTGTGACATATTTCACCTTCATTTTCTGAAAATTATTCGGAGTGATATGTAAATTAGTTGATTTAGGAGCCAATCGCAGCGGTTTAGTTTGTCTGACATGTAGAAATTTTTAATGTCTTTCCAAGATGCTTTTTGTTATTAAAGATTATATCGTATTTAATCAAGTTATTTTGCACCGACTTCAATAAATAGGAGACATCGTAGAAATAATAGATTTTCTTATCGTTTACGAGAAGGTTTGGTTTTTCAGGTAATACATATATTCTTTTAATTAGGCTTAGAAAATTTTACTACTGCCCTAACATTCGCACCGCATTGTAATTGTAGCTTTCCTATGCAGTCTAATACTATCGACTTCAATTTGTCACCTTTGCATATCGTATTTGTAAAGATGTAGCACAATTATATATAACTCTAACCATGATCACGTAGCAGTTTGAGCTGGCAAAAAATTTAAAACCTACTTTAAAATTAACATTTTGGGGCTCGTAAAATATAATTTTAGTGAAAATTGTTTGTATTCCTCTATTTATCTCCTGCTTCTTAGTGGTTTATTTTTTAAGTCCACTTCGGCTGTCACAATTTGTGCTCTGCTTTCGGTAAGTAATCGTTGGGAGATGTTAACTTCAATTGAAGTGCTTTCTTTTCACGTTGCAATTTAAGAATGTTCCTCCGTAATTTTCTTTACCTAAGAGTATTTGAGCTGCAAGCATTTATTGCTTTGCCAATATACCTTGCATCATTTGAATATTGGGTTTCAGAAATTGACACTTGTAATTCATTTAGGAATGGCAAGTGTTCACCACATACTCGTTAAGTTTTTAGAGTCGAGATTTTTATGCAACAGATCGGACCTTCCAGATTCTGTTAACCATTCAAAACACCTACAACAAAATGTTTGTAATTTACTTAAAATTCTTGATGTAACTTAACTCGCCTGGTTAAATCTCCTTTGGGAAACCTGAAAAACTGATTCTACCATCATATTTAATAAATAAATAAATTCAGGTTATGTATTTGCGGTTATGGGATGGGGGCGCGAATTTTAAACTAATGGCATTTTTTATTCAAATTATTTTATCGTGTTAGGTAATTTTAAGCAGCAAATAAGTTAAAGATAATCACCTGGATATACAAAATTATGTTTCACTCGTTTTTGTTAAACAACTATTCTTAGATTCTCAAAAACTTTGAAATTGTTCATTATTAACCTAGGACAACAATAGAAAAATTATTAACCACTAATAGAGAAATTCAACTTCTCAGTTGGCTAAGAGACGCAATAATTGTCCACTTCACAACTAGTAGTAGAAAAAACCAGTCATAAGGCCTGTCACAAAGAAAATCACACACGTTTTTAGGAATAGAACGGTAGCTATTTTAGTGTGAACGCGATGTGATGTTCGGAATGATTACCAATAATATCATTGATCTGTGTTGTTTTTTTGCCCTACAACAATTTTCTATTATGTTTTGAAATATGTTTGTAGGTGAATGATTTTGGTAAACGAGAAAATAAGTGACATGACTTGACGACCTACAAAAAAACAGCTGATTCTAAATTATAACCTAAAAACATTTATAATAAATAAAAATAAGTAAGAAAATAGTAACAAAAAATAGAATTTTATTCGTAGTTATTGTTTTGTGAAAGTCGCCGTGAAAGGGATAATGTAAAGTCTGAGAGTCCACTTTGCGACAGGCGTGGCTAGAGCGACAGCCATCTTTAGGTTTTAAACAATAGGAAGCCATCTTCTGTAATAGGGGATCCTGTCGAGACCTGTTTGACCTCCACTTTGATCCACTTTAGAACAATTCCAACAATAAGACAATGGGGTTGAGGAAGCCTTCTTGCATACTTAGGGCGGACGGCGGCGGCGTGCAGCTATCTTGCGTACTTTAATTGATCTGCGCTCTTAAGCATTTCAACAACAACACGGCTTTGTTCCAATATGGAGGATCCTGTCAAAACTAGTGTGACCCCCACTTGCTGAAGGAGGGCGTAGGACGAGGACGGTGTCAACATCTTGTGCGATTTCTTCACCAGCATTTTAAAAACGGTGACTAGCACATATCTTGGGCGCCATCTTGGCACACAACCAACATATTCAGCACGGAAAACTTCTCCATCACCGTCTTAACCATCGGCACCAACATCTTAAAGGAAGGAACGACATTTTAACCACCATCTTACTCCACAACCAACATCTTCAGCACGTACTACATCTTAACAACCACCACCACCATCTTAAGAGCGGAGACTAGCAAACATCGCGGACGCCATATTTACACCCATCTTGAAACACAACTGCCATCTTGAATACATCGGCTAAAAGCAAAGCCAGTTCTGCCTCACTTATACCTGATCAAAAGCAAAGCGGGTTTTATGCCAGTTATCGATCACCAATAGTGAGGTAAAACCCGCTCTACCCCACTACTATTGTATCGATCAAAAACATTTTTTTCTAAAATTAGAAGAGAATGGATTATTAACTACATGTTAAGCATTTTTGATCAAAACCTTAAGTGCTGCGATATCTAAGTGTCGACCCGTGTTTCTTAGTTGGCTACAATTATCGACTTATGGATCTGCTTTTATACTTCTGTCGACAAAGTTGCTTTAATGTGATTAGATATGTAGATCTAGTGTACATAACTTTAATTTAATTTAAAAAAATTTAGTCTTTTCGCCGTTTTTTTTGTGCTTCTGCTGCGTACATCATCTACTGCAAATACGTACTAGGCGTTTTTGTATAATTTTTACCTTCAAATACTAAAATCGCCTCTAATTTTAAGCGGCAGCATTTTTTCTAAATTACTACTAAATTGTAAAATTCCACTCACAACTACATTTTTTACGAAGCTTAACAAAAACAACATTTGGGAATTATTTATATTTAATCCACGTAGTACCTATAATTCACGTGTTCTATTTATCCCGATTGATCGATGAATCAAGCGCATACTTGTGTATGCCTATCCTAATGTCTCTATTAACTGAAGTAACTAACAAAAATAACATCAATAACAAAATTTCTTTTCCTTGTGCGAACATTTTTCATACCAACTTAACATAACTGTCAACTGACGTCATGTCAATGTTATTTTGTAAATAAAAGACCTAGTTAAACGTACGTACTTCAATCAACAAATAAGTAAATAACGAATGGTTGGTATCAGTGTCCTTATTTATGCTTTAAATTACAGATGACGGTCATTTCGAGATAGGCCCAAATTGAGAAACGTCACTCAATTGTAAATTAAGTGAAGGAAGCACTCAAATTAAGTGACTTTCTCAATTTACAATCGAGAATCGAATGCTCCTTATACTTTGACAGTTAGTGCCTTAAAAATTGTAGGGAATGTATTAGTACAATAGTATCCCACTTTCATTGCATTTATAGGTTATTTTGTTGTGATTTTGGATTGTTGCTTGCATGATGTATTATATAGTTTTTTATTATTGGCGTGTTTATGGTCCCCATAAGTTATTCTTGTTTTGATTTGTGTGGTAATGTAATGGATGTCGATTCTGATGTTGAAGATTTTCTGGAATTAATTGATTAGGTAGAAGATGAAGATGTATACAAGTATCATGTTGCAAGGTCCTTACAACAAACTTCTATATTTCGTAAATATCTAAATATTTTATTTTAGACGTTTACTAAAAGACTATGACAATCCTCTGGAACAATATACCAATATACATATACAATTAATTCAACGGTTCCGATTTACCGGCGATACAATAAGAAATACATTATTGCCGTTGGTATATTTTCAGGAACTGCACTCTCGACGTGTTTCACCTGTGCCCCCAATAATTAAATTATCATTGGCATTACGTTTTTATGCTACCGGCAGCTCTCAAGTAAGTGCACATGGTAAATTGCTACAATTGTTTAATTATTTTTAGAGGACAGTTGGCGATTTACATATGTGCCACAATCAAAGTGTTGCGAAATAATTTCAGAGGTGTCTAATTTATTAGTAAACCATCTGCAACGTTTTATTAAATTTTCTTAACGCAGGAAGAAATTTAAAAAACCGCACAAAATTTTATGAAATAGCAATTTTTCCTGGTGTTACCGGTTGTATCGACGGCATACATATCGAAATAATTAATTATCCTGGAGGAGAAAATGCCAAAGTTTATAGAAATAGAAAACGGTACATGTCCCTTAATGTTCAAGTTGTGGAAAGAGCAAAGGGAGAAATTTTCGACATTGTAAACCGGTGGCCAAAAAGTTCACAAGTCGAGTAAAATTGAGATTTGACGAAGGCCAGCTACCACGTCTTTTATTGGACGATAGCGCTTACCTCCAAACTAAATATTTATACACTCCAATACTAGTTCCTACTACTAACGCTGAGCGGAGGTATAACTCTGCCCAAATAAGAACCCAAAATGTAGTTGAAAGAGCTTTCGGCGTATGGAAGGGACGATTTAGATGCCTGGGATCCTGTCTGCAGTATTCTTTATTGAATACAAATAATAATAAAAATAATTACGGCAACAGCAATATTGCATAATATTGCAATTGCGGAATACAACTTTTTGGACTTTGGTGGAGAAATTCACGAAACAGTTGAAGAAATAGTCAACATTAATGGAGATAACAGGAGAGGAACTGAATTTATACAAAGGCATTTCAATTGATAATTTAATATACTTTTAACATGTATAACAGAAACTTTTTAGTCTTTTTAAATTTTCGGTTTTAATCTTTTGTTGTCGTGCCCGCTCTTGCTCTTTCTCCACTCGGTATCGCTGTTCTTGAAACCTCAACTAATTCATCTGAAGCTCGTGATCTAACCTAATCTGGTGTCTTTTAATTCGACATTAACTACATTGAGAATGGCATCGATTGATTCATCCTTAGTTTCACTCTCAGAAAGTCCACTTTCAGTTTTAAAGCGGCATTGGTTCTCCTCGCTGAAATAAAGTTAGTTGATTTTAACTAATTAGATTGTTCTTCGTTGAGGAGG
The DNA here is from genome assembly GCA_030710515.1 of Abscondita cerata. Taxonomy (NCBI): domain Eukaryota; kingdom Metazoa; phylum Arthropoda; class Insecta; order Coleoptera; family Lampyridae; genus Abscondita; species Abscondita cerata. The sequence continues at coordinate 988,229 of JALBCR010002316.1, read as the reverse complement.
GGCACCAAAAAACCATAATAAGTGTAAAAAACACATAAATATTAAACAAACACGAAATAAATTAACAATTAAATGTAAATAAATATCTCTAATAAAACACACACTCTATACGTAGAAACGAACAAACATGAATGCCTGAAAAAACGTCTTAATGGTTTTTGGTGCGCCTCCTCAACGAAGAACAATCCAATTAGTTGATAATTTATAGGAGGAGATATTTACCTTTCATTATTAGTTGATTTCCATTTTTTAAAATTGTAAATTACTAAATTACTTACAGAGTTTGTTAATTCATGGGAATTAAATTCTTTACTTGGGATCGCTTCTTTTCAATTTTGTATTTAAATTTTGCAGCCAATTTAGTTAAAAAAAACTTTCTCTTCCGATGTCATTGTATTTTTTCTTCTTATTCATATTTTTTAACCACAATCACGAGTGCAACTGAACACGTAATTAAGTAAATCATTACAGGTTTGAATTAATCTTTGACAAACAGAAATATATCACTATAGTGTGCATAACTGTGAATATAATCTTTAGTTTTCCCCTAAAAAGTTAGAAAGTTGCAAGGTCACCTCCCTTAAAATTGAGTGAAGTATTTAAGTATGTTGAGGAAGCGTTTCTCGATTCTATAATTGAGGAGTGCCGGTTAATCTTAATTGCAGTAAAAAATGAGTGTAAGAATATTTGAGATTGAGTGATGACTATCGATTTGGGCCAATGCATACATGCCATATGTCACACGAATGGAATTTACAGTACATTTTCTAGAAGCAATCAGAAAACTTTATGGCTCCTACCAACCAACAGAAAAACACCAAAAACTGCACCAAAAACTTCATGTTTATTTATGGTTCCTATGTGTACCTAAGTATTTATAAATAAAAGCTATGTATATATATTTAAACGATAAGTTTTCGACATCTAGTGTCGACTCGTGAAAGGTTTACGTACGTAAATGTAAGCAACTTTGCCGACAGGTATGTAAAGCAGTTACATAGTCGATTCTTCAATACATTATAGCCAACATAACAGTTGGCAAGTATTAATATTTCGAATCGCCTGCAGTAAAGTACGCAAGAGGTTGTACAATAGCAAACAAACACTGAGACAGCACGCGTTTGTACAATAGTGAACTTGCACTCGAGTTCTCTCACTCCTGAAGAGTCCCAAAAGGACGAAACAGCTGTCGGGTCATTCTCAGTGTTTGTTTGCTATTGTACAACCTCTTGCGTACTTTACTGCAGGCGATTCGACATTTTTATACTTGCCAACTGTTATGTTGGCTATAATTATTGAAGAATCAACTATGTAACTGCTTTACATACCTGTCGGCAAAGTTGCTTACATTTACGTACGTGAACGCTTTCACGAGTCGACACTAGATGTCGAAAAACTTATCGTTTAAATTTATATATATATATATATATATATATATATATATATATATATAAGTTAAACATCCTTTATTCTTTATTGTCTAGCTGAACATCATCACCAAACAGGATATAAAATCGATTTTGAAAATACAAGAATGCTAAGAAGAGAAAAATATTTATGTAACCGCCTCATTAAAGAACAAATCGAAATAGAAAGACGTCCTAGTTGCCTTAATAAACGAGATGATGGAAAAGGTTTACCTAACACTTGGAAACCGTTATTAACTTTACCTCAGGATAGAAGATCTCCAAATATTCAACAAGTAGTACAACAAAATATGCAAAGCAACATTACCATGATACCGATATGTAATGCTATTGGTTACTCTGGTCCAGCGACATGTTCAAGGACAAAATCACATAGAAACCAAAGATTTTTATTACAAACATGTTTACACGTGAAAGAATAAAGCATTATATATACAATAAGTACCAGAGTTTTACATGGGCAATTACTTTAAATAATAAACGGAAGTATGTTTTTCTATACTCAAATATCCAATTAATGTATCTTCTAAAACTCAGTAGAATTATACGTAGCACAAATTATAAGAAAAAACTAATTTAATTAATAATTTATTTGTGATTACAAATTTTAATAATGAAAAAAATATTAATAAACAATTTAAAAATTAAAATTTAAATGTTAGTAAATTTGAATTTAGATGTTTGTATGCTTTATCGACTTCATCTTAGGTCACGTGTTCTGGATTGATCTAGAGATGTTATGTTTAAGGCATAAGACATTTTAACGATTTTGTCAAAATGGCGTCTGTGGGGCAAACAAACATTTATTTACATTGAAGTGTGTGTAAATTCTGTAGACTCATTGTTGGAAATTACTCTTGAACTTCAGAAGCTGAACGCAGTCATTTAAACTGAAGATGTCAAGAACAAAAATCATTTGCTTAGGATACTATGAACCTACTGTATGGTGGTATGACAAATTCTCTTTTTTACCCCCTTTTTTAAAACTTGAAAAACTAGCAGCAACTTAGATTTATTAGTGTGCTTCTTCTCAAATTTTACCTGATGTCTTTATGCTAAGCTGAAAGCAATATTATCGATGCTGATAATAATATGCTGGAAACTAATACCATTGTTGGAGGCGACAGCTGTTCTTCCAGTGAGCAACAGCAGACTCCAAGAACTGTTGGAAAAAAGAAAAAAATGCCAGCACAAGAACCTAACCTCCATTTTGAATGAAACAGTGTCTATATTGAAAGTACAACTTTGTTTTCCTTTTCTTGGTCAAAGGTGGTTGTGGAATGTAAAACGTTTGTCTTACTTTAAATTTTTAAATACGTTTTGTTGTGTCAGAATCTGTCAAGTCATTGTGCTGAAATAAACAGGTATGAAATTTGTAGGTTATTGATGATGTCAGTGTGACAGTGACATAATTATTTCAAACGTAAACTAAGACAAACGTTTTACATTCTACAACCACCCTTGACCAAGATAATTTTTGATATCCCGGTATATGCTAGGGTCCAAATTAAAACCAAATTCAGACTGGCACGTGTACAGTAAATATAACGAGTTACAAGATATTGATTATAAAGACCTGATTAATGAAGCAATATAGTATAAACAATATTCTTTATATTGGTAAATATGTACAGGTCTATCCGTTTAACAGTTACATTCAAATTACTGCTTAAATGTAGGTAGGTAACTATGCACTTACGTAGATTAGTGTCCTGGCGTTTGATTAAAGATTCTACAAGTTGCCACAAATAATCAAAGACAATCGATAAAAGTTTCTGAAACTGGGTGGATCTTCGTATCTTATTTCTCTAAATACAATATTTGATATGCTTCGACCATAAGCTTGTCGTTGAAGCCATTTTCGGGTTCACAATGTTCTCTTCTTCTTAGATTTTTTTATTTTTTGCTAGCAATTTGTATCTTTGATGAACTGTCACTACGAGGCACATTGACATTGCAGTTGCAAGCAATACAGCATCATATGGAAGCATCTTTCCACAAGTTGTTAATGTAGTACAACGTGTAATTCACAACTAGAACACCTGAATTGAAGATTAGTAAGACTAACAATCTACCTAACGTCAAACCTTTTACAATGTTTTGAAACATAAACCATAAACAAACACATGAGGTTAATAACGCAGTGCGAATAACATCCAGTCTAGGATCATACGATTTTTGTATAAAGAATCATGTGAGAAATCACACAATGTAAAGTACCCTTTATTTAATTTATACAAACAAAACTTCAATATTAAATCATCCTATAATGAAACAAAACTAGTAGTGAAGTTGAGTTTTGACTACGGTCCTGAGCACACATATTTATAAACGACTAAAAGCAAACTAACTAAAAAAAAAATTTATAGTTGTGTAATTAGTGAAGTGACAAGTTAAGTTAGGACTAACCAATAAACTGTAAGTCAATTACAAGAATTTAGCACCTTTTCCGCTTTTTTTATTGAAATAAGTGCAACATTCTAGTGAACGATAATTGATATCAACGAGTGTTATCGTATCAGAGGTCAACAATCATGCCGCCTATTTGTTGTGTTTGTTTAGCGGAAATTTTGTTAGGTACCAGTACCAGCACTAGGATAATATCATGCTTTACCTGCAAAAAAACTGTACACAGACAATGTAGTACCCCTAATCAAAATCACACAAATACACCCGTACAAGATTTTATTTGTAATAACTGCAATAGCGATTCCAGTAAATCACTAAGCATCGTTCATTTTAATGCTATAATGGGGCGACTTGAAACTTTAAATTCCGGAATCTTAGAGTGCAAGCAACATATCTCTAACTGTCAAGAGTCAATCACTGTTTTAAATGAAAAAATTACAACTTACTCAAGCCAAATGAATACATGTATTAACAATTTATCTGATTTGAGAGTAGATCATGATCAACTGGCTCAAAATGTAACCAAAATTCAAGAACAAGTGTCTAACGGTAACTTTACATTAAGTGAATTATACAACGAAACACGTGAAAGAATTAAAAGAAAACTAACATAATCGTTCTTGGTGTACCAGAAGTCAATGAAGGTGTATATAGTGACGTAGCTGCTATTAACAATATTCTGCACTCATTAAATAATGGTAAAGAAGTGCTTATTGTTAATTGCATTAGAATAGGGAAACAAACTAATGGAAAAATTTGTCCTATCAGAATAGTCCTAAGTAGCAAACAGATAGTTACCGATATACTTCGAAATAAAAACAAATTATGTAAAGAGACCTTTCCACAAATACACATTAAATCAGATCAAACGCCGTCAGAGATACAAGAACTGAACAACTTGCGAAAAGAACTCGAAAGATTGAAAGAAAGTGGCGAAATAAATGCTACTATAAAATATGGGAACAATACACCTAAAATTGTTACAAACGGACTAACGTCAAAGAATAGACCAAAAAGACCTAGAGACCATGAAGACAATTCACCAAACCGAGATCAAGGCATAAAATCAGCTAAAAATAAAAACAGTTCTTTAAATGCAGAACAATAGCAATTGCTGAAAATTGTTTTTTGGAATGCCACAGGATTTGTAAATCTACAAGACTTTATTAACTCAAAAATTACTAAAGGAGTTTCAATATTTTGTATAAATGAAACTTGGTTGACAAAGGAAACATACCCATCGTATGTGGCGGCTTAGCTATTATTGTTAAAAATGATCTTGATATACGTATTTTAGATAAAACACAACGCTGGCTAACTTGTTTAATTTCATGTAATGCATTTGAACTAATTATTAGCAACGTGTATCTTAAACCTAATGTAGATATAGAAACTATCCTAGATACGTTTAATCGGTCTTTACTGGAAATAAACGCTGTATATCCAAATACTGCAATAGTTATTGGTGGTGATTTCAATTGTAGGTTAGGAAATTTATCTGAGGTGCCCGTGGAACTTATTTCCAATACAAATATTATTAGCAAACGCGTAAGTGTTGATACCGTAGTAAACAATAGGGGCCATGCTCTCGTTCAGTTTATGGACGCTAATTCATTTTCTCTCTTAAATGGCAGAACTAAAGGTGATGTCTAAAACCCCGGGAGCAGACAATATTTCTTTTGAATTTATAAAAAATTTACCAAACAATTGGTTGCTCTATATAAATTGTCTCTTTAATCGAATTCTCAAATTTGAAGAAATTCCTATTTCTTGGTTCAACACCATATTACAATGTTGCATAAAAAAGGCTCCCCGTAGGGCAGAGGTTGCATGGACAATGTCTTCTCTTTGACATCGGCTATTCAAGTGCAACTTCGGCTTAAGAAGAGAAGAGTCTATGCAGTGTTTGTCGACCTTCGGAGACACCATCAACCATTCCCTACTATGGCATAAACTATTTCAACAGGGTATTAGTGCTAAGTTTATTAGATTAATTAAAGCACTGTATTCTTCAGCTGTATTTCAAATTAAGGCAAATGGCGAACTATCAAAAAATTACAAGATATTTGAAGGTGTTCTACAAAGGGAATGTCATAGTCCCACATTATTTTCAGTGTTCCTCGGAGACATAGAAAGCTTTTTTAGAACACAAGGAGCAAATGGTGTTAACATAGATGGTATAACTGATATACTAATGTTATTATATGCTGATGATTTGGTAATACTGGACGAATCGGAAATACATATCTCCCGCAAATTAAGAACTCTTGAAAATTACATGAAAACTAACAAATTAACTGTTAATACTGAGAAAACAAAAATACAGGGCACCGGCATCCACAAAAGGGGTTCTTACTGAATAACAAAAATATCGAAATAGTTAAAAAAATTTGATATCTAGGTGTAACATTTACTAGCTCCTCACTCTTTCTCGACATGGCTAACTCAACAGCAATTAAAGCAAAACAATCTATCGGAGCAGTAATGACCTTATTCTCTAACACAAAAGTTAATAGCTAGAAAACGCGAATAGCCTTATACAAATCTATTGTCCTATGTTCATTTTCTCACTGTTTGCCAGTATGGGGCCTTCGCTATACAAATGAGTTGGAAAAAATCCAAACCACTTTTTTGAAACAACTTTTGTATTTACCTAAAAGTACTCCAAATACATATATCCGATTAGAAACAGGATGTGTAAAATTAAAATATCTAATATTTAAACTGGCATTAAATTGGCTCGAACGACTTTTGTGTTTAAACTCTTCTAGGTACCCTTATACAGGGTGTCCCACCGGGAACGCCATCGATAGATTATAGAAAAACTGTACATGGGAAAAATTTGAAAATTTGGTAGTATACTAACATCAATGGGGGCAGTTCTGTTAAAATATTTTCAAGATGGTGACACTTTCGGTTATACCGGAAGTAGGTGTCAAGTTGCTTATTTTAAATGGAACATCCTATATATTATTCTATTTTGGATTTTCCACAAAATTGTAGACACATTTTGTGTATAATGTCCTATACCTAAGTCTAACTGTTTTGGACTTATTTAAAATTTTATGTCAAAATGACGTTTTCAGGCCTAAACAAAATTATAAAATTTTCCTATACTAATGCCTTTATTATTTAATTGGAATAGGTTTTCTTGTAGCAGGGGACCTATTTTAGTGGGCTATGTCGATATTTTGATAATAAATTAATACAGGGCGATAAAAAAAAAGGATTAAAATTAAATTCAAAAACACATCAAAAGTTATTTTTTTTAAATGCAAGCACCATGTTTTTATAACTTTATTTTATTTAGCATCAAAAATAAGGTTGACTTTGTACAAGGTTGTCTATTCAAAAATTCATGGTTTTCGAAATATTGGCAATTTAACATTTTTTTTGTTGCACAAATGCTATTGATTTCTTTTAATATGAATGGTTATTCCTAGTTGGCCATGATGGCGTAAGAAAACAATCATCTGTCAAGGATATGTCAAACTGTGTGTATCAAACTAAGAAATGCCAACAGTTAACTGTACCGACTATGAGTGTTAAAGTGCATATCGTTATCAAAGCGATAACTTATTATGCTTGAAACACACGTGTGTCGATAAAGCCAAGTAATTACTTGTACAGTAGTACACACGCAACGAAAGAACACCTGGCTTTATCGACACACGTGTGTTTCAAGCATTTAAAGTTATCGCTTTGGTAACGATATGCACTTTAACACTCACAGTCGGTACAATTAACTGTAACACATGTTCTTAATATAATTTTATCACATTGTCCATAAATAATAAATAAATTTAAGTAATCTTCGTTTGTATAATTTAAGCGTCCCGGCATGATTATTAAAAATTTTTAACAGTTTGACATATCCTTGACAGATGATTGTTTTCTAACGCCATCATGGCCAACTAGGAATAACCATTCATATTAAAAGAAATACAATAGCATTTGTGCAACAAAAAAATTTAAATTGCCAATATTTCGAAAACCATGAATTTTTGAATAGACAACCTTGTACAAAGTCAACCTTATTTTTGATGCTAAATAAAATAAAGTTATAAAAACATGGTGCTTGCATTTAAAAAAAATAACTTTTGACGTGTTTTTGAATTTAATTTTAATCCTTTTTTTATCGCCCTGTATTAATTTATTATCAAAATATCGATGTAGCCCACTAAAATAGGTCCCCTGCTACAAGGAAACCTATTCCAATTAAATAATAAAAGCATTAGTATAGGAAAATTTTATAATTTTGTTTAGGCCTGAAAACGTCATTTTTGACATAAAATTTTAAATAAGTCCAAAACAGTTAGACTTAGGTATAAGACATTATACACAAAATGTATCTAGAATTTTGTGCAAAATTCAAAATAGAATAATATATAGGGTGTTCCATTTAAAATAAGCAAGTTGATACCTACTTCCGGTATAACCGGAAGTGTCACCATCTTGAAAATATTTTAGCGGAACTGCCCCCGTCGATGTTAGTATACTACCAAATTTTCAAATTTTTCCATGTACAGTTTTTCTATAATCTATCGATGGCGTTCCCGGTGGGACACTCTGTATATGTTTTAATCGCTTGTCACAACTGCAAGGAGACAAAAACGAAAACCATAACTGGGAATTTGGGAAAATTTAACAATAGCTAAATTAAAACGAGAAAAACAATACTTACTGCTAAGAATGAAAGAGAAATTATACCAAGATGACTTAACTACCGTTACCATCCCGCAATTATACTTACAACACAAAATACCCATACATACAGCTAGACTTTACGCACAAAAAAGACTTTCTTCTAAATTAAAATCAAAGCTATATTACAAGGGTACATCCTACAGTATTAATCATAACGAAAACTGCACAATTTGTAATTTACAGCAGCCAGAAACATTCAGCCATATTGTAGTGGAATGTCCTATATATTCTTGCTTCAGAACACCGCTAATAAAAAGTTTCAATGGAAATATACACAGTTTCTTTCAGTTTTTAAATAACCCTCATTATTCTAAAGAAATTATGCAAATTGTTTAAAAATGCGTGAGTTTATTACAAATGAATAACTTATTTTTTATTATAATCATTAGGTTCACTTTTGCTACTCGTTAGTTCTATTTATCTTGATTATTTAATATTTTTTCAGTTTATTGTAACTATATTATTATTATTATTATTATTATTATTATTATTATTATTATTATTATTATTATTATTATTATTATTATTATTGTATACAAAACTCAATTTCTTGTTATATGAAACTTTGTATATAAAAACAATGAATGTAATGTAATATAATGTAATTAGTAAATTGATGCTTTGAACTACCTTAGAGTAAAAAATGTATTTTACAAGTAGTGTTTCACCGCGAATCCCACATCTCCCCGATACTAAGAAACGTGCAATAGCGCATGGAAAGTCAATCTCATAAATTACATTCAAAATTAAATTTAAATTTGTATTCTCCTTGAAATACTAAAGAAAAGTATTGTTAAAAGTATTGCCGTTTTTGTAGGTTCATAGTTATGTTATTTTTATTTAGTTCCTTTCTTTATTTTTTCCATTAGTTAGGTATATAAGGTACATTTACTAAATTTTTATATATTGTTACAAAACTTGTTTTTACTATCGCTTTTATAAGCGCGAGAAATTAATAAACAGCCGGGATCAAATTACACTTTCTATTAATTTTGCATGTACAGTTTTTTAACTTGTATAAAAACACATCAACTATTACACGCTACAATTTACAACGATTTACATCTACTCGTGTTAAATGTTAACTTAGAACTAACTTAATAAAATACGCTTTTTATAATTCTATATTATATTTCGTAGATACATTCTAGAAACACCGCGATTAATCTAATTTAATCTAAGAACACCAAGATTATTGGTAAACTAATATTAAGATTAGCTTCGACAGCTGCTACAATGACATTTTCATTCTCGTTAGACCTCCTTGAACAAAGACTATTTACGCACCCAGTTTTTTAAATTGATTAACAATTCATTTGAATCGTGGAATTGGCCGATCATTATAATAAACACTAAACAGTTCACTTATTCTTCTCCAACTGTTGTAAGTTTCATGTAAAAATTTTTCATCTGTTGTGTAGACATTCATTCTTAATAATAATAAGACGATTATTAATGGTAATATTTTTTAATCTAAGGGTTTTTAATAAATATAATACAAAATAGTTATGATGAATAAGTTTTTAATGTCAATTGCACATTCAACCGCCTATTGTTTCAGTTTTAAATGTTGTGCATTTCCTCAATTACATAGAGGATGTATTTCTCAATATCATATTAACTCATAATGAGTTCTTATGAGAACTATTAATATTGATCTTTTAAGTCAATCTCCTTACGTACATCGTTATGTTTTTACCTCAGATGGGATGGGGTTGATACAGATTATTGGTATATCCACACGTGTCAACAGTTTATCTTCAACCTTAATTCATCATATCATCATGAGTACGCACTCCTCGTTCTTAGAATCCGGAGTCTTAGACGTCCATGGTGTTTCTGATCACTCTTTAGTATATGTGACACTTAATTACATTACAGATATAGATGTAGCTTCCAGTAGATTTAGAAACTATGCTGGAATTCAAAGTGACTAGTTCAGTAGAGACCTAAACTCAATTAATTGGAGTGATATGTATCTGATGAATGTTATTGACGATAAGATTTTATTTTTCAATTCTACTATTATTGAATTTTCAATATACATGCCCCTTTGAGAATTTATAAGTCCTACAAGCCTCCAACACCCTGGCTCACCGACAACTTTAAATTGATGATGAAACTGAGAGATAGAGCTTTTATTCGATTTAAACGGCATCGCGTTCCTGCTTGCTGGGATTACTATAAATCATTAAGAAATCTAGTTAATGCATCGGTGCGCAGAGAAAAGAGAGCTTACTTTGAATATATAGCATCTTCTAACAATGGCCACCCTCGTAAACTATGGAGGGCTATCAACCGGTTGAATGTTCATGTGTCATCTTCTAGCAATTTGCCTTCACACCTTCGGGACCCAGATGTGGTTCTTGATTATTTTGATAATGTGTACAATAACGCACGTAATGTGTCTGATGATCTGGTGCATTTTTATAATAATAATATTAAGGACGGAATCATAGAATCTTTTTCTTTTTCTCTTGCTTCAGAGGAAGAAGTCGAAGTTGTCATAAGTAGTATCAAGTCAAATTCGGTGGGACCTGACAATTTAAATATTCAAATGATTTAATTATGTTGTTCTTTGGTTGTCCCTGTAATAACATATCTGATAAATTCTTGCTTACTTGACTCTGTTTGTCCTCAAGCTTGGAAGACTGCGCATGCGTTGAAAAAGAAATGTGAGGACTTATGCGATCTCCGCCCCATAAGCATTCTCTCTCCACTGTCTAAAATCTTAGAAAAGATAATTGCAAAGCAAATTATTTCTCACCTCAATAGATTTAGTATCCTCCCTAAAGTTCAGTCTGGGTTTAGACCGAAGTATAGTTGTGCATCGGCTTTAGCTTCTGTCACTGACGACATAATTTCGGGATTAGACTCAGGATCTAATACTGCTTTGATTCTTCTTGATTTCTCGAAGGCGTTCGACACCATTAATCATAAACTACTACTTTCTATTATGCACTTTGTGGGGTTTGATGCTTCTTGTATAAATTTTTTAAACTTTTCTTAAATAATAGAACTTAGTGCATTAGAATTTGTGACAAGTTATCGAAACCTTCAACAGTGCCATGTGGTGTTCCGCAGGGATCAGTGCTTGGACCTTTATTATACAATATATATACATGTAATATTTTCCAGTGTCTAAAATCATGTAAATTTCACCTGTATGCCGATGATTCGCAACTGTACTATTTATTCAAAACGTGCAACATGCAAACAACCCAGCAGTGTATAAACCACGATCTTTTGAATCTTTTACGGACCACTTGTGACCACTGTCTTAGTGTAAATCTTAATAAATCCTCTACACTTTTGTTCTGCAATAAAGCTGAAAGAACTTTCCTCGAGACCAATATTACTATTTCTCTCGATGACAACATACTACCGTTCAAGCATGAAGTAAAAAATTAGGCCTGATATTAGATATGGATCTAAGGTTCGGGAATCACGTTTCTGCCACAATGAAGAAAGCATACTCGTCGCTTAGAGCTGTTTATCCTTTCCAACAATCACTCTCCCCGTTTGTTAGAAGACTTCTTTCCGATTCATTAGTCTTAAGCCACTTCAACTTTTGCGACACTGTATATGGACCTGGTCTGGAATGTAGAGAGATAAACCGAATTCAAAAAGTACAAAACTGCTGTTTAAGATTTATTTATGGTATAGGTCGCTATCTCCAGCTCTTCGATCAGCTTGTTGGTTGTCCTTGAGTCAAAGGAGGTTTTTGCATTTTAGTTCGTTTGCTCATGCAATAATAGTTCATAGGACTCCGCCTTATTTGTTCGAAAGAATCTCCTTCCTCATAACTTGAATCTCCGTCATCGTGGATTAATATCTATTCCACGACACAATAAGGCAATATTCAGACGTTGATTGTCGTATAACATCGCATTAATTTATAACAAAATACACTAGAAATGAAAGTTGCTAATGCCTTACACATTTAATAAGCGCCTCAAATAGATTCTTTTTAACTGAACAGCAAACAGTATGTTTTTAATAGGTACTTAATTTTTTAGATATTATTTATTTTCTTTTTCTTTTTTTTCTTTTCAATATGTAGTGCTATTGCGGGTTCCTAATTAATTATATAAGTATTTTTTTATGTTATTAATTTTTAATACTTTTTTGTATTTAAAATTATTGAAGAAGCGTAATTTTTTTTTGTTCTGAAGTATTGAGACCTGATGAAAATCAGTTTGCTTGTCCCGGTCGGTAAACTGATCAGGTGCACTTTGGCAGATGGAAATTTATTAATATTGTATTCTGTTATTGTTATCTCTCAATAAACTATATTATTATTATTATTATTATTATTATTATTATTATTATTAAATGCAGTTAAAGCAACAGTTAATCCTTTGATTCTATTTTCAATGTTAATTTCCCTATGTCTGGTAATCAGTGTTACACACTGTATATCTACAATTACTACAGATCACTTTGGGTAATAAAACATGTTCATTTGGTTAAATAATTTTAATAACACAGTAATCTTGTATAGTAAATTTATATACTCATTAATGACTGTATGCACCAAGTACTTCTTAAACTTAAGCGATGCTTATAAACTTATTTGGTCCATACATTTTGTATTTTAATATAATTATATTTTAGTGTTGAGTGGATACGAACTGCAAGAAAATTCTTTGCTTGAACAATTAATATTAAAATATCATGTTTTGCATTACCATGTAATTCTATTTTATTAATTTTAAGAAGCTTAATACGTTTTTCAGAAATTGTTCCTTAATATTGCCATAATATTGATAAAGTAATTCTTTAACAGCAGCGTCGTTGATGGTGTCGCTTTCAATCATTTTGTAAGCAGTTTTAAATTTGTTAAGTATAAAAAAATGAAAAGCTTTTACTTTAACACATCCGCTAAATGGATTGGTGTAGCAATTCACTTTTGTTGTGAATAACATGATACTCTTAAATATCGATGTGCGTGGTGTATTAAATATGCGTTTTAATTTTTTTCAAAATTCGACTCGAAGACCACTTCACATTAAGTTCAGCTGCTTATACAGGGTAGGGCACTACCAACCAATTATTCTGTAGCATTAAAACGACAAATAATATTAAAAATCTTAAGGCATACATATACCAAGACTATTAAAGACCACATTTTAAAAATATTTTCGTATGTACAGGGTGCTCCAGAAACACGTACTATATAAAAGTTGGGTTATTTTAAATAGAACACCCTATATTTTTTCTTTTTTTGAATTGTACGATAAAAAATAATGTATGTTCTTTAACATGTCTCTATACCCATTTACTTACGTTTCGGAGATAAATCGATTTTACCTGATTTGCTGACCCTCCAAAAAAACTACAATAACTTCAAGATAAGTAAGAAGAAGCAACTTTCACTTACACCACCTTACTAAGAGATTTCAACATCCTTTTTGCAATATTTATTATTGTGTTATGATGTACAGGGTGTTTTTAATACTACCGCATAACACTAACGACTTAAAACTTAAATAACTTGCTTAACTTAAATAAAACATTTCTGTAGATTGTTGGAAGCTAGAACTAATTACCTTTTAGTCGATATTAGGGTTACTAACCCCTAACTCTGATAGTTTTCGAGATATTTTAAAATTTGCTAGTTTTACAATTTGCGATTTACTGAAATCCAAGTTACCTGTGAGATATCCGTAAAATAAACATTATTATACAACCACTGTTAATGTATACGCCAATTCAGTTTTAAATATTTACCTTAAAAATATTTATTGTTTTTCAGAAAAAATAAATAAACAGAAATGAGCTTATGAGTAGTATTATGTGCTCCAGTCAGTTAAATCACACTGACCGGTCAATATTTATTGATATTTAACCGTTATTTGGTACATAAAAAATCGATCACACTGTAAACATCGACAAACTTTAACCTGTTAACTATGACTGTGATACAAATCGCTCTAATAGTGGTACGATAATTTGTAAAAACATTATTTTTAGAATTTTTTTAACAAAGTTGCCAATGTTTACTACAATGTGATCGATTTTTGCTGTAACAAATAATGGTTGTTGTTGTTGTTTGTGACCCATGGGCGTGATTTGACTGATTCTTAGACCTGGGATAAGTCGAGCATATTTCTGTTATTTGTTCCAAAAAAAAATTTTTTTAAATTAATATTTAAAGCTGATTTGGCTTATATATTAAAAATGTTAGCAAGATCATGTTCATTTTACGGATATCTCACAGGTAACTTAGATTCTAGTAAATCGCAAATTGTTAAACCAGCAAATTTTAAGATATCTCGAAAACTATCGGAGTTAGAAGTTGGTAACCATAATACCGACTAAAAGGTAATTAGTTCCAGTTTCCAACAGGCTACACAGATACACGGTATTCCATTTAAGTTAAGCAAGTTATTTAAGTTTTAAGTGGATAGTGTTATGGGGTAGTATTAAAAACACCCTGCACATCAAAACATAAAGTAAATATTCCAAAAAGGATGTTAAAAGCTCTTAGTAAGGTGGTGTAAGACAAAGTTGCTTGTTTCTATTTATATGGTTATGGTATTTTTTTGGAGATTCTACCTATCAGGTAAAATCGATTTATCTCAGAAATGGAAGTAAGTAGGTATAGGAACATGTTAACAAACATACATTATTTTTGATCGTACAATTCAAAAAATATAGGATCCATTTAAAATAACCCAACTTTGATGTGGTACGGATTTCTGGAGCACCCTGTACAATCAAAAATATTTTAAAATGTGGTCTCAAATAATCTCAATATATGTATGCCTTAAGATTTCTTACATTATTTGTCGTTTTAATGCTACAGATTAATTCGTTAGTAGTGCCTTACACACGCGTACCACATACTCCTTAGACCAAAATAAGCCTATTTAAGTAAACTTATCTTAGTCCAAAATTGTTTAGTTTAGGCGCTATGCGGCCTTGAAGTTAAAATTTTGAAATCGTTTTTTTATTATAAATGCGATTTTAATAAGAATTGGCATGGTCAGCTAGTATTATTGGACAAATATTTTGACAAAATTTCTAAAAAATACTAAGACCGGAAGTGAATGAAACACGCATGACTATTGTAAAACATATTTTTTTTTGCTGTTAGTAGTAGAGACACAAAATAATTTTTATTCCATAGAGAATTTAAAAACGATCAAATATGTCTCTTGTAAATTTTTTAAATTTTTCTTACTGTTTATAACTGTTTCAACTTGCAAAAATTAGTTCTGACGTCCATATAATATTGCATGTGACACGTGTGTGAAGAGCTTTTAAAATTCGCAACTCGTGCATAAACGCCTTACTTATATCATATCATAAATAACTACTAGACAAAGCCAGCATGCTACGCATGCGTTAAGTCACAAAAATAAATTAGCTTCTAAAGAGCAGACAGTCATGAACAATAATTAGCACTTACATTAACATTCATCAGTTGAGTAATCAATATGAATGCAGAGTATGTACTCCATGTGAATTCGTACAAATGAGTCGCGAGTATTCGGGTGTGCGCTCGCAACGAATCGAGAGTAGGTGAGGACGCACAAACGACATAACATATTAATATAGAAGATATGGATGTAGTCCGAATAGAAATTATTTATTAAAAACATATTTAGAAGCGGATTTATTGGCTCGACCACTTTAACGTAATACAACAAAGTTTATTTAGGTGAAATTGACTGTTTGGTTCGCATAACGCTCGCAGTTACGCGTGTGTGAGTCATCAAGTTCGTGCATACAAAGATTTTTTTGGGTGAAATTGAATCCTCTCACAGTTAAACCATTCGAAAATTTGCAAAATTACGAATATTTTGATTTTTATTCGTGTTTTTACGTAATATGGTTCCGGAGTTATAAAATTACAGTATTCGTATAACAATGTAAAATTCCTTAAAAAAATTTTTAAAAATGATAAATTTTTTTAAACATTATGTGATAGGGTCATAAAAGGAACGTTTTTTTAAATAAATTTTTTTTATCTGTTATAATTTAGAAATTATGGCCGTTTTAGTTTTCGAATGAAATTTTGTCGGAAACGTTTTTCGCTTATAACTTTTGAAAACACGCGAGGTGTAACAAAACTGAAACGGCCAAAAGTTTTATTTCTTTATCCGCGTATGATGCTTTTTGAATTTTAAAATCGGTCCGTTAATAAGCGAGTTGTGGTCAACTTACGGCTCAATTTGTTTGAAATTTTTTTGACAATTTATAACATTTTTTTTAACCTCGAAGATGCCCTTGTACAAAAAAAATCTAAATCGAAAAATAAAGACACATCTTTCGTAAACTCGAAACTTTTTTCGAAACAAAAATATCTTAAGCTGTTCTAATGTGAGACGAATTTGAAAAAAGGTTAATTTTCGTATAGATTTGAAAATGAATCGAGAGTAGGTGTGCGTTCACACTAACGACATAACATATTAATATAAGATTATGGCTGTATTTTGATTTAATCAATGCGAATGAAAAATAAATTTGACACTAGAACATACAAGTGTATCACAAAACTAAAAATTTCTTAATTCTTGTAACAATGAGAAAGATATCAATGTTAACTTAAATAATTATCTTGTGCAAGGGTCTCATTATCGATCTACGTGTAGTTTACTATAAAATTTTGTAGAACGAAATGTTTCTTACAAGAAGCTTTAATTAAAACTGGAAGTACTAATTATCTTCATAATTAAATATCACCCAGGACGTAAATGTACTTCATCTAAGTACAAAAAATTAATCTCATTTAACAACTTTCATTTAGATAAGATTAGGTTAACAAATTAAATGTTACATTTTCAATTAGACATGAGATTACAAGTGTACACTAATTAATTAATAACTGTTTTAGATAACTACATTCTTTTCATCTTAATAATTAATGTTTTATTTAGAAACAAACCTTTAATTGTTTGTACACCGTGCCAAACCTCATAGAAGGCGAAAACTATGTACAATTAGTACAATACTCTGATTTTGACGTTTGAGTGTTTGGTCAGCCATTAACAACATACTGTTAATTATGAAACTGTACGTATTTCCAGTTTAATTCACTTTAGCATATATATAAAACAAAACGACTTGGTAATATAAACTTTACTTACCAGAATGTAGTATATAAAGATTAATATACACGTTGGTAGTTTCTAAATTTTTTTGTTTAAAATGTACAGTGTGTCTACTTAAGTTGGCAACATACGGGACATTTTTTATTATTAAATGTACGAAAAAATTTATTCTTTATAAAATATTCTAAAATTTAAAATACAATTATCAGATATTAATTTTTTATAGTCGTATACGCGGTTTGTCAAAAAATATGAATTTTACGCAAGAGTAATGTACCTTTATTGACATATCAAAATTTGTTATTGAAAAAAATTGATTCAAATTAACAACTACGTTCAAATATGGAATTACATTCTATTAAATAAAAACATATTTTTTCCTTTTTGTCTACAATCACAATACAATGTAACTGTTTTACAGGAAGAGGTGCATGTTGACGTTTTTTTATTTAAATGGTGTATTAATTAGATTTTTATAAATAAATTTGCCTACTACTTCCTGAACGGAACGGAAATCATGTTTGTAATAAATAAAAAATGATCAATGTTCGGTTTCGATAATTTGAGGAAATTTGTAAAAAAAATTTTTTGACTAGAAAAATGTAATTGCATATTAAAACATAGTTTTTTATTCTGAACAACTTTTCATAATTACAATTTTCGATTATTCTTACAAACTAGGATACTTGACTCCTGTACCAAACTCAAATTATATTTTAGGTGCAGAATTTTTATAAAAAATAACTTTTTTTCGTAAAATCAATAACAAAAAGTTTCCAATATGTTGCCAACTTAAGTAGACACTCTGAATATATTGAATATACTTTCACTGGTGGGGCAAAAGTTCAAATATAGGTGAGGAGGTCTGAATAAACTGAACTCAAAATTAATTACTGCTTATCTAAATATGGGACGTTATGTTATTGAAAATTAAGACAGCGTCAATATAGACAGAATGTAGAAAAGCAAAAATACGATATAAGTTGTGCATCACACTTAAATGTAGAACATATTATATTATGTATCTATTATTATTTTTTTTATATTTATTTATTATTAATCAATCAGTAATTCATAAAAATCTACAGTGTCTTTAAATTATGTTTAACGAATTTTTATTTTGTAAATAATACGATTGTAAATCAATAACAGTAACAAAATAACATAGAAAAAAGTATTGTTTTGTTAGTCAATATTAAATTACTAAAATTAATATTTTTAAAAATGTTAAAAACAATAAACTTCCTTAAATGTCAGTAGCTACGAATATCGAGCTTATATTTAGTCAATTTGGTGTGTAGTTACAACTAACTAAATTAATAAAAAAATTTTAACATTAATTGCACAATCTTAGGTCGCTGATTCTTTTGTACAGCTAAATGACTGTGGAAATCGATATTGTTGTAGTGGTTATTCCAACTTGTGAGTAGAATGGAATGTACACACGAGTGTACCAAATAATAGAAATAGTATAATGGAATTATATTAGAGATTTTATTTTTGCTAACACCTAGTTAGGTATAATTATCGAAGGGTCGACTTATGAAGCTACGTTTACACATCTGTAATGCATTTACGTACGTGATCATTAATACGAGTCAACACTAGGTGTCGTAAAACTTATTGTTATTATTTTTATTATGCTTTATTACCGAATATATGCGCTCAATATTAATCAAATGAATGGAACTCTAAACTGCAACGTCTATGCATAACAAAGGGAAAACACCAAAAAAACTGCACAAAAACTAGGTATACCTACTCGGACACGTGTTTCAATGGCTAAGCAATCAGCGAACCGATACTAAAAATAAAACAATAGGAACTTTATATACATTAGCTGCGTCTCACACATCGTTACATCTCATTGATTCTTATATAAGCTTGAATAATTTTATGCCCATTTTCAAGCATATGCATGGCAACACTGGACCTATCTGACCGATGATATTTGACATGAGCTAAGTGCTCTTCAAAACGAGTTTTAATAGGTCTCTTGGTTTTTCCTATATACGAGGATATATTGAAAAATTCTTAGCCTACTATAGAACCAAACAAAATTTCAATGTCAAAATATTTTATTACTCAACATATTCTCCTCTTAATTGGATACATTTATTACAGCAA
This sequence comes from Abscondita cerata, assembly GCA_030710515.1. NCBI lineage: Eukaryota > Metazoa > Arthropoda > Insecta > Coleoptera > Lampyridae > Abscondita > Abscondita cerata. Next base: position 968,497 of record JALBCR010002316.1, on the reverse strand, counting down.
ACCTGCAACGTCTCTAGACCTTTCAAAAAATGTTTCTTCTTGCTCTGCAAACCAGACCTCCACAGCTTCTATTACCTCCTTGTTGGAAGAAAATGTACGACCTTTTAAACTTTTTTTTCAGTTGAGGAAAGAGGTGATAGTCGGACGGAGCCAAATCGGGTGAATAAGGAGGTGTTCTAGTAATTCAAACCCTAAATCACGAAATTTTTGCATGGCAACATGAGATTTGTGTGCAGGGGCGTTGTCCTGCAAAAACAAAACACCTTTGGATAGCTTTCCGCGTCTTTTCTCTTTAATATTTTCCCGTAGAGTGGTCAGTAATGTCGAATAGTAATCTCCAGTTATTGTTCTACCCTTATCCAAAAATCAATCATGATTACTCCATGGCAATCCCAAAAACTGAAGCAAGAACTTTTCCAGCAGATTTTTGGACACGAAACTTCTTAGGTCTTGGAGAACCAGAGTGTCGCCATTCCATCGATTGTTGCTTTGTTTCTGGATCGTAGAAATGTACCCAAGTCTCATCCATAGTAACAATTCGGTTTAAGAAGTCTACATCGTTTTCAAATCGAGCACAGATCGAACGCGATGCTTCTACCCTTGCACGCTTTTGGTCAACATTCAAACATTTGGGGATCCATTTTGCAGCAATTTTCTCATGTCCAAATTGACGTGAACCATATGATGAACGCGTTCGTATGAAATATTCAGTGCTTCAGATATCCGTTTTAGCCCAATTCGACGGTCTGATAAAATCATGTCATGAACTGCATCGATATTTTCGGGGACTGACACAGAAACTGGCCTTCCCGATCGGTCATCATCTTCAATGGAAAATTTACCTCTTTTGAAGCTTGCATTCCAATTTTGACGGTCGCATACGAAGGACATTGATCACCAAGGGTATTAAGCATATCTTCGTAAATCTGCTTACCTCTTAACCCTTTTAAATACAGGTACTTGATGATGGCTCGATACTCCAATTTTTCGATTTTCACAATTTCGGTGGACATCTTTTTCATTTAATTTATTGCGTGACTCTGGTTTACTTTTTTGACGTCAAACTTTACACTGACACTTCTAATAAGTTATTGTTCGTTGCTATGGTAACGCAATGTTTTGTTTATGCAAGGAACTGGTCTAGGCTAACTAGATATCAATACATCCTCGTATACTTGGTTACAATCTTTACAATTTATTTTATATATTCCTGATTTATCACACATTTCTACTGGGTCTTTCGGATTGCAAAAGATTTGCAAGTACAAGAAATTACTGTTTTATAATCAAATTTTGAAAATGTTTTTTGAAGAGCTTTTGTTTATGTGGGATAAATTAGTAATTTGACATATTTCTTATCTACTTTTCTATTACTATTTAACTTATGTTTATGTTTTCCTAATTATGATTGTGACAATTGATCCCTGAAAACCATTGTATGATGCAATCTGCTTAATATTTCGCAATTCTTTATGAAAATTTTGTTTGGACAATGGGAAATGTAATAATCTGTAAATCAAAAGTTTGAAAGATGCAAGTTTGTGTTGCATACTATGTCTTTACGATTAATATCTATGTCTAGTTTGTTGTCATTTCTTGTTACTAAAGTGTCCAAGAAAGGTAACTTACGGTCTGCTTCTGTTTTATAGGTAAACTTGATCGTTTCGGCATTTTTAATTTAAAAATTTCTACTAATTGCTTAGGGCTGTAAATTTTAGTGTCGACGACTGCAAAAACATTATCTACATATCTAAACGAAAATCTAGGAAAATAATCTAAATTATTTTTTAAATTAGTTTCAAATTTTACCCATGAACAGGTGAGCCATAAACGGAGATAAGCTGTTACCCATTGTTGTACCATGATTTTGTTGATAAATATTATTGTTATTTGGAAGTAGGTTTGACTCATACATAATCTGGCTAATTTAATAAAATTATCTACTTCTGAATTGTCTAAATGATTTTGGTGTAACATATCTTTCAAATAATCTAAAGTGACATTTATCGGAACGCTTGGAAACAATGATCAGACATCGAATGAAACTAAAACTTCGTTCTCAGTCAGCTCAATGTTTTTAATTTTTTCAATAAAATCGTATGAATTTTGAACACTAAAATTTGATTGTTGATATTCAAAACTGTTGAATTTATTATATGTAACCATTTAGATATCATATAAGTAAGAGCATTAATACCTGAAACAATGGGCTGTATTGCTTTTACATGTTTATGTACATAATATACAGGGTCATTGATGATCGATGGTAGGTTAGACGTTTATAGAAAATGCGGCATAGGAGTAATATGAACATTTGGCTATTGCCATAAATAGACAGGATCTATCTTTCTAAAATATTTTCATTTTGGCAGTTTTGCCGCCTCTACTCAAAAGTAGTAACAACTTGTTAATTTTAAATAAAACACCCTTATATATTATTTAATTTTTAGAATTACAATTTTTTATTGATAATTTTGTTAAATAGTTTCCTATACCTATCTACACCGGTTTTGAGATAATAATTATTTTAGGTTATTTTTTTTCAAAATATGATCACACTGAAATTTAAATTTAGCTGCCATTTGAACCCATATAAGGCTGAAATTTTAGATGCAGTTTGCAAAAGCCTTGTGTTTAACAGCTACCTAAATATATTTATTTTATTTTATACAGGGCGGTTTAAAATTAATGATTTTGACGTGACATACAAAATAGGCCAAAACTTTATTTTTTCAAATAGAACACCCTCTATATTACTTAAAATTCTGATTGATAATTAAAATGCCGTCAAGTTGATATAGCATAGTCGTATAGCTAACTCGTCAACTTTTTGAAATAATCTCAATAATGATAAAAAATCGTATTATCTTCGCGTAATTTGCATTAGTTAGCCATGGAACGCCAAGTGATTTGACAATTGCTCAATTATTTACTGTGTTTGACAGACGTCAAAGTTCTGAGACTGTGATTGTGATTTACTACTTAATACTTATTCAAAAGCAAATTGCAATGGTGAAATAATTACTGTATGAAGTTTTGATGAATCTATTTATTCTTCATGTGACAAGAACATGTAAGAAATTCAATGAAATGTATTCTGATTTGTAAGCCAGTGAACGAAAGAAAGTTTATGCTTTAAGCCTAGAACCATAATTGATAAAGTTCTCCTGTATTTGCAATAATCTTTCTTTCGTTCATTGACTGCTAATCAGAATACATTTCATTAAATCTCCTACATGTTCTTGGTACAATTTTGTCACATTCTTCCATGAAGAATAAATAGATTCATCAAAACTTATGCGAGTAATTATTTCGCTCTATTGTAATTTGTTTTTCAATACGAAGTAGTAAATTACAATCTGAAAACTTTGACATCTGTCAAACACAGTGAATAATTGAGCAATTGTCAAATCACATGGCGTTCCATGGCTAACTAATGCAAATTATGTGAAGACAATGTAATTTTTAATCATTATTGCGATTATTTCAAAAAGTTGACAAGTTAGCTATACCATTATGCTATATCAACTCGAAGGCATTTTAATTGTCTATCAGAATTTTAAGTAATATACATGGTATTCCGTTTAAAAAAAGTTTTGATCTTTTTGTATGTCACGTCAAAATCATTAATTTTAAACCGCCCTGTATAAAATAAAATAAATGTATTTAGGTAGCTGTTAAATACAAAGCTTTTCCAAACTGAATCTAAAATTTCAGCCTTATATGAATTCAAATAGCTACTAAATTTAAATTTTGGTGGGATCATATTTTGGAAAAAAATAACCTAAAATAATTATTATCTATCTATCTATCTAGATAGGTATAGACAACTATTTAGAAAAAATATCAGTAAGAAATTACAATTCTAAAAATTGAATAATACATAGGGTGTTTTATTTAAAATTAACAAGTTCTAACCACTTTCGAGTACAAGCGGCAATACCGCCAAAATGAAAATATTTTAGAAAGATAGAACGTGTCTATTTATGGCAATAGCTAAATTTTTAGATTACTCTTACGCCCCGTTTTCCATAAACGTCTAACCAACCATCGACCATCAATGACCCTGTATAGACACCGATAGTCTAAACCAGTGGTGGGGCCCTTTGTAATAACTAGACCATCGTAGCGGGCCAAAGAATAATGCTTAATCGTTAAAAAATGTATGTGTTCTATAAACATATACATATATTATTGCATACACTTATTATTTTAATAGTAAAAAAGCAAAACGTAAGAAAATTATAAGCACAAAATATAAAAATGAATTTAGTGTAGTTCTTGATGTGAAGTATTATCACTTTATTTTCTTGGGTCATTACTGGTTGATGGTGCATCAGAAAATGAAATTGAGATTGTTTCTTCAAAATTTCATCATAGTCCGGTTCCATTTGTGAAGCAGAAATTCTTAAAATTGATGAAAGGTGCTCATCTGTAATTCTGTTTCTTAAAGAAGTTTTCTTAAGCTTCATTGTTGAAAAGATTTGTTCGCATATATAAGATGAGCCGAACATTGTCATTATCTTCATTGCATGAGTAATTAGATTTAGGAAATTATCTGGACTTGAAGTTTTTATAAAATTCTAGTAATGGTACTGTATGAAAAGTTTGTTTCAGGAGAGTATTACAGTTCAGTTCTATTAACTCAAGTTGAAATTTTGCATCAACTTCTTTGTAATTAACATTGAATGGGGTCGCAAAAATACTAACCTCTGGTTTCATTTTCTAAAGTCCTGAAATCTCCTTTCAAATTCTGAAGATAGTTTTCTCAAATTAATTTCGTATTTTTTAATCTTATTGTTTGATATAGTGAATTTTAAAGATTGTATTCTTGAAAAATGAGAAAAATCAGATTTAGAGATCTGGGTAGCAAATAATAATGACTGTAATTTGAAAATTTTCAGGTATTGCCAAATATTGTGAAGAAACTGATTTTTCCCTTGCAATTTGAGATTAAGTTTATTCATGTGTACGAGGAGGTCTGTGAAAAAGCAAAAATCAGAAAGCCACGTTTTGTTTTCTAAGACGTCAAATTGATTATAAATGTCTTTATCAAGAAGAAAATTCACAATATCGTCTTTTAAATCCCAAATTCTTTCAAATACTTTTCCAGCACTTAACCAACGAACTTTTGAATAATACAGGATATCGGAATGCTCAGCATGTACGGACTCCAAAAACTGTTGAAACTGGCGATGTAATAATCCTCTGGAACGAATCATATTTACTAGTTTTACAACAATATTAAGTATATGGTCAATATCTAAAGCCGATTTACAGAGAGCATCCTGATGTATAAGGCAATGCAAAAAAACAACATCATTTTCCGGATACTTAGAATTAAATTTCCCAACAAATCCTTGATTGATTCCAACCATATTAAGAGCATCAGATGTAGATTACATAACTTATCAATAGGTAAACGAAGTTTATCGATGCAATTTTCAAATTCACAATATACAGGGTGTCACAAGCAAGCGTGGGTCTTCAATAACTCATTTGCGGTTGGAGATATCGAAAAATGTTTCAAATAAAACTTCCACCAATTCAACTTCTCTATACCATAAAATTATTTTCGAATATACAGGGTGTCCCGTTTTTCCTGTACGCAACCTAACTTAATTTTTTAAATGGAATGCCCCATTTATTATTGCTTTATTAGATTTCTCGCTTAATTTAAAGGCCACTTCGTTAACCATACATTATGGCTGAAATGCACCGTTCCTCAGAAAATTAGCGCTAAAGGAAGAAAATGCCGTTTCGGTACCCTGCGCCATTTTTCATATCTCCGAAACAAAAGAACTTAGAGGAATGCGGTTTTCACAGATCGCTTCTAAGAGAAATGACCTACCATTTGCACTATTTACACAAACATGTTTCTGTTAAATTCATTCAAAGCTACCGCTTCAAAAATAAATTGTTTCAAACCGGCAAAACTTGTTTTTTTCAAATAGAACACTATTATTTTTTCAGCCCATCATATGCAGAATTTTATTTCCTTTCGTCTGATATAAGGTTGTTGCTATCAGTTCCTAACAGTTTTTGAGAAAATTGCAGTTATATTCTAAATTTTAATTAAATCGGATCATCGCGTGCGCCCTGGTCGGTGATTAGCTGCTTTTCCGCTTTTGTTTTCTACCTTAGGAATGAAAACTATTTCAATTGAAAACCAGAGTGTTGTATTTTAGTTCAGACGTTTTAAATCACAAAAATAATTTTCAAGATGTCCACACAGAGCAGTGACTTTGCCTCAGGCCAGTTCTTGATGTTTAACTTTTACAAAAGCTGCTCGAAATGTCTGCCATTTTCTTGAATACACATCCTCATTCGACGTTTGAAGTTATTGTCAACGTTGACCAGAATGTCTAATTTCTCTGAAAGCGTTAGTTATCCTCTCCCGCATATCTTCGGCAGTGGTAGGTGAAGAGGTGTACACTTTGTTTTAACGAATCCCCACAAAAAGAAGTCACATTTTGTGAGATCAGGCGACCTAGCGGGCCAGTTAATTGCCCCTCCTCTTCCTATCCAGCGGTTTGGGAAATTCGCATTTAAGTAGTTCCGAATTTCTTGGGTGCAATGAGATGGGGCACCGTCTTGTTGTAGCCACATACGTCGAAGAAATTCTAAAGGAACATCCTCCAACATTTCTTGAAACCATTTTGCAGGAACTGCAAATAGGCCCTTCCTGTTAAGTGTCCATCAAAAAGTACGGTCCGAAAACACGATCACCAAAAACACCTCCCCACACATTCAGTGACCATCGGTATTGAGAAAACGTCCGGAAGTTAGGAGGATTTGCCGTATCGTAATAATGGAAGTTATGCCTGTTTACAAAACCATTTTTGTGAAAGGTAGACTCATCAGTAAACAGGACATATTTGAAGAAGTCTTCGTCTTCGGCTATTCTTTCGATGGCCCACTGACAAAATTCCGTTCTTGCTGCAAAAATCCCTTGAAGTAGTTCCTGATGTAGCTAACGTGGTACGGATGGTACTTATGCTGTTTCAGGACTCTTGGTACAGACATTCTACCAATTTCGGTTTCTCGGGCGATGTCTCTTTGACTGACATTCGGATTTTCCACCACAGACGCCAAAACACGGAACTCATTTTCATCTTGTACAGACCGTCTGGCGTAGTTTCTTTCAGACTCCACTGATCCTCTAGTAAGAAACCGCTCCAGAACCCTGCTGAACGATTCCACTCTAGGATGTCGTCTATTTGGATAACGCTGGGCATACACCCTCGATGCCAAGAGGGTTTTCTCTCACATTCCCCAAGAATAAGAACCATATCTATCATTTCTTCTTTATTCAACGCCATAGCGGAACAGTTCGGAAAATGAACACAAGTTACAATGAAACAAACACAACGATACAATGAAACTTTACTGAACACCTTATGAAGTTCACAAATATGACATTGTAGAAAACAAAAGCTAATCACCGACCAAGGCGCACATGATGATCCGATTCAATTAAAATTTAGAATATAACTGCAATTTTCTCAAAAACTGTTAGGAACTGATAGCAACAACCTTATATCAGACGAAAGGAAATAAAATTCTGCATATGATGGGCTGAAAAAATAATAGTGTTCTATTTGAAAAAAACAAGTTTTGCCGGTTTGAAACAATTTATTTTTGAAGCGGTAGCTTTGAATGAATTTAACAGAAACATGTTTGTGTAAATAGTGCAAATGGTAGGTCATTTCTCTTAGAAGCGATCTGTGAAAACCGCATTCCTCTAAGTTCTTTTTGTTTCGGAGATATGAAAAATGGCGCAGGGTACCGAAACGGCATTTTTCTTCCTTTAGCGCTAATTTTCTGAGGAACGGTGCATTTCAGCCATAATGTATGGTTAACGAAGTGGCCTTTAAATTAAGCGAGAAATCTAATAAAGCAATAATAAATGGGGCATTCCATTTAAAAATTAAGTTAGGTTGCGTACAGGAAAAACGGACACCCTGTATATTCGAAAATAATTTTATGGTATAGAGAAGTTGAATTGGTGGAACTTTTATTTGAAACATTTCTCGATATATCCAACCGCAAATGAGTTATTGAAGACCCACGCTTGCTTGTGACACCCTGTATATCGGCACCAGTCGTTGTTCCTTTTATTGACTGCAGCCCTGCAAGTTCTTTTGTAATTTCAAAGTGGGCGTTGATTCCTCTTAGAAATATGAGTAACTGTGCAGTAACGCTGATATCTGTACTTTCATCTATGGTAATTGAATAAAAAATAAATTTTTGAGTTTTTGTAGTCAGTTGTGAAAATTAGATTTTTATCAATATTTTCAATTCTCTCGGTGATTGTTCTTCTTGAGAGAGACAGTGACTGAAAATCATTTTTCTTTTCAGGGCACATAATATCGCACACATCTATCATGCACTGCTTTATAAATTCACCATCTGAAAATGCTTTATTAGATTTAGCATATATTATAAGCCAACACATAACTGGCTTTCGTAGCGCATCTTTGAGAATGATTAGCTCTCTGAAATAATTGTTGTTGACTTGATAATTTTTAATAAATCTTTCGATTTAATTTTTTCGCTTCTTCACTTAACGATGAGTAGGAGTGGTTTTCATGTTTGCTCTTGAAATGGCGTTGAATGTTATATTCTTTTAAAACTGCAACAGTTGTATTGCAAAGTAAGCACACAGGTTTTTCTTTAAATAAAGTAAAGAAATATTTCCACGTCCATTCTTCTTTAAAATCTCGACATTCTAAATCCACTTTTCTTTTTTTAACATCAATTTTAGACGTTACCTACTACGGATGGGAGTTTCGGGGATTACACAAACAATTACTCGAGTCACAGCGGGTCGTTGCAGATGACTGACTAAATCGCTAACTAACTGATCTTCGGGCCTGGAAGTTTTGAGCGAAGATGAGTCATCTGTTTAGGTCGGATGGATTTGTCCAAAATACTATTGTGTTTTGAATATCGCCGCAGGTAGTTTTTATGCGGGTCGTCACATTACGAAGTAAGAACGCGTTCAAACATTCTCACAACGGCACTCTTAAACGGGCCGGATTAAACCTTCCGCGGGCCGTACTTTGCCCGCGGGTCGTATATTCCCTCACTCTTGTCTACCTCCTCCTCCCCTCCCCACCACAATTTCACCTCCTTTCGTCTTCCTTTTTCTTTTTAAATTCCATAATTTTTGTTTTCCCGACATTTGCTGCTAGTTTTTTTATTTTCTAGGTATTTCTTCATAAATTTAACTACTCCTCTCATATTTTCTTCATTTCTCGCTATTGCCACAATGTCATCCGCATAAGCTAACACCCATATCTTTTTCCTTCCTACTGCTATTCCTCCTACTTGATTTTTCCATTTCCTCCTCAAGATCACTAATGAATATCGAAAATAAGATTGGGCTTAGCGTTTTAGTCCTTTTCCGTCCTAAATTCTCTACCTAGCTTCCTCCCTACCCTCGTTCTACACCTTGTTTCTTCGTATATTTCCTCTATGGCATTTTTTATATCTCTGTTTATTTCTACCTCCTCCATCCTTTTCCATAATCCCCTCTTTCCACATTATCAAATGCCGCTTTAATGTCTAGAAATATTGCGTACATCTTTCCTCCTTTTCTTTGCTAACTCTTTATTAATTATGTGCTTTAATATGTATATATTGTCTATCGTTCCTCTTCCTTTCCTAAATCCTGCTTGCCAATCCGGTATTACATTCTTTTCTTCTATTTCTTTTTCCAATTTTTTTTCTAACTATTTCCGCATATATCTTGTTCTTCTTGTATTCCATCCGTTCCTTTCTGCTTTTTCTTTTTTACTTTATTTATTGCTCTCTCCAATTCTTTTTTCCTATTCCACCCTCTCTGTGTCTTATCCTTTTTTTCCAACTTCTTCATTTTTGCTGTTTTTTCACTCTCTCCTACTAACTTCTTACAGTGTTCTTCCCATTTTTCCCCTATCTATATTTGCTTCCATCCTTCCTCCTTTTTTCCTCTTTTTTATTAATGAATTCCCATACCTGTCCTTCATTTTTAATTTCTCTAATCTTTATCTCGGTTTGTTTTTTATGTTCTTCTTTATTTTTACACATATTACCTTAAAATTTTCTTTTAACCTTTTGTATTCATCTATCTCTATCTTTCCTTTTTTCCATTTTCTTCTTCCTTTTCTTAATTCTTTTTTCCCTTCTTGCATTCTCCGTTCCACCAATCTTTTCTTTTCCCTAATTCTTGTTTTCTTAATCTATACTTTATCTTCTCTGTTGCCAATTCCATCCTGGCTGTAATTCTCTCCATCTCTTCCTCCACCTCTCCTTTAGTATTTACTTCCTCTTCCATTTCCTTTTATATCTTTTTTATACTCTTTTCAGTCCATACTTTCTTTTCTCTCCATACCTCTTCTTGTTCTTGTATCTCTTTCTCTCCCTCTTCCATCATGAGTACTTCTAGCGGCTGATGATCCGATCCTCTCCTCTCCTATTCTTAGTGTTTCTATGACCTCCTTACTTTTTTCGTTTATAATCACATAATCTATTACTGACTGGCCTCTTTCTCCCACATATGTAAATTCCCCTTTTCCTTCTTCTTCCAAATTTCCGTTTTATTATTTTATTATTAATTTAAGTTTAAATTCTTAATGATGTATGAGTTAACAAATTTTTTAACCGGGTAAAATTTCATGTGCTTTTGATATGGTGTAACTAATACATTACACTACAATTTGTTTAATCGTTTTATTCTCTACTTTTAATTTGTGTTACTGTAATGCGACGCCTTTAGTCGCAACCCAATTACAGTGACGTAAATCTAGGGTTTCTCGATCATTTTTTTCTTCTTCATTGAAATTGGTTGATTACCCAAATGGCTGCCATTGATTGATTTAGTTATTTTAACAACTATCAACCGAGTAGATGTAAGCGGGCCTACTGTAAGTAATACGTTCTATAATTGTTTAATCGTTTAATGTGTCTTATACTTAGTTTTGTGTTACAATAAATGATATCGAAGATCCGTGCATAGTATCTGACGCAAATCAGTTGCTAATAGGCAAAAGTTGTTCTCGAATAGTTCCATCAATTTCTGAAGTCAATTTATAGACATTAAACAAGCATCTGGATATATGGACAATTACAAAAACTTGTACGATGACCGTGGATAAACATATGAATCAAATTGGCTTGTAAGAAGATTAATAATGGTGCGTTTAGAAAGCAGTGAATGGACTATGTCACTCAAATAATAAATAGATACGTAAGGGAATCGGTTTCTCTATAACTGAAGAATGGATTGATGCAATCCTGTTAGCTGGAAAGTGATTATGACAAATCACCTAGGAAGGTGCTTTCTTTACCGTTAAAAGGAAAAACAAAACTCAAAGAAGAAAATTAAGTGGTGTAAAAAATCATTTGTAGGTAAATTGTTTCAAGAAACATAAAGAAATGAACCATCACAGAAGAACGAAGAGGATAAAAGTGCAGTCTTTCACTTCGTTGTATCCAACTCAGAAATCAAGAGTGGTATATGGATAGCGTAGGGTCACTCATATGACTCCGATGAAAGATTGGTTGCATAATGTGCTGAAATCTGAATTTGACTTCATAAGTACCGCAAATGGTGAAAACATAATTGTCACAGGCATCGGTGATGGACACTTCTCAATAAACGGCTATATTGATTGAAATATTTCTATGAAATATTAATCTTTTCTTTATCCTAAATATCGGCACAAATCTTTTAATATAATTTAATCGGAAATTTGTTCGAAAACAGCACAAAAACGGCAAAAAAAAAAATGTTTCTTTAAAAAAGAGCATTGTTTAATGACATGATACAACGTCGGCCACATAAACATTACCAATTTAAAACAAATGAAAGATGGCATTGTGAATAGATTAGACTCAACGGAAACTCCAATAATATCAATTTATGTAAACCATGGTTAGAAGGTAAACATAGTCAAACGCCCTTTGCTAGTCAGAACAAATCGAAAGCATTCTCATTTCACTCAGAATAATTGATTAAGTATTTCAACATTTATTGAAGAATTTTCTCATAAGATATTTATTTACTTTTATTTAATCGGAAAATCAAAGTTCTTGAGGAATAAAAAGCCGGAAAATCAAAGTTCTGAGGAATGACACGGAACCGAATATTGCAACAAAAAATTTGAGCAATATCTAAAGCAGAGGGTATAATTCACTAGACGTCTAACGGACCATCGTTAAAAAGGCAAAAAAACATGGTGTTTCATGCTAATTTGGATAAATTATTTTGGGACAAAGCAGCAAACAGCTGGGTATATAACAAATAGATCTATAACCTCAGCATTAAAGGATAAAACTCCAGGAGGAAAAAAAAAAAAAAAATAAAAAAGGAGTGTTATTGACTTGAAAGAAATGTTTCATGTCTCTAACAAAAACGCCGCAAATAGAAATCAACAGAAATGATTTTTGCCGGTTATTCTGAAACCACTAAAGGTTATCGTTGTTATGACCCGATAACAAAAAAAAACTTAAATAAGTCGAAATGTAGTATTCAATGAATCAATTCCTGGAAACGTACATCTGGTACACGATGACGATGAGATTATTGATGAAGATGTACACCAGAGCATGCAGAAATCATCTGAAATTAAATCAGAACAAAATATGAAATTAACACAAGATTCGTTTGAGAAAAGTGTTCAAGAACAACAACCAGTCAAGGAACAGCGATAAGTTCGTTGGCAACTGACACAAATCCTAGACGGAAGTCATAAAACTCAATTATGTAAAGCTAACATTGGGCTAGATCGCAAGAAGGAACTTTTAAAAGGCAATTTTAGGTGCTTTGCACTAAACCAAACCACAATTGCAGAAATTGTATTAACCGATTTATATATTTGCAAAGGATGTCATGCTAGCAGTGTGTGCGACCGGTATGATCTTCCCAACAAAGAATCGCTTCACCTAGGATGGACAAAGTGGCCAAACAAAATCCTCTTACAAACCACATGTGTTTTTACAGGGAAGGAATAATCTAATATGAAGCTTATTCGATTGACTATGGATGGAGGAAGTCAATTAACTTTCATCAAAGAAAATGTGCCTGAAATGGTATATACTCGAGTAATCGGAAAACATTGTACCAGTATAGCAACGTTTGGTAGTAGCACTTAGGCACCTGCTAAATTGTGTAATCGAGTTCTGATACAAATGAAGAGTATATACAATAACACATTAATCTTGATAGAAGCAGTTGAAGTATCAAAGATCTGCACTGATATCCAGCAAACATCATCCGAAGATATGATTGAGCTAAACGACTTACAACCGACAGACGTTGTAAAGTTAAACGAAGAATATATTAGTGGAATTAGTTTGTTAATTGGTGCTGACAATTATTAGTCTGTTGTGACTGGGGAGAATAGAATAATCAATGATTGACTAATAGCAGCAAATACAAAGTTTGGATATACATAACAAGGCCTTATTGAATATGCCCAGTGAACGTAATTGGTAACTTACAAACGGTTTTAGGGGCTTTAATAAGTGATGAACCGTTGCATATTAAAAATTTGTGGGATCTAGAAAATAACGGAATGTGCCATTCAATAAATAAACAATAAATTGAAAGTTTTGATCATGCATAAAGAAATTCGAAATGAAATAAGGCTTCCTTGGAAAACAAAGAAGACACTGTGAATAATTTTATCGGTGCATGAACTAGGAAAATTGGAGCATTATAACGATGACATTTTGTTTTAATTAAAAATGATTACAAAAAATTTATCCACACGAAAAAGAACTATACAGTGCATTTATTATATGGCACATCGCCCAGTGTTTCGCCATGACAAAGATACAACTAAATTACGCTTAGTTTTCGATGCCTCAGCACATGGGCCAAATGTTAGATCATTGAACGATACGTTTAAGTAAGGACCAAATCTAAATGCAGATTTATTTAGTGTATTAATGCAATTTAGTATTTTAGAAAACGTACACTGGTAACACAAAAAAGAGTGGAGGAATTGGCTGAGAGAGGGAAATAGCTGTAGAAATAGAAACATATATGTTGAATTGGTGAAGTTGCTATATACTACGAAACTATTTCGTGACGCAGGTATGAACTTAAGGAAATGGGTTACAAGTGACAGTATTTTAAGTGACGATTTAGAGTTTAACAAAGTACTGTCACAATAGTTATTTGTGTAACTAGTGCAAAAAGTGCATATTTGTTGCACACAACATCTTTTTCTACGATCAAAAACTTAAAAAAAAATAAAATAAAAAAACTACTTTTTACACTAGTGCAAAATAGTTATTTTTGCACTTCCTATATTTAATGTTTCACTTTACACCCGCTTCCGCAAGCGTAAAACGACTCTTTTTCGCTCGATTTACTTTCCCTGCTGCCCGCACTCATATCGTTAATACCGAATTGATCCGAGAATTTACGATTAATCATTGACAAAATAAGAATAAACGGTACGAAATTATGCATGAGAAATGACATGAGAATCACTACAAATTATTCTTAAAAATCAAATAATAATTAAATTGTAGAATCTGAATATAAAGCAAAATTTTTTTGTAGAACTGGAGTAAATACAATAAAAGCACATTTTCCGTTGCTTTTTTAAGTCGACATCATTTTAAAAAGCAATCGTATGTATTTTCATATATTTTGTTGGATTTAGCAAGTAACAAATCCGGAACCACGTTATCTGCTACCTCTTTAATACCGGGAGGAGTTTTAGAAAGTTCTTCATTATCAGTTTCCATGTCCACTGATTTTGGAAGCTTTGTAATTTAAATTTTTAAATGAAGTTTAGGAATGCCGGTAAAGAAGAACATTTTATTCTTAATTCTTGTAAGCTACCCTAGAGGTCGCGACCAATTTACGTTCGTAAATTTAAATTTTTAATTAATTTGTTGTTATTAATACCTTTAAAATAACAACAATTAATCTTATTAGTACTATTAATTTAAGGTTTTATTGTTTTTTAAATTAAAATAAAAATATTAAAAATAAATGTTTCGACTTGATAAGAAGTGCAAAATTTAGACACAGGTGTAAAGTACTTTTAAGCCCTCACATGATTGTTGCCCTTGCCTCTGGCGTAACAATTTTTTGCTTGGGCTTAAAGTGTTACTTTATACCCTTGGTACATAAATACTTTTTTGCACTTCCTATATTTAATGATTCACTTTACACCCGCGTCCAAAGTAACTCTTTTACGCTCGATTTACTTTTGAGCCCGCATTTTTTACTTTTACGCCCGCTTTTACTTTTAGGCCCGCTTATATCGTT
The DNA here is from genome assembly GCA_030710515.1 of Abscondita cerata. Lineage (NCBI taxonomy): Eukaryota > Metazoa > Arthropoda > Insecta > Coleoptera > Lampyridae > Abscondita > Abscondita cerata. The sequence goes on along the minus strand of JALBCR010002316.1, from coordinate 953,220 downwards.
AATACCGAATTGATCCGATAATTTACGAAAATAATAAAATAACAGTACTAAATTACGCATGAGAATCGCTATAAATTATTGTTAAAAAATCAATTTTTTTTCTGAAAATATATAAATTAAATTGTAAAATCTAAATATAAAGCAAAAATTTTCTAGAGTGTGGAAGTGGAATACATTTTACTTAACCCAAAGCTAACCTATAATGTGAAAGGTTATTTGTTTAATTTAATTAACTGATTTGCATTACAATTGCTCTTTAACTTGTAGTGAAAATAGAATAAATTACATATGTGTTGATTACCTCAGCCCAGATTCATAGGCACAAAATATAAATTGAATAACTCGATTAATATAGTTATACACTTCAATTAGTGTTTGTTAAAAAGTACATACAAAAATGAGAATAACTACGAAATAGAATAACTTTATTGTTGCCATATTCTCTATCGATTGGTTTTCTTTAAGTACCTATTTAACTTCCTACAGTTCCGACGAAATAAATAGACTAGAAAAATCACTCTTAATTATTCTTTGCTGATTTGCTAAAGGTAATTTGGTATCAGATGTCAGATCTTTTCTTTTATTCTGTTAATTAAAATTTATCCCACAAATTCTTTTCACTTGTCACAATTGCTTCAAATGTAGTAGTATACAAATGTACCTGTCCTCGTACTGCTGCTAACAAAAACAATATTAATAATAAACTTCTGATATTTTACTTACTCTCTTAATATAACGATAGACATAACAGTATAATACATCAAAATTCCTTTGCAAAGTTCCTTTAGAAATACATGGGAAGAAAAGTAAACAAACCGTTTGTATGTCCCTTGTTGCCACTATTACAGCAAAATATTTTGTTTGCATTACTCGCCGAAAAATCAACAGATGTCGATCAAATCCGTATCGACAAGTGTATTTAATTCATCAAAAAATTAATAGCCAAAAGAATAAAATGTTTAGCGTGGTTTAGCGTAATCGCCCAATTAGGAGCACACCGAAAGAAAGAAATTTGCATCGCATTCACAATTTTAATATTATCTAATTTGCGAAAAAGTGCACATAGTGGCAATACTCGTAATAAGCAAAATTATAACTTAAACTACAAAATCAACACTTTCATTAGAACATCATTTTTACTTATACGAATCATAAACATAGGGCATAAATACAAAATTAATTTAACAAACACTAAACAACATATGTGGATAAGTAAATTTCCTTATTTTAAGTTAACATTACATTAATATGACAATTATTGAGTTGCTAAAATTAAACAAAGGAAGAGCTTCTGAAATTGTAGTCTGTTTCTTCATTTATTTCCACGAGGCCTGTGGTACATGTTGTGGCAGAAGAATTCGAGGTAGTGGTGGCACTATTACTTACTTCGTAAGCAACGTAGCTTGTAGACGGCTTATCAGTTTGTTGTTGGCATAAAATTTTTTCCGCAGTGGCTTTCTTATTGCTTAAAGAATTCTCAATATACCCTTCAGCTACTGTAGTGGATTTCCACCCACCGTGCCTTTTGATTACACTAAGAGATGCTCCTGAATCTGCAAGCAAGGATGCAGAGGAACGTCTAAAACAGTGGCCTGTATATAACTGAGGCTCAGCAAACTTAAGAAAAGTGGCTATTCTTTCTGGAATTTTCCCGAAAGTGTTTTTTCCCACAGGTTGAGAATAACATTTATTATTTTGAAACTTCAAAAAAAATCTATTATGTCCTTGACTAGATGTGTCTACCATTTTACGTAATGTAATATATTTACGACATATTTCTACAAAATTTATAGGATTGTCTTCACGACTGTTAATTGTAAATACTCTATCTGTTTTAGTTTTGGTATTCTTTAAAGTTACCAATATGGATGAATTTAAGTCCGTTACATCATCGATTGAAAGTCGAACCAACTCATCTTTACTACACGCTCCAGCTACACCAAAGATTAGTGTAACCTACATTATTTATTATTAAACATTAGCAGTGTGTACATATACAAATCAAAATTACAACTCACTTTTATCAATAAATATGCGTTATCCGGAGCATCAGTTAAAAATGTATATATGTCTTCTCTGCTAAGTATTTTGATCTTTTGGGTTTATAACCTTCCGCTTGCCTTTTTAGAAATGCGATTAACTTGGTAAACTTGCTAATATCGATATTATTTTTTACTCCTAAAGTTGCTTTCAGCATCGAATAATGTGACCAAAGTGTAGAAGATCTCCTACGGCTCGGGCAACAATTTTCATGCTCGGGCTTAAAAGTTTTCCTTTACACCCTTGGTACATAAATAACTATTATGATCCGATTGGAATTATTTCTCCGTTTACTATTAAATTAAAAATATTGTTTCAAGAAGCACGGAAACAAAATTTAAACTGGGACGATGTGTTGCTAAACAATTTGTTCAGTGAGTAGAATAAGTAGAGCGTTCAATTACAGAGCTTTGTTACAATATTCGATCCCTAGATCGTTGCTTGGGATTGGTGCAAAGTGTAGATCTACATTTATTTTCAGACCTAGCCACAGGCATATGGTGTGGTGGCTTATGTGCGCAGTACGTACTAACACTAAAAAATTCAAATTACTAATTTGAGCTCTATAGACTTTGCGATAACTTTACCTACGCTCGAATTAAATGCGCCATTGCTGGTACGGTGGCAAAAGTATCTAAAGAGTACTTTATCGTTTGAGATAAGATATACACATTGTTGGACTGACTCACAAATAACGTTACATTAGATAAACGTAGATTTCAATAAATGGAAGCCATTTATAGGAAATCGTGTAGAAGAAACTCAGTCCTTAAGTGTTAAACAGTATCAATAGCATCACTGTCCAGGTTCCAAAAATCAGGCAGATTTATTAACACGGGGAATTGTGGCAGAAGGTTTGATTGAATCAGAAGTGTGGATAAACGGAGTATTGACCAAATACAGTTATGAATCACGTCATTGTCTCATCTTTGTTAACGGAGAACAGAGCGGTAACACAACTAGCAGTAAATAAGGATCTATTGATACGACTAGATTTAGTTTCTAAGACAACAACGAAAATATCTCAGATAGAAGAAATTAGTACGGAAGAAATAGTTGAGGCAAAAAAAAATATTATTGAAGACTATCAATTGCAGTGGTATCCAAATGAAATAAAAGGTCTTAATTTAATTTTTAGATAAAATTCAAAAATGTTAATGCTGAATTCATTTCTAGACCACGACGGAATAATGCGTTTAGGGAAGCGATTTCCAAAGTTATCATAAAATGATATTATTTAATTCTAATACTCCATTAAATCATCTTAACAACAGTCACATAAGTAAGAGAAGAAATTTTCATCCTAATAATATCTTAAAGTTTTTTGAAAGCCTTGCAAATGAAGCATGGAGTGATATCTACAGAAATAAAGACATGGATGCAGCTTTTAATTCGTTTTATGCAATTTTCATTAAGCTTTTTGAAACTCATTTCTCTGTCAAAAAAATGCATGTAAAGTTCCCTAATAAAATATGGTTCAGTGAAGATATCAAAAAATCTAGGAGATTTGTATAGTTTGAAAAATAGTTTCCGATATTAGTTAATATTTATAAGGAAACTAAACGCAAACATTTTGCATTACTATCAACATCGAAAAAGCAGTTCTTTCAAAATGCCATTTATAATTCCCAAAATATCACCAGAACCGTGTGGTCAGTAGTAAATACTATTTCAAACAAGAATCATTTTGTGAAAGATAATATTGTGCTGGAGAATAATGGAAGAGTGGTCAAGGATCCTAAAGAAATTGTTTACAATTTTGGTAACTTCTTCATTGACGCACCAAATATAATAATCGACAAAATTGATAAAAACTTTCTTAAATATAGAATTTACACCCAAGGAATCAATAGCTCTGTTTCCACTCTACAATAATGAAGTTCTAAATATCTTAGACAAGAACATAAACACCAAATCATCTTGTGGACCTGATGATATTCCACAGTTCTTAATTAAAAAGGTTAATTACTTGTACAACCTCTGAAATTCTTAGCAAATCTGTCATTTGAATGTGGTAAATTTCCAATTGCTCTAAAAACCAGTAGCATTACGCCAGTGTTAAAAAGGGTAATTCCAGAATCATGGAAAATTATAAGCCCATAGCTATGTCTTCGGTATTCTCTAAATTTTTAGAAAACTGCTTTTTACTTAGACTTAAAATTTTACTAACAAACACCATATAATCTCAAAAAACCAGTATGGGTTTCAATCTTCAAAATCGACTAATGATGCTCTTCACAATTTTTATGAACAGATAATACACTACATGGATGCTGGCGAGTGCCCTGTTAGAATATTTTGCGATCTCAGCAGGGCATTCGACTGCGTTGATGTTGAAAAAAATGCTTTCCAAACTGGAAACCTATGGAATTAGAGGGGTTGCGCGTAACTGGCTACCTTCGTTTTTGAGAAATAGAAAACAATTCATATCGATTAATAACTACGCAAACGATGGTTTTCGACGGAGAGTCAGGTCTGATGAACTTCCGGTTACATTGGGAATCCCACAGGGTTCCGTACTAGGCCCTGTCCTATTTCTGTATTATATAAGCGATATTGACATTTACCTTGGCAATAACACCAGCTGCACTTTGATTGCTGATGACACACCTCTTTTAATGTCGAATAAAAGCGGGTACGATCTAGAAGTCATTTGCAATGAAGTTTTAGATGCTCTGAACAAATGGTTTTGCTCGAACCTTCTTTACTTTAATCCAAATAAAACAACTTATTTCAGATTTCATAATCCCCAAAATAAATCTAACCTGAATCTCCAATTAAAGATTAATAATATCAAGCTACCACAGTCTAAAAATACCAAGTTCCTGGGATTAAATATAGATGACACGATAAGCTGGAAGAGTCACTGCACCAGTCTGTTATCTAAGTTGAATTCACTTACTTATGTGTTTAAAAACCTCAAAACAGTTTTAACTAGGCCGCAGTTAATAAATGTGTATCACGCATTGGTGTCTTCAATTTTAAAATATGGCGATTCCTTTTGCGGTACTTTTACATTAGCAAAAGATATTTTTGTTAGTCAAAAGAGGATCATGAGAGTAATAGGAAATATATCTAAACTGCATACATACCGAGAGTTTTTCAAAGGATACCAGATACTAACACTTGCAGGTATATATATATATATATATATATATATATATTTGTAATAAAAATCTTTGGGGTTTAAACACGTGTAATAAATATTAAAAATTACAACGTTTCGCCACGCTAACACGCAGCTTTTTCAAGTAATTAATAAATAACAATCTTAAGCCCTTATTACATTATCCGATTTCTCTTACGTGTCTATCGACTGAGAAGTCTTGAAAGGTGTAACTCCTAGATAGATTCGTAAGGCTAATATGATTTTGTTTACATTATAATAGCTCAATAGGAATAATGCGCATGCGCGGCTAGCTTGAATACTTCAGTTTCGAAGGTTCAGTCAAGTTGATATTGAGGTTAGATCAATAGTTGTTGATCTACAGTGTTGTAAACAAAATATTGTTAACATGAATTTTGAGGACATATTATTAAATCAGATTTCATTAAAATTGATTCTACTCCGACAATTATTAGGGTACAACTTAAAAAGAAAACAAACTTTGTCTCAATTAAAGCTTATCACTTAATAAGACGTAAAAACAATAGAATAAGAGTACAGTTCATTCAAAATCGGGGTATTCGCAAAACATTACGCCGCTAAAAATCGTAATGTTTGCGTAAATTGGGACATCTGGCAATGATACTTCGTTCAATGATGAAGAAAGAAAAGACAGAATCGGCCGTTAGCTGTCTCATAATAACTACGCACGCGCTAAAGCAAAATCGTATTAAAACTCGTAAGTAAAAATAGAAGCTGTTCTAAACGCGCAAGATCTCGTAAGAGTACTCGGAACCAATAGATCAAAAGAGAAAACTTACAATGTAAACATTTTCATACTGATCTAAACACAGCTCGTAAGAGTCGTCGTACGACAACTTGTATAATGTAATATCTGCTTTAGTTTCTATGCGATTTTGACCTGGACCAGAGTATATATATACATATACGTTTATTTATTTGAAGTATAACAAAATTATTCAAAACAAAGATGTACATACATATGCACAACTCTAGATACAAAAGATTTATACCGTGCTTCTTTTAGGAAATTTAAAACAGGACAAAAATCTCCAAATACATATGGCATAAAATTATATAATAAATTACCCAAAAGTGTAAAGACATTTTCCACTGCAAAACAGTTCAAAAGAAATTATATTTATACTTATCGAATACTTGTTTTTACAATATAAACGAGTTTATTGAATCCACGCAGTAAATTAATTATTTGTAAATTGTTATCTACCTTTTACTACTTTTATATACAGGGTGATTCAGTACTATTTGGAAATAATTTAACACTAGAATCCCGACCTTTAATTATGAAGATTTAACCCAAAACACCTAGATGAAGGTCGCTCATTACTAAGTTACAGGGTGTTTTGTTTAAAATTTAAAAACGATTTGTGCTTAGTATTTTAAAATTAATTGACGTATTTATTTCATATTTGGCAGGGAGTGTAGACACTGTACACCCTACACCCTTCTACATTATGTTAAACAACCATTTCTGTCTATTATCAGAGACGTACAACAGGGGTAAGTGACTGGTTAATCGTGCCCAAATTCTACGCCACTGGCGGCATAAAATGTTAGTTCAATTTTCGGTCCTCCAAGATCTATTAAGTAAATAATGTACTCTTTCCTCATAACGATTAAGTCAATATTTCTCGAGATATTTTAAGTTAGACAGAAATGTTTGTTTAACGTAATTTAGAAGGGTGTACAGCGTCTACACTTCCTGCCAAATATGAAATGGATACGTCAATTAGTTTTAAAATACTGAGCACAAATAGTTTTTTAATTTTTAAACAAAACACCCTGTAACTTAGTAATGAGCGACATTTTTATCTAGGTGTTTTGGGTTAAATCTTCATAATTTGAGGTGGGGATTCTGAGTGTTAAATTATTTCCAAATAGTAAAGAATCACCCTGTATACATTGTTTGACGTCTCCTATACATACTTGTATGTCCACAGGCAGAAAATAAAGATTATTATTATTATTATTATTATTATTATTATTATTATTATTATTATTATTATTATTATTATTATTATTATTTCAAAGTCTGTTCTGTGTAAAAGTTTAAGAGGAAAACCGGTACCTTTTGCTCCGCTACCGAGATCGCATTTTACAAAGTACCGTATTTTAAGTTACGGGATTAGATTTTGTCGTAACATTGTATTTTAAAGGAAAGGATAAACAAATGGGTTAGATTTGATTATTTACCTGTGCAACTACTAGAACAATACCTACAATTGGAATAATGTTAAACTTAAATACGGAAACAGGTTTCTTTGATATAAGAAAGTTCATTGCTCGCAAGGATTATTTACTCCGACAACGTAGACATTTAAACAGTTATCGAAAGAATTAATTGTTGTAAGCGACCTATTGGACAGCAAAGAACTATTTGTTCTAACAAATAAATATTGAATTACTTGGAAAATTGTGGAACGTGCAGCTTGGTGGGGAGACTGGTGGAAACGCTTGATAAATCTGTAAAGGATGCTATAAAGGCATATGTAGGAAAATTTTTATTAGATAGAAAACAATTAATTACACTAATTACAGAAATAGAAGGTATGCTCAACTCCAGACCGTTAACATACATTGGAGATGATCCTGATGAACTGTTGCCTTTAACTACAGCTCATTTTTAAATGGGAAGATTCCGGCAATTTCTCCAATTCTAGGTAATACAAAGGATGCAACTAATTAAAAACAGTGGAAGTGTCGTTTACAAGCGCTAAAACTATTTTGGAAAAGAAGGTTAGAGCTACTGTAGACTTCTGAGACTAAAGTTTAACCCAAATTATCTTAGTCCAAAATATGATAGTTCCCGAAATACAGAACGTCAAAGCTATTATTTTTTAATAGTTTTTCCTGGACAATTTTCTTAATAGCTGTCCTACTTCCACAAAATTGGGCACTCAAAGATTTTCTGGTATGAGAATTCGAAATCCGTTCTCATTTTTGTAGTAAATTGCAGGGGGTTCCACTAAATGTATTAATTTATTTGTGCCTTACTGAATGAAATTTTTACTTGAATATTTTTATACTTAAATTTCTTCTGCATCTAAAAGGATGAACTTAATAAATGTCACTCCGAGCAACAGTTTCTGAAATAATTGGATTTTTGCTTTATCCACAAATTCGCCATTGCCTTCCTTTACACTTTATCCAGGCTTAGGAGTGGTCCAAATTAATAATCGAGTGTGTTGAACAGTTATTGTGAAACCGAAACCACTTAAGTTAAGCGATTATCTTTTTTTCTATATTCTTTATCTTCTTGGTCAGTTTGTTTTTACATTATTTCTGTTGTTGACCCTTTGGTCTTTAAATTTATGATTCTTGTTTTCCCGTTGGCCTTTAAATAAGCTCAATTAGACCAGTCTTAAGCCTGGATAAAGTGTGAAGGAAGGCAATGGCGAATTTGTCGTTAGGACAACAACAAAACAACTGACTTAATCGCCGCATGTTTGCCTTTCATTTACATATACAAATCAAGCGTAGATGCTTCTTCCTGACGCTATATATTCTCTAATTTTCAGTTTTAAATGTTTTTTGTTTTTATATTACAAAGATTATTTTAATTTTCCTGTTGATTTGATTAGAATTGTTCACGTTATGTTACCACATTTTTTAATGAAATAAAAACCTGTTCAAAAAGTGTTTATGTTTAATTGCAGTTTGACAAGAATTTTACTCGGAATCTTACCAATAAGTGTTAAATTTTAATTAGAATTATTTAAGTCTGTTTTTTCACCTCCTGATAACTTTATTATTTGGTTAACTACTATGGAAACACAGGATTGAGCCAATCAAATTTTTAGAAAGTCGTGTTTAGGTAAAAAGACCAGAACTTAGTAGTATTAAGAATTAGAAAATTATTTAGAAATATGAATATATTATAAAGGAATATTTTGAATTCTTGGGAGACAGATTGGGATAGCGTCAGTTGCTATTTTATAGTTATTATGGTTGAAAACGGTAATATGAATTGTCAGCAATACAACTAACAACCATTGCAGAATATTGTAATAAACACTGAAATAAAATTTATGTTAATTAGGTATTAGAAGTTTATGAGAGAATAAACTGTAAATACAAGATCTACCCAACGTGTACGTTTATGTGCATGTTACTTTAGAATGCTTTATTGTGTTATTTTACTTAATTTTATCTGTTCTATTTTAAAGCACGTTTAAAAACAAAGACGTAAATACAAGAAGAATATATTTTACAACCACGTGACGGGAATATACTTTATTTTATTTATTTCTTGTTGATACTTAATACTACACTGAACGGCGTTATCTACAGCATAATAAATAAAATCTGGCGCTGCTTGAATGAGAAACAGGACGGAAAGACGTTAAGAAAAATGTAGATTTTAGAAATTAGTATAAATGGGTAGAATGTCACAACAGAGTATTTCGGGATAAATAAACAAAATTTGTACTGCTTATTTACTTACTCGGGTTTTGATAAACTGTTTAAGAATTACCACAATTGTTAAATTTCAAGATTCGGCAAATAAAATATTCGCTATTTATTTTATTTATGTACTAATCCTTAATGACTAGATAACGTTTCCTTTAAAAAAAATCGAATAATTTTCATAGAAAATGTTTTTTCTTCTTGTGTATTGACCGACAAGTGCACTACTGGTTTTTTCACTTTGCATTTTTTATTCAATTATTGCAGGGCCTGTTGTCAAAATGAATTTTCTAGTTTTCTTAATCATTAAATTGTCCTGGCGATTACACTCGATTGTTTTGCATTTTACCATTATTATTATTATCCCAGACCACTTGTCCGAAAAACTGTAAGCAAGCTTCCCAAATAGACTAAAACCACATTTTAAAAATATTTTCATTGTACAGGGAGATTCAGAAAGACATTGTCAACCAAAGTATATTTTTGCACTCGTCGAATAACTGTGTACTCATTTTTTTCAAATGGAAACCACCATTTTTTATGTCACTAGTGAATTCTCCTTTGAAAATCAATGGGAAAGTATCTAACATGTCCTATACCTTAACTAAGCAGTTTTTAATTTATTAGATAAAATCTTACTTTAATTTATTTATTGTCAACATAGCCGAAAAAACAGGCAATCACGCACAAAAAAGCCAGTGTTTTCTTTTTTTAACCTCCATCCTAAAAATTCTTGAAATGATTAATATTATAAACAAATTTAAGTTTCCCGTAAGTAAGACCGATTTATCCTCTGCCGAGTCCACAATATATAATAAAATTAGAAGTAACTAAAACAATAAATCAGCGACACAGCATCAAGCCGTCCGTTTTCGATGCCCGAAAATATTCTTCAGGGGGTCCGAAAAATTTGGTTCAAACTTTGGAAAATTATCTTTTTATTTATTTTGGATGATAAAAAAGTTGATACTGATGATGATGAATCATCTGTTGATTTAGAAACTGTTGAAGTTAAAATCGGCAAAATATTTGTACTCTTTTCACTACGAAATAGTTCAAAATAGACATTTGGTTTTTTATTGACCCAATCATCAACATAACTTACCGCAATTTCTGTGAACTTTCATCCACTTGCACGCTTTAGTGTTAATGTATCTCCACCCAAATCCGCAACCACAAAGGCTCAAATTCTGCGAAAAGAGTGAACAGTATATAACTCTAGGTCTTTTATGCCTAAATATTTCGCAATTTGCTTTGGGACATTGCCAATAGTGTGTAAGAAAAATGGACTTTCCATGTCGGTATGTCAAAAAAAATTAGGGTTTCTGTTCTAAGAGGCGGAAGATTTACATATTTTCTGTATATCATGCACAGCTTTAACCTGAAAGCATAATTGGTTATGGCGAATCTTCTTGTTGTTAAATTTTTTGTTTGCCGTAATGTCACAATAACGAATTTTCCCATATCTTCTACATCATTGATGTTTAAGGAAAGGATTTCATCACATCGACAACATCTAAAATTTCCAAATATTGTTACTATTCTGGCAAGCAATCACTGATCATCAGGAGCGTCAAAAAGAAATAATTCAACCTTTTTTTTACTTAATGTCGTGGGCCTTTTTGTCATATAACCATATTTTTTTCGTTTAAGAAACCCTATTGCCTTTTGAAATCTGCAAATGACAACTAAAGGTGATAATGTAATATACTTTTTTTAAGGAAAACATTTCCAAGCAGTTTTTGAGCATAGACCATTTTGCCCAGATAGTTGATTTACGTAGGCCAACAACCATCTTCAGTTAGCCCAATCACACTATTTTTGTTCTGACACTTTTTCGCGCTCGTACCTTGAAGCTGATTTTATAGGTAATAAACACAAATCACGGTAATAAACTTTTGGTACGTTCATTTTCGCTTTCACAAAGCAAAATGAAAATAAAAATAATGATACACGAACAGTACCAATAATATTCTTTGTCGACCAACACGAAGAAGGTGTCCTTTTTACTTTTGATTTGCTACCAAAATTAGCTTTCTTCAAAAGCATATTTTTCATACTTCATATCATTGTTTAATTAAGTAATGTATTTAACATCAATATTGGTGATCATTTTCAAGAAAAACCACGCTTTCTTTAGACTCTTGTTCTTGGTGGCTCGTTTTAAGAAAACCTAAATTTTCTTCAGATTATTGTTCTTCTACGACAATGTCTATAGCAGGAGACATTGAAACTTTATTCCAGCTATTTTTTTCAACGGACATCCTTAACTTTGTAGACAAGTTTAAAGTATTTTTAAGGGCCTTTCTACAGTAATCGCAGTAACGCATCTATAATAGTTTTCTTATGTATATTATTTTGAAGTGCACCTCTACTAAAGGAACATTCTCTTTTCAGTTCCCTACAAAATACATATCTTTCAAATGGAACCCGCAACACAATCAAAAACCCTTGGTAAATTGTTAAAGTCACACCAACTTCCAACAAATATAGTGCACTGAATACTATAACAGATAACAAAATACCCAAACCTCTCCCAAATATCGTCTTTAGAGTAATGAATGTATAACGTATCAAGAAAAAACTTACAGTAGTAGTTGAAGAAGAACAATACGTGAACAGTAGTTTGACAAACAATACAGTAAAAATTACAACTAGAATTCCTGATACATACAGCAAACTAGCAAAATTCATAACAGGAAATCAAATCATTCATCATACTTACTTAAGAAGAAAGAAATTTAGAGTGGTTATTAAACATCTGCATCACTCTATACCATCTACAATACAATGAAATATTAATAGAACCACCAAGAACTAGTAACTCATATTACAATGTATGTCAAATGTATGGCCATACTAAAACACACTGCTCCCGTCCATTTCTCTGTGTCAAATGCGGAGGCGATCATAATACAGCAATCACAGTACATTGAGTTGTTTATCGTTCCTACATCCACAAAGAAGGGGTCCTACAAGACTATACTTATTTAATACATTAATTTTTGGAGGAATACTTACCTGAATTCTCGACACCTTCGTCCCATCATGGTGACAACACACCTTGGCATAAGATCATAAGGGAACGGTATGACGTTGGAACATATCGGTTATTCAACAAAATCACTTCCGACATTATTAAACTGACTAATTTAGTAGATTGTAAAACTTTAAAAGATGCATATCAAATAAAATAACTCCCTCTCATATTCAACAATTTTTAAATGTACTCACTTAATATAAGCTGAATATACCTATTATAATCCCAAATTAGTTAATCTGATAAGCAGCTTCCAAAAAAAAAATGTTGAATTTAGAAATTGATGTCACCTATTGAAAGATTCATAAGCTTCAATGTATTCAATTTTAATTTATAAACTAACCTACTAAATAATTCTGATTTTCCCATTGCCCATAATAGTGTATCACTAGTTTCAAAAGACGCATTTTATAAGACGAGTACAGTTGCTAAAACGCCTTCTGAAAAGAATGCTTTATACTATTTTTTTCTATTTTGGGCTTTTCAGATTGATTTTAAAATAAAATTTTGCGAGTTTTTAAATTTAGAGAATTTTGAAATATAATTGCTAGGGTGGCAATATCTTCATTAAACTTTGGTTTAAATGCTAGTTTAAGTTTAACTAGTACATTTATCATACGTTTAATTAAAAAAATTAAAATAAGTAGATAAATAAATCTACTGAACATTATTTACGATTTAAATTAACGCACACCCAACGTAACGACAGCTTTGACGTTTAATATCAAAAAAGTCTTACCACCGTTCGGAATAAAAATTGCCCTATTTCTATAAAAGAACTCATTTGGGTGCTTTTATAGCTCTGTAAGCGACCAAGAAAAAAAAATAATTAAAAACAAACAAAAATATAACTCTCATACAAACAAAGTAACAAAATTTTTCCACATAAAAAATCTATAACATAACCTCATTATTTCTAGCAATAATTGTATTTACAACCTTACTGATCATACGTTACCACATAATGTTACACAATACCTTGCTTTAAGTCCTAAACACTCCTATAATTACAACACTAATAATCTTCCCATCATCAATCTAATTAAAGATGTGTTTGATGTTTGTGACAATTGATTCTTGAAAACCATTGTATGATGCGATCTGCTTAATATTTCGCAGTTCTGTATCAAAGTTTTGTTTTGACAATGGGAAATGTAATAATCTATGAATCAAAAAGTTGAAAGATTCAAGTTTATGTTGCATACTATAGTTGGAATCATTTGTTATAAACCTCATAGTGTTAGTGTCTTTACGATAAATATCTATATCTAGTTTGTTGCCATTTCTTGTCACTAAAGTGTCTAAGAAAGGTAACTTAAGGTTTGCTTCTGTTTCATAGGTAAACTTGATCGTCTCAAATTTGGAATTTAAAATTTCTACAAATTGCTGAGGGCTGTAAACTTTAGTGTCGATGACTGCAAAAACATCATCTACATAACTACACCAAATTATAGGAAAATATTCTAAATTATTTTTTAAATCAGTTTCAAATTTACCCATGAACAGATTAGCCATAAACGGAGATAAGCTGTTACCCATTGTTGTACCATGATTTTGTTGATAAATAAATAAAAAATTTGAAAGTAGGTTTGACTCATACATAATCTTGCTAATTTAATAAAATTATCTACTTCTGAATGTCTAAATGGTTTTGGTGTAACATATCTTTCAAATAATCTAAAGTAACATCTATCGAAACGCTTGGAAACAATGAACAGACATCGACATTAATACCTTTACATCAAAAAGTCAATATAATAACTTCCACGCTTAATAAAATGCTCAAACTGAGTGACAGTACCTTTCACCAAAAAATAAATTAATTCTCAAATTTATTTTAAAGAATAATAATTATCGGATAAATTAATAAATAAACTTATAAATTAGAACACCAACCATACTTAATCTGACACTACACGAAATATCACCAATAATTACTGAAACAACTAGGTACTTATAAGAAAATCATAGATATACCTGCACTTAGCCATAAAATAATAAATATCTTAAACAATGATCACACCAAACTAGTGTTATATAACAACATTTACTCCCGATTAAAAGATAAGACTCAACTGTTAGATAAATCTAATGTTGTATACAAAATCTGTTGTAGCAATTGTTCTAGTTGCTACATCGGACAAACGAAACAGAAGCTGTGTACTCGGATAAAACAACATCAATATAATTGTAAAAAAAAGACAGGTGATACTGGACTGTCGACTCATAAAAACACAGGGCATATTTTTAACTTTAAAGAACAGACTATACTAGATGTAATTTTAAGAAACGACTCGTTTCAGATATGATTGCCATCAAAATGCACTCACTAAGCATAAATTTCAATACAGATACAAATAATTTAACCACCATTTATAGTAATATTATTAGCAGAATAAAACCCAAAAAAACCCAAAAAACCCACCAACTGACATGAATAATATTAAACCATTTAAACGTTACATTAATAATATTATCATTAAATTAAAATAAAACCTAATTAAAACTTATACATCTTAAACCTAACATACAAACTACTCTAACTAGTTAATTAACTAACCCACCACATTAATATTTATCTATTTTACGCAGGTACGCAATTATCTCGTAAAGCGGTCTTTATCATTGGCAATAGCTGATATACATGTATTATTGTCGTTCGTGTAGTAAGTCGTGTTTGTGTGTTTAAAATTTTATATATGTATATACAATTTTGTAACGTTTTAAAAATTTTTAAAACATTTCTTAAATTTTATATTTTAAATTTGACGTAATCATCAATTTTTTTAAGTTACAAAGTTTATTATATTGACATCCAACTCATATCTGTGAAAGGTGAGTCTAATTGTTTTAAATTTTAAATTTAGTAATCTAGTCATATGTTTAATTATCCAGTCATCTAGTTATCTAATTTTGGTCCTTTTGTCCTTTTTGAATGTGGTGAATTTGTACTAATTCCGTTCTACTATGTTCAATATACATTTAATTGATACCGTTTTCTTATCGCGTTCATATATTAATTATTCATGTAATTTTCTAATTATTTGTTGTTTTTCTCAATAAATTACAGCCTTGGAAAAGTCCTTACAATGAGGGGCGAAACATCGGCAATTACAGCACATTGAGCTGTTTGTCGTTCCTACTTCCACAAAGAAGGGTCTTACAAAACCATATTTATTTAACATAATACAGCAAGTTCTAAACAGAGCAAGGACATGCTTTATGTAGAGGAAAGCACTCTGCCAAAAATGAGAGTACTATCACAAATTGTTCAAAACCAAAAATGCAGTGTTTTATGTAAAATTCATATCTTTCATACATCAATAGCCGAGATAAAATCACTTTGCAGTGATTCCCTAGATGATTGACCGTTTTGCCTATCTGCCTAGTCTTCTACTGTTTCATAACATTAACACTATTTTTTGTAGTGTATTATATAAGGTGTATGTAAATGGTCTTTTTGGCCTCGCCTACTATAAATGATTTACTGAATCGATGCGGTAGCGTGCACCGTAAAATTTTACATTCAGTTGTGGCTTAAAAATTAAAACATGTTACTCATGTTGTAAATTGTAAAATCAAATTTACCGATATTTTTTCATAGATATTGTTTGTGTACGTTTAAAAAACAAGTATTTAAAAATAATAAAACAACGATTCATAATTCGGAGGTTGGCAGCTCTGCTTGCACCATCGACATAACCTAATATAATACCCGTAATAATGCAGTTGAACATAGTACTTAAACAAAACAAAATATTTAATAGAAATTTGGGTTACAACCATTACTACGAACAAAGAAATTGTGGGTACTAGAAATTATTTATCAACATTGCAATTGTTGAAAATATTAATGGTAATGTTGCAGTTTTCTAGATTAGAGAATAGTCCTGGTATTAAATTATTTGATTGTAGAGTATTGTTTTGTAAATCTACATTAATCATACAGGAATCCTGTGCAGAAAATTCAGTGGTTTCTGAACACAATCTTTTTGATGTGGAACGGCCTTCATGGCCTATAATTTTTGCAACTTCAACTTTTCTCTTTGTGGACTGTTCAATGTAGCCTTCTGCCACCGCAGAAGATCTCCAGCCACCATGTTTTTTGATATCAACAAGATTTCCACCTCGATTCGATAACAACGTGGCTGAAGTTCTGCGGAAGCAGTGCCCTGTGTAATCTGCAGCACATTCAAGTTTTAGAAAAGCAGCAATTTTGGAAGGAATTTCACCAATCGTGTTGAGACCTACTGGTGAATTAACACTTCGACCTTTTTGGTATTTCATAAAAATGTTTTTAGGTTTCCAGTATAATTTAAACGTATCTTAATATAATTCTTGACAATTTCTACCCAATCTGGTTTTGTAATTGCAAATGTTCTGTATATATTATTTTTAGTTTCAGGTAATTCAATGAATATGATATCATCTTTAATTTTAACATTTTCAGTTTTTAGAGTGTATAACTCATTCCTTCGGCAGGCACCACTAATACCTATTATCAAAGCTGTCTGTAATTAATGATAGTTGATTAACATATTTACCAATCATAATAGAAATATTTATTTCTTTCATAAGAAGAAAATCATCATCGCAGGCAGTGTTTAAAAAAGTTGTTACTTGGTCATCCTCTAAAATTTTACTTTTTTTCGGTTTGTGATTTTTAGTTTTTACTTTTAAATATGTTATCAATTTAGTGTAGTTAGAAATATCTAAATTTTCGTAAATTTTAAAGCAAGTTTTAATCATTGAGTATATTGCCCAAAGAGATTTTTTTCTTTATCGACAAATTCTTTAAAATAGCACAGCAAAACACTCTCAGAATATGTTTTAATTGACTTTGTTTCACACCACCATTTAAAACTATTGAATTGATTTAAGTACCGTTCTTTGGATTTTTCAGGTAATAAATCTGAATTTAAATTAGCTGCTATTAATCGTATTTCCTCTGGAGTTACATTTAATTCACTCTCCAACTCTGAATCGGACATTTTATTGTTTAAATCACTCTATTTAAAAAAAAAACGCTATTATTAATAATTATCACACTATGTAATTAAGATGTCCGCTTGTATAACATTTGTTTCCACAGACCACTTATTTCTTGTTAATTAAAATTCTACAATAAAAAATAACTGTTTATGAGTATATGTATAATAAGAAAAAGGTGAGATGTACAATTATATAATATATATAAAGGTAATTAATACAGATAGTTGTTGTGACATCAACAATTAATACACTTTAATTACAAAGTGTTTAAATTATTTGTTATTTAACACATTTTCATGTAGTATTCAATTTGCCTACTGCTGAAGTAATCTTAAACTTTATAGAGAAAATGTTAGGATATCATTATAATCAAACTTCGATCTAAGTCGAGTAAACAGGTAACAGGGAAGCATATTAGAAATTACTGTAAGCTGCCTGCGACTAGTGGTTAACCAGTTATCAATATCAGTCAGAGGTCCTATATTCTTGAATCATGCTACCAATTCATCGAACGACTCCCTATCGCTAGAATAAAAACAAATTGCTCGAATTTGTACTGATATATCACAAGACTTTATATCTCATGATTTCAAGAATAGTACCCCAGGTGTCGGCTTTTCTCATGCATATCTGTTCTATATGAAAACTGTGTAACCCTTCAATTCTTGTGAAATGGAAAACTTTGAGGATACAAGAACAATTAACACGTTCAAATCTATTGCTTCTACAAGTAGAGTATAAACAATTCTTGATTGCTCTAACTAAAATAAAAAGTTAATTCGAATATTTTTTGTAATAACCTACGTATTTACTTACCTACTTCGTTTTTAATTGCACATTGAAAACAGAAGCAAAGTAACTAAACTTTTACCATTTGGACACAGTCCAACTTCGGAAGAGCTTTTTTTAACGACTCTAGCTAGAATCTTTTTACAACTGAAACTTAAGTACGG
Organism: Abscondita cerata; assembly: GCA_030710515.1. Classification (NCBI taxonomy): domain Eukaryota; kingdom Metazoa; phylum Arthropoda; class Insecta; order Coleoptera; family Lampyridae; genus Abscondita; species Abscondita cerata. Next base: position 934,640 of record JALBCR010002316.1, on the reverse strand, counting down.
GGTTACTTTCCTATTGCAATAATCAGCTTAAAGGTACTTAGTTGTCCTTATTCTTATTTAGTTTCATTGGTAATAAAATCCGTGACATCTCCTTGAGAACTCACATTCCTTGCGTAAATTTTTTTTCACGTAGATACATAAATGGATATTTGCGACTTGTTTTAATTGTACACAGCATATTTTGTAGTTGAAAATACGAAATTACACACAAAATCGGTTTCGATTATTAACCGTTGACAGCATAGCTGTCAATATCAAATCAAACACAACGCAGGCTGCCAACTGTCAAAATGAAACCATTGTCAAAACATTGCTTTATAATCATCAATGATCATGATTTATTCGGCCAAAAAATTTAATACAAATGTCGTGTGTTAGGTATTTTACAGCGCTCCAACTCAGTTATCGCGCTGTAAAATACACCTACCACACTCTAATGTAAATAACTATTACACACGCCTACCACATATTCGTTAGACCAAAATAAGCCGATTTAAGTAAAATTATCTTACTCCAAAGTCGCTTTAGTTTAGACGATATGCGGCCTTGAACTTAAAATTTGAAAATTAGTATTATTGGACGAATGTTTTGAGAAAATTTCTAGAAAATACTAATACCGGAAGTGAATGAAACACGCATGAGCATCATGGAAATTAACATGATTTATTTTGATGTCTATAGTAGCGACACAAAATAATGTTTATTCGATAGAGAATTCAAATACGATCAAATTATGTCCTTTCTCAAATTGCGTTTTAAAAAAGTATAAGGTAATCTAGTCGCTTATGATTACAGATAAAAGAATAGTTTACTGTTTCAGAGATTCTGGGAAACTTATTAACTGTAAAGGGTACAGTTTAATTTATTTCGTAATATAAATAATAAAGGTACCCAGAATCTCCAAAACCATAAACTTTACTAAGCCTATTCTTTTACCTGAAGTCTTTATTTGAGCAGTAAATTTAGCCATGCGAAATTCATTTGTTTTTGATATAAATTATAAGCGACTGGATTATATTATACTTTTTTCAAACTCGAACGCAAACGCAAAGTTTTTTTTGTTTTTCGAAAACTAATAAAAATAAAAAAAATTTAGAAGAAACATAATTTGATTGTTTTAGAATTCTCTATCGATTAAAAAATATTTTGTGTCACTACTATAGATAGCAAAAAAAATCATGTTAATTTATAATGGTCATGCGTGTTTCATTCACTTCCAGTATTAATATTTTCTAGAAATTTTCTCAAAACATTTGTCCAACAATACTAGCTGCTCATGCCAAATCTTATTAAAATCGTATAAGCCGTTTTGAATTTATAATAAAAAAACAATTTCAAAATTTTTATTTCAAGGCCGCATAGCGCCTAAACTAAGATAAGATAAGTTTACTTAAATTGTCTTGATTTAGTCAAAGGATTATGGTAGGGGTGTGTAAGAACCTTTTACAGATACCGTGTATATGTATTATAGTTTCTGTATTACTTGATTGTATTACCTAAGTCTAATTAATTTTTCATTTATATTGTCTGACTCGCTATTTAGTTCTTTTTACTATTGTTGTATTTCGCTGTTCCGGCTCATAATTGGCTTTCGCTGTGGTGCGGCTGTATTTAAATAAATAAATAAAAAATCAGTTGGATTGGACCAAATCACACCCACAGTGTTGACAAACTTCCAAAAAGAGAATCGTACTACTTACTTATATATTTAGGGTGATACTGAGACTTCAGTAGTGGCCAACAGAATTTATAAAAGCTGAAATAATTCTTCTTCCTTTACCAGGAAAAGATCCTACCTACTTATCATCATATCTCTCTATAAGCTTGTTATCTGTAACTTCCAAATTGCTTGAAAGACTTGGACAACTTGGATTCCAGATCACAAATTTGGCTTTCGTAAATCCTACTCCACAATCCAGCAATGCCACAGGATAACTCAAACAAATAAACACTGACTTATAAGAAAAAGCATATTGTGTAGCCATCCTGTTTGACGATACCCAAGCCTTCGATAAGGTCTGGCACCAAGTACTCATAAACAAACTACACACAATACTACCATCCAGTGCCATAAATTATTTGAACCCCAATTAACCAACCGAAAATTCAGAACGCGAATCTAAGATGAAGAAGTTTCAGAGCTATATCCAACCCTTTCAGGAGTACTTCAAGTGTTGAGATATATATATATAGTATATAGTAATATGTAATATGTAATTACTATATACTTCTGATCTATCCACCACTCTTACCACAAGTATTGGTACTTTTGCCGTCGACATTATTATTTTGGTCGTAAAATGTAAATATAGCATCAGTGTGTCCACACTCATCTTAATCTTCTGGAAGACTGGCTTAAGTCATGGAAAACTAAAGTAAATGAATTCAAATCAAGACATGTAACATTTAGCTTGGGCAAAGAACAGTACCCTCCTATTTACCTGAACAACATAGAGTTACCTCAATCCACCATACAGGGTTTTTCAAATTAAAATTTCTAGTTTCAAAACTTCGAAATTATATTTCTGCTTACTATTATTAAATTCTGAATAGTATCCTGAAAAGAACAAGAATTTGGATTAAAATTTTAAAAACATAAAACACATTTTGATTCGATTGACCTAAATGCGAGACAGTTTAACTTTCTATTCGAAATTAATACAGCGGGAGCTTTAAAATTTTGAAAATTGAAATTTACAAAGAACAAATTTTTCAATCAGTATGACTGTGAAAATAGTCAAACAAAAACTTGAGATTGTTGTTTCAAACTTTAACTTTGCTCTTTAAGTTTAAAGTTAATTAAAATGAGATGGAACACGATAAGTTTGGAATACGTTTGAAGATGGTCGTTCAAGGGGAGAGGTTTCTATCAGGTCTTGGTTCAACAATTGGCGGAAAGGAAAAACATTGAACGCAATCGAGAGGTAATGTAAAGAAGTCCCCAAGGCTCGGCTGTTAAATATACATATAATTACCCTCGAAATTTTCAAAACATCATTGTTCCGCATTCTTCATCAAGGTTTTCATTTCCGCCCTTACAAAATTCAAATGGTGCAAGCCATATCGGAAGATAACAAAATACAACGGTTGGAGTTCTGCCAGACAATGATCCGTCGATTTATTGAAGACCCTCGCCTAGTAGATACGCTATGAATGACTCAATGGAGCTATTCTCCAATTATCCCGGTATGTGAATAAACAACATTGGATCGACGTAAACCCAAAGATAAAGCACGCTACAACACTTCATTCAAAGAATGTCATTTTATGATGTGCTATTGGAACTCAAGGAATAATTGGATCCTATTTTTTTCGAGGATGACAACGGAACGCCAACAACAGTCAACGATGGAAACTACGCGGCCTGGTTTCAATAGGACGACTTCGCACACTTCCCGCATAAGTATGGAAACTGTTCCCGGAAGGCTAATATCTCGTTTTTGGGGCTACTTCAAAGAACGAGTATTTAGTCAGCCCGTCCATACCGTTCCAAATCTAAACAGGAGAGACCGTGAAGAAATTGCTGCGACCCCCGGAAATTTTAGTAAAAGTTCGAGGAAGAAAAGAAAGAAAAGAAGAAAACGATTAGAACTTTGCGTAACTGAAAATAGAGGGTACTTGTCCGATATTGTTTTTAAGAAGTAGTCTTAAATCCAAACTCTTAATCTTTACGGTTTATTAACCATTTTATTAGTTTTTAACAAATAAAAATGCGTAAGCTTCTAAATTCAGAAATATTAATTTGAAAAACCCTGTACTTGGAACTCCATTTACCTGGCGGGAACATAGAAAAAAAAAGAAACATAAGAAATAACCCTGAAAAAATCTCTACTGGCTACTTGGACAAACTCACTCTTACCTTTAGATAACAAAGTACTGTTATACAAAACTATCATCAACCCCATATGGACATACGAAGTTGAACTATGGAGATGCGCCAGCATACAAAGTTGTCAATCAAAAATTTTAAGGGCAATCAGCAATGCATCATGGTACATAACCAACCAAATGCTCCTCGAAGACGAAGAACATTCCGCTAATAACTATCAGTCATTCAAAATAGAAAGCTAAAACACGTTAAAAAAATTTCTGCGCATAACAACCTCAAGACAACACATTACTTTATAGAATATTATAAGTATTATGATTGCTGATCCTATCTCAATAAAAAAAATATAGAAATATATTTTGTCATTTTATTTAATGAACAGAAGCTGTTTCACGCTATTCCTACACTTCTTATGAAATAAGATGGGAGTTATGCGACGGTTTCCAAATCGAAAATTTTAACCCCCCTTTTTTTTCACTTTTTCTGACGAATTAAAGTTAGTACGTTATAATGAAGCAAAAAAAGTTTATGTCCGACGGCGGGCCGGCCGTCCGTTCGTATGTAAACAAGATTTAGACAAAACCCCAGTCCGATTTTTATGAAACTTTGTACAATGACCTTATTTATACTTCCGAAGATCTAATTAGTTTTTGGGCATTGGGTCCTTGAGCGTCAAACTTATCCCGCTAGCTAAGCACACAGAGCGTGTGGATTTAAATGTAACAATGTGTAAATTATTTATAGACGCCACCTTGACTTATAACGTACTTCATCAAAGTAGTCAAAGTTACGAACAAACAGGATAAGAAACCGTCTAGTACAAGTAATTTGTGTAGCGACATAAAGTATATAGTTACCTTGAGATAAATTACCTAAACTAGGATCACATACATGTATCAATCATTAAAGGCGTCCTTTTGGAACGTTCGACATCAATAGTTTCCAGTTATAATTAAAAAACGGTTTGGTACTGGTAATTGGATTGTTCGGATACACACGCTAAAATTGAAATAGCTGTAAAGCAAAGCAGTGGTGGCGATTTAGGTCGGCGGCACAGTATTGAAGGAAAGCCCTTTCCGGTGTTAAGACGAGACACCCCAACGTCGCTGGTCTCCGCTATCTGGTGTGACAAAATTCTAACCGGCACCACTTCCTAACAGCATAATTTTATTTCCGAATACCGCTTCTTCGAGTACAAGTAAGGATTGAGAGTCTAATCCTTCCAATTACAACAGCATAAGGCAGTAATGGTTCCAGAAGACAACCCACACATTCTGAACTTAATCACATCCCAACAGACATCAAGCAAGGTAATTCCCGAGAATACAATAGGAGAAAGAAACTGCAAACGTTCATTCTAAACAACATTCGGTTAATTTCTCATTACATATCCGGTGTACTTTACGTATCACAACAGGCGGATGGTTATAACAACTTCAGATTAATCTATGACTCGCGATTAGAATTTCTTTTCGCAGTTCCTTTTTACCAACACAACTGTCCTAGTTGCCAGTGAAACACAAAGAGCAAGAACGTGAAACGAGCGCAATTGGATTTAGACGTTGACCTTGGCCTATTAAACTCGCAGTGAAAGTGGAAAGGGCCGTAATAAGCAAAGTAACACGTATGCAGGAAACGTTATAAAAGTAAAAGCTAGTAAACGTGAATTTTTATCGTAACAAGCGATAAGTTCATCCCTTGAAATTTCAATTATAATTAAATCTGTTAATATTACATAACCAACCCAATACAAACCATGATTTTAGTGACAAATTCTATACTTAATTAGAAACATTACTTAAAATAAAAAAAAATTACACTTGGTTTAACACATCATTGTCGTATAATAGGTACACAATATGGAATTGTATACACTCAAAATGAAAAGATAAAACAACGGATGTATAAAAATAAGGACTCATTTTCTAAATATAATTTGTTGTTTTATGTGACACGTTTGTTTTCTGCACAATGAAAATATTGTCTTTGTTGTAACAGAATTTAAAATACTAGCAAAGGTAATATTGTAGTTCACTATTTGAATTTAAAGTCTTCACATGACTTGCAACAATTTCCACCTTAATATTTTATCAGGTATCATGCAATTTAAAGAAAAATAAGTAATATGTATGTTGTAAAAGAATTGAATAACAAAACTTTGAGATATAGCTGATATTTTACAACATTTATTCATTGCATGTCTAGAAAGTAATATATAGAATTTTGAAATTGTTTTAGATGTCTGTAACTTTTATCAACTGTAACTGAATTAGTTACATAGCACAATGAAATTTTAAGGACAAAATAGAATTTGCAACAATGTAAAACAGTAATTAATCTTGTAGATGTACATCGTGTATACTTTATCACAAAACTAAACATTCTTTTGTCTTAGAATAAGTAAACTAAAATTAAGTATTTTCTTAAATAAAAGTTAGCTAGTTACAAAAGTTTTACTTACCATGTTATCTACCAAGTATCGGTTCTTTCATTACTTTTAATTTTAGTTGGTATTCTCTTCAATATTTTTGGAGCTTTCGTTACGACAGGCTTCTATTTAGAACTCTATATAATTTTTTAATTGTCGATGTTTCAATTAGAAAGCCTAATCCTCATAAGGCCATGTTTTCAAAAACAGAAATTCAACAAAAAATTAAAAATAGATTCAAATATACAGTGTGTCCAAAATTGGTCACAATAGTATTTGGATCACGCTTAATATTAGCACTAGAGAATCGGTTAAATAGGGAAAGTTTTAGCCAATTATGTTATAATGACGATAAATAAATCGTTCCAAAAGTTATTGCCAGATATGTTAAAAAAGTAAAATGTTATAATTTTGAAAAGTTATTATGTACACAGTTATGACTTTTTATAAACATCATTAACTTTGCTTTTTGTAATGGTCGGCATATTGGGCTTTGTATTTATTAAAAAATACATAATTTTTCTTAATACATATGCAAAATAAGCAAAAAACATTTTTGAAAAAATTACAAAAATTGACCAAGCAACGATATGAAATAAAGACTAAACGCCATAACTAAATTTAAATAAATTAAGTAAGCATTACTGTTTAACATACCTTTAAGAAAAATATGTGTTTTCGATAAATAAAAAATTTTATATGGCGGCTATAAAAAATCAACGTTGATGATGTTTCAAGAAAGCCGAAACGTCGTAGGACAAAACTCTGTACATGATCCTATTTATCGTAAAAAGTGCTTTAAATATGTAGTTACAGATTTCAAAATTTTTTGAAAATAACGAAGTTATATCGACTTTCCTTTTTCAACGTATTTGACAACACTATACTTTTAGAACGATTCCTTAATCGTGATTAATCTACACACATAATTCGCTAAAACTTTCCTCATTTAACCGATTCTTTAGCTCTAATATTAACCGAGAGCCGAATACTGTCGTGACAAATTTTTGACACACTATATGAAAAATTATAAAATACTGTCAATTTTGATTATGTGGGCTTAATCTGTTATATTTTATGTAATTATTTACCTTTTATAACGTTTACACACTTAATCAATTATAGTGCATGTAGCGATGGATTATTATTATTATTATGCTTTAATAAAAAAAAATCAATTCAGCAATGACACTTCTTAAACAATTTAAATAAATCATACGCATTTAATTTCTTCCGTTGTTATATCTCAGGTCTTGGATTCGTTTTTAGTTAAAATTATTAATTTATTTTAACAATAAACTTATTTATCTTACAAGTGTAGTTTCTTAGGTACATGATACCATTGTTTTCGGTGACAGAAATCAAATGTCACTCACAAGAGAGATAAAGCTATTAGTTCTACTCAAAAATGAGTAAATCTGACAGCTATCAGTGTAATTAAAAATTGTAATATTTGTTAAAGAATATTTATTCAAAATTATTAACACTTGAAACAGTTACTTAAGTTATTACATTAATAATGCAGTTATGACTAATACATTTGTAATTTATATACGAGGATGTACTGATATCTAGTTAACCTAGACCAGTTCCTTGTATAAACAAAATATTGCGTTACCATAGCAACAAACAATAACTTATTAGAAGTGTCTGTGTAAAGTTTGACGTTAAAAAAGTAAACCAGAGTCACGCAATAAATTAAATGAAAAAAGATGTCCACCGAAATTGTGAAAATCGAAAAATTGGAGTAACGAGCCATCATCAAGTACACTCATGAAATTTAAGACTTGGACACCACAATTTCTGTAAACAAAAGTTTGCACATTGTGAAGCGGGCTTAAGGGTATCATTTACAATTCTAACAGCAGGTAGTCTCAGCAGGGGTTATCTTATAGAAGGACTGTAGAATGAATCATTACACTAAGCACGTTTTAGAAAATAGATAATTTACGTTGCTTACTTAATTTTTTTCTTTAAAGAATATATTTGAAGGTATCGCTAATTAAACACCATAGCTCGATTAATTATCGAATCAAAATTTTGTTTAGGAAATGTTTACAAAATAAAATTAGAAATAATTTTGATTTAAAAAACGTCTACAAGCAATAACTTTTAAATTAAATCAAAAACTAAACATGGTTATTTGGGTTGACTGATTATTACTTATTTTTAAATAAATCTAACCTACTAATTATTGTAAGTTATTAAAAAAATCATTAAACTCTCTATTCATAATATTTAGTCCTTACAAAATGTATATTTTATGACGTTTCATTTTTTCTGTAGTTAATATAAAAGTGAAAATAAAAACTAAGGCAATTCTTATTGTCAACGTATATATTTAGTTTTTGACAAGAATTTATTACATAATTATAATTAAGATACCAAGTTATAGTTTAAAATTAAATGAAAACTTTTTTTTAAATAAAGGTATTACTATATAAATAAATATAAGAAATCAATAATGGGTGTGACCTCCATTATTATTGATACATTCTTGGAGGCGTCTGCTCATTGACGCTATCAAGGTATCAATATAATTAATATTAATCGTTTCCCATGCGGTATCAATGGCTGCAATTAGTGCATTACGGTTTACTGGTATAAAATTTGGCCCTTGTTGTCTTTGGATAACAGCAAGTATTTGAGCCCAAACATTTTCGATAAAGCTTTTTGCTGGCCAGGGTAACAGCTCCAAGTTAATTGCTTGTATCCAGTTGCGCACAACCTGCGAAGTATAGGGTCATCATATCCCGATAGTTAATTATCGAATGTTCCAAAAAAATATGTGTAAATAGTAAATAGAATCTACTAACGTAACGTTAAGTCGTTATTTATAGTTACATAGAAATTCTTTCTTATTACCTATTTTCTAAAACGTGCTTAGTGTAATGATTCATTCTACAGTCCTTCTATAAGATAACCCGTACTGAGACTACCTGCTGTTAGAATTGTAAATGATACCCGTAAGCCCGCTTCACAATGTGCAAACTTTTGTTTTGTTTAAAAGGGTTAAGAGGTAAGCAGATTTACGAAGATATGCTTAATACCCTTGGTGATCAATGTCCTTCGTATACGACCGTCAAAAATTGGAATGCAAGCTTCAAAAGAAGTAAATTTTCCATTGAAGATGATGACCGATCGAGAAGGCCAGTTTCTGTGTCAGTCCCCGAAAATATCGATGCAGTTCATGACATGATTTTATTAAACCGTCGAATTGGGCTAAAAGGAATATCTGAAGCACTGAATATTTCATACGAACGCGTTCATCATATGGTTCACGTCAATTTGGACATGAGAAAAATTGCTGCAAAATGGATCCCCAAATGTTTGAATGTTGACCAAAAGCGTGCAAGGGTAGAAGCATCGCGTTCGATCTGTGCTCGATTTGAAAACGATGTAGACTTCTTAAACCGAATTGTTACTATGGATGAGACTTGGGTACATTTCTACGATCCAGAAACAAAGCAAAAATTGATGGAATGGCGACACTCTGGTTCTCCAAGACCTAAGAAGTTTCGTGTCCAAAAATCTGCTGGAAAAGTTCTTGCTTCAGTTTTTTGGGATTGCCATGGAGTAATCATGATTGATTTTTGGATAAGGGTATAACAATAACTGGAGATTACTATTCGACATTACTGACCACTCTACGGGAAAATATTATAGAGAAAAAACGCGGAAAGCTATCCAAAGGTGTTTTGTTTTTGCAGGACAACGCCCCTGCACACAAATTTCATGTTGCCATGCAAAAAATTCGTGATTTAGGGTTTGAATTACTAGAACACCCCCTTATTCATCCGATTTGGTTCCGTCCTCAACTGAAAAAAAGTTTAAAAGGTCGTACATTTTCTTCCAACAACGAGGTAATAGAAGCTGTGGAGGTCTGGTTTGCAGAGCAAGAAGAAACATTTTTTTTGAAAGGTCTAGAGACGTTGCAGGTTCGCTGTAATAAATGTATCCAATTAAGAGGAGAATATGTTGAGTAATAAAATATTTTGACATTGAAATTTTGTTTGGTTCTATAGTAGGCTAAGAATTTTTCAATATATCCTCGTAAATGTTAACTTTAACGGTACAATTCGTGTTGTTATAGTACACTCCTTTATTAGCACTAAAGGCTACTTTTTTGTTCTGTTCAATCGCGCGATTTCCGGTAGAACTGTTACTCCCATCTCCACAAATCCCTTTATTAGCAGTAAAAGCTACTGCCTTGTTCCGTTCCACAATCGCGATTTCATGGTTTACATTTCTGGAACTGCTACATCTATCTCAAAAATTTTTTTTTGCAATACTAATAGTCCAGTGCATTTAGGAAATTTTTATACATGTGACCCTCTATTTTTGTATACATTTTTTCTCTTACCCTAAGTTTGCGCACCCCTAAAATCAACCTTTCTTCCGCTATCTTAAATTTAGTGTTTTTTTTAGAATATTCATATATCGCGTTCTAGTTATCGCACAGTCATAAACTTGATGCCTTTGGATTGGTTTTAAGTTATACTTTCAAAAATGTTATGTGACAAAAAACTATGCGTTTAACGGGAAAAAAGTTATTGCTCTTCAAAGTCGACAGAACGACTTAAAAAAAAGGTTTTTTTCTTTTTTCTAGTTCACCTGACGCTTTTTCGTGAGAGAATTTTATTAAAGATAAAGTAATTTCTATCATTTACAAAAAAAATTAATCCGATACGAACATTTCTCGCCTGTCAATCGACGTGCAAAATTGGTATGTTTTGCGCGGGCTTTCGAAACACGTTGAATAGCGCTTGCGCTCCGCGTTGCATTTTGCCGTAATACGACTAGTCCCTTGTTCATTTATTAAAATAAACAATTATTATGAATCGTACATTGTTTAAATATGTCTATTTGTTGAAAATAAATTTTGTTGGAGTGGATTATTATTTGATGGATTTATTGATGACTACATTCTTTCCAAATATTATTCAATTACAATATTGCTATTTGTTATTAATTTATTGGTACAGTAAGAAATTTCTTTTTTGAACGCAGAACTGTGTTTATTTTTAAACAATTAATATTTCGACGGGTTTTACCTTTATAAACGTATTTTTTTCTGTTTTTTCCGAACTCAATTTTGCCCCATCCTTGAGGTTAAGTTCACGGCATGTTTTTTGTCATGTGGTTTTCCCGATAGGCCTACTTCACAATTTTCTCTTTTTCTTTAGTAAATTTCCCACCCTACCATGATATTGATAGCCATCGTCACGTTCATTCTCACTTATCACAGGTGATCGACTTTTCCTTTCAATGAAGCGGTTGATCTTCGTAAAGATACTATTGTTAAAACTTCGTCATCAACTTTGTCATCTTCGTCATCGAGTCCTGTACATCTTCTTTCGTGGTTGTGCGGGTTTCTTCACAGCAAATCTTGCACAAAATAGAATATTTCAAACCTGCTTTTCGACATCTACAAGACCTGTTACCGTTGGTTGTACATCCACAGGATACAATGTCTAGAAGTATGCGTGGTATCGGTTCCTGATCGGTTGTGATTGGCTCCAAGTGCATTTATCTCTGCACCGACCGAAATATTGTTTTGTACAAGACTTGCCGTGGAGAAACCTGCCCAACGACAAAAGTTTGGAGTTCGGAAAAAGCAACAACAATATGCTTATAAAGCTAAAGGCGGTGGAAGAATTAATTGTTTCAATATAAACACAGTGTAATTGAATAATATTTGAATTTTATTGAACAAATAGGCATATTTAAACAACGTATGATGCATAAAAATTGTTTATTTTAACAAATAAACGGGGGACAAGTTGTACTACGACGAAATGCAACTTTGGGCGTCGATTGACGGGCAAGAAATGGTCGTATCGGGATAATCTTTTTGTAAATGTTAGAAATTACTTTATCTTTAATAAAGTTCTATCACGAAAAGCGTCAGGTAGACTGGAAAAAGATAGAAGCCGAAAAAGAAAAAAACTTTTTTTAAATTATTCTGTCGACTTTCAAGAGCAATAATTTTTTCCCGTTAAACGCGTAGTTCTTTGTAGAATAATATTTTTGAAAATATAGCTTAAAAAGAATCTAAAGACACCAAGTTTATGATTGTGCAATAGTTAGAACGCGAGATATGAAAATTCCAAATCAAAAACTTCAAATTCAAGATGGCGGAGAAAAGGTTGGTTTTAAGAGTGCGCAAACTTAGGGTTAAACTCACCTAGGAAAACTCTGTCGAATGGAAAATGTATACAAAATTGGTGGGTCAATTCCTAAATGCACTAAACTATAACTTTATTCTGCAGAAAATTCTCTATATATTCTTCAACGACAGCATCACTCTTCTACCTACCGAACGCTTCAGAGTTCTTACGTAGGCGCCACAGTCAAACAACAAAGTAGCAGTCGATCTCTGAAACGCGTGTCCGGTATATATTTCGAGGTTCTTTAACTTAAGAAATTTTGCTATCAATTGTGGTATCTTTCCAAAACTGTTAATGCCATTGGGTTGTATCGTACATTTTTCATTTCGGTAGCAAATAAATAGTCTTCCTGTGCTCACTTTCTCTGAGCGTAAATTGATATATTTCCGATATAAATTAATAGGATTAATTCCAAATCTAGTGGACAACATAGTAAAAGACCGGTTCTTATGGGTCTTGGTGTAAAGAACATGGATCAGGAGAAGATCGCCTTTGCTTTCTATATCGGTGATACACATTGTTAATAATTCATCACACCTACAGCCGCCAGCAATTGCGACAACAGCCACAAGCTACACAAAATATGCAAAAATTTAACACTTTATTGGCATACGTCAAAATGTATACGTACTTTTACTAATAAAAACGTGTCATCAGACGCGTTAAGAAGAAACTTATCAATTTCATCTCTTGAAAAAATTAATGATTTTTTTGCTTCGTATCCAACAAGTTTCTGTTTCAAGAATGCAGTTAATTTGTAATACTTTCAGCATCGAGTACTACGCCCAAAGAGAAGACGACTTGTACGTTTGTGACTATATAAGTTACCTTTTGAACAAAATTTGCCAATAAAACCTCTTCCGTGTTGACATTCAATGAGTTCTCCACTTTCCACTGGACAAATAAATCATATTCTTTCTGGTAAATATGTTTTGACTTTACCGGAAGCAAACTGCAAATTGCGGCTTCCACATCCAATTAGATATTTTTTGAAGAAATTCCATTTTTATTAATTTTGAGAAAATTGGGAAAAACAACGAGACTGTTTATTTCATAACTATAGCAACCACAGGTCATTACAAAAAGTGATACATAGAACCATGCTAATGTTACAGGCGGATATTTACTTGAATTTTTACAATGCACCTGTAAGATAAAGCGTCGTATATTACACGTGATCGAAATGCCATTATAAAGCTCGTGAGAATTCTCACTCCAATATAATGATGCATTTCTATTACTTATAATATAATATACTATTATCCACTGCATACATTTAATTTTTATTATTTACATACAAATACATAAAACATAAAAATCAAGTTTTAATAAAAATATAACCTTTTACTTACAAGTTTGTAACAGAAAAATCTATAAGATTAATTCTATTCTTTTATTTTCAAAAATATATTATGACTAACATTTAAGTAGTTAATTTGTCTCGTTACAGCTTGTTGGTGACCTCGACCGATGAATGAACTCTTCTTACTTTCCCGATGATGGCGATATTTCATTCGCCTTTTCCATACATTTTCTTTGTTTAATTTATTGTTATGTATTGTTCATAACAACTTTTATAAACGACGCAGCAGCAACAAAATGGCAAGCAACAAAAGCAAGCAATTTAAATTTGATTAATTCATGAGTTAATTCACAATTTTTTTAAAATCTATCTTTACTCCTTTTACACGGTCATCCAAAATAATAACGTTTTTAATTTTTAACCGTCAAATTAATTATTAGATCCACACACTTCAACGTTCAACTACCAAATTCTTTTAGTTTTTACATGTCAACACTTCATTGTTCAAATATCGTCCCTCTAATTTTTAATACCTTAACATTCAATCACTGTGAGTCCAGTTTTTACATGTTAACACTTTGCGGTCTTAATAACAACTACCCCTCTGTCTTCACTGTTCACACTTTTGCCTTTTAAAAATGTGTTCGTACAAAAGAAAACCTTGAGTTTATTTCCACGGACCTTATCTATTTCAAGGCTCCGCAACGTCATCTTTTTTGAGTTCACCGAAACATTTTTTATAAACCGTTCTTTTTGCAGACTATAGATTTAACAATTTTATTTACACTTACAAATAACAAACTTAAATTCCACTTACTATTAATTTTAATTTAATGAAAATTGTATCTTAATTTAATTATCTTAATTTAATGCGTCGAATGGTCTTGAAGTACCTATAAATTTGACTAAAATTTTCAAGTAGTAGTAGAATTTTGATTTTGTATTTATTTCTATTAAAATTGCGGTGTTAAATATACTATAAAATGTACAAATTCAAACATAAAAACAAAAATAAGTATTTCTGAAAAAAAAAATAATACTACAGGGATAAAGTTCCAAGTTGTGTCTTTCATAAAACATTTAGTTTTACATCAAACTAATTATTAACATCCACACACTTCAACGTTCAACTACCAAATTCTTTAGTTTTTACATGTTAACACTTCAATGTTCAAATATCGTCTCTATAATTTTTACATGTTAATACCTTTAACATTCAATCACTGTGAGTCCAGTTTTTACATGTTAACGCTTTGCGGTGTTAATAACAACTACCCTTCTGTCTTCACTGTTCACACTTTGGCCTTTTAAAAATGTGTTCGTACAAAAGAAACCTTGAGTTTATTTCCACGGACCTTATCTTTTTCAATGCTCCGCAACGTCATCTTTTTTGAGTTCACCGAAACATTTTTTATAAACCGTTCTTTTTGCAGACTATAGATTTAACAATTTTATTTACACTTACAAATAACAAACTTAAATTCTACTTACTATTAATTTTAATTTAATGAAAATTGTATCTTAATTTAATTATCTTAATTTAATGCGTCGAATGGTCTTGAAGTACCTATAAATTTGACTAAAATTTTCAAGTAGTAGTAGAATTTTGATTTTGTATTTATTTCTATTAAAATTGCGGTGTTAAATATACTATAAAATGTACAAATTCAAACATAAAAAAACAAAAAATAAGTATTTCGAAAAAAAAAATAATACTACAGGGATAAAGTTCCAAGTTGTGTCTTTCATAAAACATTTAGTTTTACATCAAACTAATTATTAACATCCACACACTTCAACGTTCAACTACCAAATTCTTTAGTTTTTACATGTTAACACTTCAATGTTCAAATATCGTCTCTATAATTTTTACATGTTAATACCTTAACATTCAATCACTGTGAGTCCAGTTTTTACATGTTAACGCTTTGCGGTGTTAATAACAACTACCCTTCTGTCTTCACTGTTCACACTTTGGCCTTTTAAAAATGTGTTCGTACAAAAGAAACCTTGAGTTTATTTCCACGGACCTTATCTTTTTCAATGCTCCGCAACGTCATCTTTTTTGAGTTCACCGAAACATTTTTTATAAACCGTTCTTTTTGCAGACTATAGATTTAACAGTTTTATTTACACTCACAAATTACAAACTTAAATTCTACTTACTATTTATTTTAATTTAATGAAAATTGTATCTTAATTTAATTATCTTCATCTTTTTGAGTTCACCGAAACATTTTTTATAAACCGTTCTTTTGCAGACTATAGATTTAACAATTTTATTTACACTCACAAATAACAAACTTAAATTCTACTTACTATTTATTTTAATTTAATGAAAATTGTATCTTAATTTAATTATCTTAATTTAATGCGTCGAATGGTCTTGAAGTACCTATAAATTTGACTAAAATTTTCAAGTAGTAGTAGAATTTAGATTTTGTATTAATTTCTATTAAAATTGTGGTGTTAAATATACTATAAAATGTACAAATTTAAACATAAAAAACAAAAATAAGTATTTTGAAAAAAAAGTAATACTACAGGGACAAAGTTCCAAATTTTGTCTTTCATAAAACGTTTACATCAAACATTTAAAATTAAAATCTATTTTAATGGTCCCATGCTAGTAGGTATTTCTCTTAAAATAAAACTTTTCCACTGCAATATGAGTACTAAGGTGGGCAAGTTTGTCACCTCCTTTTTGTGAAAAATTGTTTTTTTGTACGCTCAAATGATTTAGTTTGTAAAAGCTCTTTTGAAGTGGATTATACTATAGTTTTTAAGTATTTCATTTACATTGCAATGCACGTGGGTTCATTATCATTTTTGTCGGGATATTGTTTTTGATCATTTGATATTTTTAATTCAATTGACGTGGAGAATAGCTTATCGTCACGTTCAAGCAATTAAGGTTTTGATGAAACGCCGATTTCAATAATTTTCACACTCGATTTCTTCGAATTTAAGCATCGCATGTCGCATTTTGTTTTGCTATTTCAAAGGTTTCTTTGTTTGATCCCTGGAAATACAGCTCGGTGGCGACCGCCGTTATCAATTAAGTAGAGATTTGTTTTGTCTAAAGAGTAACACAAGGATTGAACCCACGTTCAAAAATTCTGAGTTGTCGGTTTTGTTTGTTATTTCTAAGAAAATGTTAGCGCAATAATTTTTGTACCGTCTTTGTGAAAAAATGATAAGAGGGGAGACTCGCTTTCCTTACCGGATGATTGTTAATAGTTTTTTAAGTTAGTCTTTAAGCAGATTCACGATGAGTAACTTGTAGTTATTTGACATGTACCGAATAGCGCAAGTGCCAAAAGTTTAAATGCAACCATTTCGAGGGTGCGAGTTTTATGTGTATCCACAAAAAAAGAACCTCTCGTTTCGTGGCCGTGAAAGAGAATAACGTTTGATTAATGTTGAAATCAAAATAACCGCACTGCGGATGTTGAACAATCTCTTATGTACAAAATTTTATTTAAGAAACATGCAATATAGTTATCGGCATGTTAGACGAAACTTCGGACTAACATAAATGGATCCTGGTGGATTATTTTTCAATTAATGGTTCATCTTCCGCATTTTGGATTAGAAGAAAGAAAACTTCAACTGTAAGTACTCTATTTGTTTACTTCAGGCACTTCCGCGAGCTAGTGACTTCAATGGTGATTACGCGTATTTGAGTTAATAAGGTAGCGTCTAGTTTAATTTTATTATTTTTTTAGACTTTTAGTATATTCTGTCAGTGGTTCAGCATGATCGAACCCCATACTTTTCTGTATTAGTTTTAGAAACGCGGTTAAAAACCTTCCGTCACGCACGGTACCGGGGTAGTTTGGCCGGCTTGCATGTGTGTTTTTTTTTGTTAATAAACGTCGAAAACCATTGTAAAATTTTGGTTAATATAAAACCGGTCGTACTTATGTTATTCTTTTATTGCATCAAGTGTTGGCATTTTCCCTTTTTTTAGTGAACATTTGACATAATCAATTAAAAGACTAGGGTGCCGTCTGCCAATCCCGACTGTGACTCGTATTAAGGACCTTTAGTCTTCGTAAAGGGAAGTAAGAGACAATTCTAAATCCACCTCCTCGCCGACGAGTTAGTTTGAGCATGTGTTGTGCTGCGTACTTGATCTTCAAGTTTCGTGGTGTAACAAATTTCGGGTTGTTTAGATTTTAGTGGTTTTTCTAAAATTTGCAAATGGTTTTCCAAAACAAACAATTCCACAATTGTACATAATTTCGACACCATACTATATAGGTTATTAAATGATCCTCTTTAAAGCAACCAACGTCGTGAAGTTTAAGTTCATTCAAATCATAATTATCGTAATCCTTTATGTGACGTTCTGTGTTATCGGCGTTGACTGAACAAATCGTAATTTACTCGACTTTTTCTTATTTATTTTTCCCTAGTTTAGTGGCTCTAAAACCTTTTTTTTTTTCAATTATTTAAGATGAGTAATGTGAGTGGTATTTTCAAATCAGTGCCAATGCACTGCAAATACAAAGTAAATAAAAAGTGAACTGTTGCGTGTATGGTTGTATTGTAGTTAACCGAAAAAAAATTATCAGTCTACAAATTCCCTTTGCCAGGACAAAAGTAGAATAAAGAGCAGAATTTTAAGGTTAATTTTACATAATTTTAAAATACAAACATATGCGAACTAAATGATGATGTGGGGCAAAATACATCTGTCGGAGTTCCACTTTGTTGGGAAATTATTTGTCGACCCCAAGTACATGTATGCCAAATTTTATTAAAATATCTAAAACGGTATTAGATATTAATAATAAATTATTTATTTTTGAAAACGCTACGACAATGTACCTCAAAAGTTAAGACGTTTAGGACATGAGTTCATATGAAGTTTTCTTCTTAAAATGGACTGCCATTTGTGTCAAGCAACGGCTTTAGTAGATATTTCTTTTCACTTCGACCTTTCTTGATTTTAAAGCACACTCAATATTGGTGCTAGACATCACATTTACATGTTTGTCCTAAAACAAAACGCAAACAGCAAGAAAGGTCTAAAAACAGATTGGCTTATCTTAATTCAATTGCAATGTCATGATGTGGCTTATGATTCTCATTTTTTATACAACTTTGCTTTACATGTACACGTAAAACTTTCAATTTCTACAATTTCATTAACAGTTTTTAGGCACCCGGTTATTTGATGCGGGTCTTTTTTTACACTGTTGCTTCTTAAACAATATGACAAAATGTCATATTTACCTGCTGGTAACCGACGCATTTAAATAGTATTGTAATTAATTTCAAGAACATTTTCTGTTTACACTAAATACACATTCAGAACCAACAGAAGTTTTTTGCATATTTCAACTGGGGCCATGGTTAAAAGTCAAACATGAATTTAGTAAAGATAATTCGTAGCTAGTAGTGCTCAATTATAAGATAAATGTTTTTGTTTACCGTCATGGGAGTCGTAAACAAATTTTTTTTTTAACTCCTTTGTTATGCACTGGCGAGCAAAAAATTGAGGTCACCTTATAGTTGTAATATTTTTGTAGATTTTTTTGTTTTAAATTTATATTGGACAGTTGTAAACCATTGTACTATAGTTTGTAGGCTAAACTAAAAATTGTATGTTGAATCGCAAAGCATCTTTTTTAGTTTTTACGATTTATTGTCAAAGAGTAACTAATTTACGTTTTAAACGAAATTCGACAGTTTGTTATTACGACCAATATAAGACTAAAAAATTAAAACAAATAATCACTAATAACGTGTATTACCTCCTCTTGCGTTAATGACTGCTTGATGTCAACGAGGCATACCTTGAACTAAGTTAAGTATTACATTCTGGTTGATGTTATTTCATTCTTCCAATAGTAACTCCTTCAGCTCCTGGGGAGTTCTTGGACTTGGTGTATGCTTTCGAATACGACGTCCCAACTCATCCCAGACGTGTTCGATGGGATTCATGTCCGGACTGAGGGCTGGCCAATCGAACCGCATAATTCCCACCTCATTGAGATATTCTTCGACAACTCTAGCTGTGTGAGGCCTAGCTTTATCGTGCATAGAAATGCCACGTTCACCCATAGTGGTCATGAAAGGCATAACATAATCTTCTAGAACCTCGGTAATGTACCTGTGAGCTGTCAGGGAACCATTCTGTATGAAAACCAACTCCGTGCGTGCTTGGGAACTGATTCCTGCCCAAACCATAACAGATCCACCGCCAAATGGACGTCGCTCGTCATTACAAACTTGAGCTTATTTTTCTCCGGGTCTTCTCCATTCTCGCCGACGTCCGTCCGACCCAGTAAGGCAAAAAGCGACTCGTCTGCAAACAGTACCTTGCTCCAGTCCTCATTATTCCACGCGGAGTGATTCCGCGCAAAAGTCAATCTTGCAACTCGATACCGACGCTGCAATTGGGGACTTGTAGCCATCCTTCTACAAGACAAATCAGCAGCACGAAGTCCTCACGGTCCATTCACTAGCATTTACATTTCTAACTTCTTGGAGTTGAATTCGTAGCAAAACTGCAGAAGCTG
Organism: Abscondita cerata; assembly: GCA_030710515.1. NCBI lineage: Eukaryota > Metazoa > Arthropoda > Insecta > Coleoptera > Lampyridae > Abscondita > Abscondita cerata. Next base: position 914,377 of record JALBCR010002316.1, on the reverse strand, counting down.
TTCTAATCCGCAGGCTAGCGGACACTAAAACCGGTAATCTCTTTGAGTGGTGACTCTTTTTCGCCAGATCCTGGTCTTTTGGTTATCAGACTAGTCTCCTCATACCGTTGGTACACCTTTTGTACAGCACAAAGGCTCTTACCAACAATTCTTGCAGTTTCACGTTGTCCTCGGCCATCTTGTATCAACGCTACAATTCTTGCCACAACAATAGGATCTAAAGGCATTATTAACAGCGCAATAAATACCGCGAACACTACACTGAGGGACTAATACGTTCTTCAGAGACAAATTAAAGCTAACTTAAAAAAAGACACCGAAATGAGAATTTGTAATTAAAGCGAATGCACGCTATTTCATAGAAATCACAAGTACGGTGATACTACATGACAGATAACAAATATGACAGACAACATTTCTCGAGAAACAGCGCCTGCCATGATGTACAATTGTCCAATATAATTTTAATACAGAAAATTTCACAAAGATATCACAACTATAAGGTGACCTCAATTTTTTGCTCGTCAGTGTACAATTTGCCCTGATTACAAGGGACAATAAGTACTTAGCGTAAAACGTATAATAATGACTGCAGGCGTCAGTATTCACTGTAGAGTAAGGCTCTAATAAGTCACTCTTTATAAATTTCACTAAGCTATATACAAGTGAGTGGTAAAGCTTATAACTAATATATATTATGGGTCAAAACGTGTTAGAAGTTCATTAGGTTAAAATCGTTTTAATCGTTTTGGTTTATGAGGTACGTCTATCAAAGTGTTTACTTGTTGATTGGGATGTGTCAACAATCGGTTTTATATCTTTGGGCAATTTTTTCTATTTCTTCTTTGATAGTGGGTGTACGCAAATCACTTAAAATAATTTTATTTGGCACATACCAATGGGCACTAACTATAGCACGTAACATTTTACTTTGAAATCGTTTAATGAGGTTAGAATTACTGGCTGTTCCCCACAGAGATAGACCATACGTCCAAATAGGCTTTAACGTGACTTTATAAAGCAAACGTTTGTTTTCTGATGATAGTCTAGACCCCCCTTCCGATCATCCAATAGATTTTCCGGTATTATTAACCAAGTTGTTTACGTTTGTTGAATTCTCCAAGTCAAACGTCGGTCCAAATAGAGTCTTACATATTTTACAGAATTGCCATGTTTGAATTGTTGTCCATTGAGCGTAACCTCCGGACAGCTGTCACGATTCATGATAAAAGTGATGTGTTGGGATTTGCTTTCATTTACCTTGATTCTCCATACTTTTAGCCATTGTTGGATTTTGTTGAGGGAGACTTGCAGGGTTGTAGGATGCTCTGTCAGGGTTAGTATGTGATGCCAGGATAACTATGTCAGCGAAGGTAGCAGTTATAGTAGTATTCGTAGTGGGAATGTCAGCCGTAAACAACAAGTACAGTGTAGGTCCCAGAACACTGCTTTGGGGAACTCCAGATACAGCGGGTTGTAGATTCGTGCATTCGCCATGGTGATTCGATATGTATTTGTTCTACTATTCGGTGAACTTGTTCTACAGTTGCGTGTTGTCGTCGAAAACCGAACTGTTAATTGGGTATTAATCCTTTTTTGTCCAGTATTGGCTGGAATCTTTTTAGAAGTAGCTTTTCAAAAACTTTAGAGAGAATTGGAAGGAGGTTAATTGGTCTATAGGAAGCAGGATCAGTAGGTGTTTTTCCAGGTTTTGGTGTCATTGTTATTTGGGCTACTTTCCAATAAACTGGATAGTATCTAATGGTGAGGATAGCGTTGAATATTTGGGTTATCGCTTGGACAACAATGGCAGGTAACTGTTTAAGAATCTCTCCAGTGATAAGATCGAAGTCTGGCGCCTTTTTGGGATTAGTGTCTTTATCTATTATATCTTGCACTTGTAAGATCTTAAATGGCTTAATGGGAAGACTCATATAAAAGGGGCATTGTAGAAAGTTAATTATTTTAGCGTCCACTTTAGGATTTTACTAGGAAAAGGTTTGAACACGTTAGCTAAGTGCTCAGAAAAAGTTTCTGCTTTTTCTTTACTGTTGCAAGCCCATTGACAATTTGGTTTGATAATAGGTGATTTGTGCATTATAGGCCTTTTAATTTTTTTAACCGCTTTAATCGAAGATTTCCGTAGCTGTGAGGTTTGCTAGGTAGTTTTCGACTCCTTTATTTTTATGTAATAATAATAGCTTTGTTAATTGTTTCGGGGACTGATTTAGAGCACGTTTGTCTGCTTCTGATTGAGTAGTTTGTCAGCGTTTCCTCAGGCGTCTTTTTTCAGTTATTTTATCTTTTAAGATTAAGGGGCAGTTATTAGTGCTGATGTTTTTCTTGGTGAGTGTGGCTGCCCATGCAGCTTGTTGAATTGTGTTGGTTAATTCGATTACAGATTTTTCTATGTCGTTTTTGGTTTTAAGTGGTATTTTTGGATTTATGTTATCCGTTAGGTTAGTTCGAAAATAATCCCAATTTGTATTAGTAGTACATAGTATTGGTCTCGTTTGTACATGTATTATCTTTGAATGAAAGGTTATTATAAGAGACGAATCGTCAGCAGCTAGTTCTAGGCAGAATTTGATTATAAAAAGGTTTATATTTATTCCTTTAATAACACAAAAATCGGTTAGATCAGGGGTTTTCTGGCAATATGTGGGCCAATAGGTCGGTTCTGCAGTCGATAAGTAGTTTAGATTATTTTCTTGTATCGCTGCTAATAGTTCCCGTCCATCGGTTTTGATCCCCAGTCTTGATGCTTTGCATTAAAATCTCCGGCCGCTATGAACTTATTCCGTAGACTTTGGAACAAATTAGAGTAGTCGTCTTTTTTTGTTGAGTGTTTTGGAGGTCTATAGACTGCGAAGATATTCATGGTTGCTATCTTGTCTTCCACTTGGATAGTAGTAGCTTGTAAATGTAATTTTTTGTATTTATCTAGTTTATGATGTTTTATGTTGGAGTTTATTATAATAGCTGTTCCGCCATGAGCAGTTCCATCAGAGTGATTTGTGTTGTAAATGCAGTAGTTAGGAACTTTGATGTAGCTTTTGTTGGTAAAACGAGATTCAGATATAAGGAGTATATCAATTTGGTTATTTTCAAGGAATAGTTTAATCTCTTGCGAATGTTGATTAAGGCCATTGGCATTCCAAACAGCTATTTTTAAGAGTTGAACTATTATTGTATTTTGTTGATTAACGTAGTTAGAAGGTTCATCATAGTCCCCATTTGTGTGATTAAACATTTCATCATGGATTTCAACTCTTTCATGTCGTTTGACTGTTGATTTTGGTATGTGACTTGTGATTATGATACTGTATTGATGTTTAAGTTTTGTGTAGGTTGTTTATTTTGTATTACTTGATCTGCATACGAAATCTCAGGAATTTGATATGTTTGAGTTGGTTTGCGCATTTGCATGGTAACCTCGCGTCTTAGTTTTGGAAAAAGTTTTTCTTGTAGTTGTTTGTACACTGCGCACCCTCTATAGTTTGCGGGATGATTTCCGCCACAGTTTACACAATTAACCTGATCATCTTTGCGTTTCCTTGGGCAGTCTTTAGTTGAGTGGGATCCTATGCATTTAACAACAGTCTATTTACTAGCAGTAGTTTTCTGTATGGTCAAATCTTTGGCATTTGGCACTTTGTGGGATTGCTCTTTTTGCATACGGGGACTCAACTGCAACGCTCGTGTTCATAAAAAGTTTAGTTTGGTAGATCTCTTTATTGTTATCTTTTTGTTTAATTTTGTAAGACAAATTATTTGTAGAGTCATGGGATGGCTGATTTTCTACGTAGTGTTTCCATTGTTGCTTTATTTTTTACACCTTGCTTGGAAAAGATTTAGTTTCGTTAAAATTCAGTGCGTCAAGTTTTGTCTGTCAGAATTTGTATATTTGTCATGTCTCAGCAAAGCTCGCTGCCGGTAGGAAGTCTAAAAGGACGTGAGAATTTCGATACATGGAAATTCGCAGTGCAGGCTTATTTAGAAGATTTGGACCTGTGGGAATGTATAAGTTCGCCAAATCCTAACAACAAAAAGCGTCAAGTGCCGTTCTAAACTGATTTTACTGGTCGATACGGTAAATTACGTTCACATTCAAAACACTAAAACAGCTAAAGAAGCATGGGAAAAGCTATCAAAAGCTTTTCAGGATGATGGATTAACTAGACGAGTTGGTCTTTTACGTATCCTTATAACTACAAAAATTAGAAGAATGTAGTTCCGTAGAAGAATATGTGAACCAAATCATTACGACCGCAAATAAGTTAACGTCCGTTGGTATGGAAGTAAATGACGAGTGGGTTGGAACATCCTTCTTTCCGGATTACCAAACCGTTTTGAACCGATGATTATGGGCATCGAAAGTTCTAGATCGACAGCGACAGCCGATGCGGTGAAATCAAAATTATTACAAGACATTTCTATTGTGAAATTCAATTCAGGAAATAATATGAATTCCGCTTTATACGGTCACAGTTTAGGTTCCAAGAATAAAGGAACATTTAATAAGAATTGGAACTGTAAAAAGAGCAAGACTGATAAGAAGTCATACAAAGGTCCTAGGTGTTTTAAGTGTAACAATTATGGATAGAGTCGGATTCACCGGGTTTTAGGTATGACTCATCGCTACAAATTGTATGGATCAATCCAGGCTCGTATGTCGTAACTAATAAATAATTCCTACTGTAAATTTTTGTGTAATCTGTCAATTCAGTTTGATCAGCTGTTTCAAACTAATTAAAATAATCATAAATATGTTTTCGACCAGAAGTGTTCTAATTTTCTCTTCATTTTTTTAAATTGTGTCATTGAATAAAGGTTGTGGGAAGTTCTAATAATTATAATTTATTTATATATTTGTACAGTTGGAAATGTTACATTAATGTATGCGAACAAGATGTCCACGTATAAAACTTCTTAAAATAATTTTACTTTAGTGTTAAATGCAACGTTTAGTTTTGAGGTACCTATTTAACTGAAATTTAACAATTATTTGATTTAAATACAGTTTTATCTACTCAGAGTGGTTACTGTACTGTGACGCAAAATCAATCAACGTTAATAAAACTAATTAAAAAGGATCCGATCTAATCAGATTCATCTACCCCATATTCCAAACTTAAACTTTGATTACAACCTATACTAATAATTAAGGGTTCCACAAGTTCAAACCGCTGCTTCTCACCACTTCTTCATTTCTTTTTCAGCGTGTTGAATGCATTTCGTCCAATATGTACCATCTATTCTTTCGAGGGATTGTTTCCACACTTCTCGTACATGTTCATCGGTGTACTGTGAATTCAACTCTCCAACTTTTTTATTATAGTACTCCTTGCAATTAGCCCAAATTAATTCGATTGGGTTAAATTGGCAATGATACGGAGGTAATCTTAGTATCTTATGGCCGTTTCTAAGTGCAAGCTTAATAAATTTTCGGTTTTGGATTTTCGTTAACTAATTGTAAAAGTTCTCGTTTTAACATTTTTGATCATGCATTACATTATGCTTTAATAAAATGTACACAAATCATGTTTGGTCGAGGAAGCATTGGGTATTTTTTCTTTTAGTGTTGAATGGTAACTGGCGTTGTCTAATATAATTAAACTAGGTTTTGTTAAATTTGGTATCAAATCATTTTCAAACCATTTCTTAAACAAATCTCCACACATGTCACCATGATAATCTTCTTTTGGGGATTTAGATGAAAATAGAAGTGAAGCATTAGAAATAAAGCCGTTCCAGTTTCCTGCATGTACAACAATAAACCTAAAACCAAATTTTAATTTATTACTTGTAAGTATAAAATCAGGGTCAAACATTTTGCCTTCTCCAAGTGGCTTTTCTTTATGCTTTGTTTAGAAGCATCATGTCAACTACTTTTTGGTGAACCTCTACTAAATATCCAAGTTTCATCCATATATACAGGGTCATACAATGCAAGATCCGTCTCAGTAAAATATTCTCGTAAAAATCTAACACGACTTGCTGAAATGTGGTTTTGTTCAAATAAACCACGTCTGCCATCATCAAGTTTAAAGAAAAATCCAATATTATGTAAGAGTCCACTTTTGCTAAAGTTGAATACACCAGCGGTAGCAATTTCATGTTGCAATGTTGCAACAGTAATATGTTGCCCTATATTATTCATAATTACTTATAAAAAAACTAATTTGAGCAATACTTACGATTATTATGCATATCATAAATTGTACGTTTAACCACATCTTTCACGAAGTTATCAACGTCACAAGACTTTGACTTCCTACGTTTTTGTTTTGGCACTACAGGTTCTTCGTTCTCCTTCACTTCATTTCTTTTTAATCGAAGATACAGTATTTATGTTAACGCTACATGCTTCTGCAGTTCGCTAATAAATGAAGCCGTAAGATGAAATAGTATTTTTAATTCATAAAATACCTGCATAACTGACGTGAAAGGCAACAATACAGCACCGTTGTCACGTTCTCGCATAAAATAGTCCATTACTTTCATAATGACTGCTTCGGTTTCCAATTTCTTTGGCATTGCAACTATTCCTATGCTATCATAATAATCATTAATTTATTATTAATACCATGTACTTACTTAATCTGCCTCGATATAATAATTGATTAGTATTGAAAAATACTGATTTGAATAAAGGAAAAATTAAAAATTCGAAAACGGTGTGGCAACTTGAAGTACGAATGTAAGGTTATGACAATGTAAACAAAAGAAAATTATTCGACGTACGTTTTCTTGTTTGCACATAAAATAAACGGCACGACATACGTTTCTCAATTGCATTTTGCTGATATTTTGATTTACAGAAACAGAAAACTGTGTCACGTCGATTATCATAGTTTACTGCAATGAGTCATACCTAAAACCCGGTGAATCCGACTATATATAGGAAGATACTGTTCTAGTAATAAAACGTAAAATCTGAGAAAAAAAGTGTTGATACGTCGTTGTTTGCAGCGTTTGAAGTATTATCGTCAGATAATACCGAATATTTTCTAGACAGTGGTGCGTCTTGTCATTTGTGTATGAACAATAAAATGTTAATTAATGCAAAAAAAAACTGAAAATATGACAATCACTGCCGCTAATAATGACAGAATGATGACAGATACTGTTGGAGATATGTCATTACAAGTGATGAGTTCAGGTAAACCCTCGAAAATTAATATAAAAAACGTTTATTATGTTCCAGAACTAAAAGTTAATATGCTATCAGTTAGCCAAATATGTTAGTAAAGGACATTCTGTAGTGTTCAATAGCAATGGAGCAAAAGTGTTAAGTAAGAAACAAATCATTGCATGTGCAAGTAAAGTAAACAATTTATTTAAATTGGACGTTCCTGTGGCACAAGCGCATGGGTCATTTGAATTATGATAGCTTACGTAAATTAAGTGATATTTGCAACGATATCAAACTTTGTAGTGGAAACATGAATAAAGTCTGTGATATATGTCTGTTAGGAATAAGTCATCGTTTACCTTTCTCAAGGAGTCACTCTGTTTACGAAAATTATTTACAATTGGTGCACTCAGATCTCGTCGGACCTATGGAAGTAAACAGTTTTGCATGTTCGAGGTAGGTATTTGTTGACATTTCTTGATGAATTCAGTCACAAGTCATTTGTTTATTTTCTAAAACTAAAGATCAAGTCGAAGAATATTTCAAAATTTTCAAATCGCTTGTTGAAAATCAGTCTGATCAAAAAATTAAAATATTACGTACTGATAATGGTAGGGAGTATTGCAACAAGCAATTGGATAACTTGTTTGAATTGTCAGGTATTGTGCATCAGACCTTATGTCCTTACTCTCCGCAACAAAATGGAAAAGCTGAACGTCTTTACCGATCACTTTTGGATCGTGCAAGATGTCTACTAATAGAGTCAGGACTCCCAACCGTGCAAGTCTATTGATTCGAGTCCAGAACATGTATGGGCAAAGATACCTAAGCTTAACCATCTTCGAGTTTTTGGTTGCAAGGCATATGCGCAGATTCACGCACCGAAAAGAACAAAACTAAGTTCAAGATCTACTCCTTGTATTTTTGTGGGATATTGTCAAGAAACAAAGGGTTACAGATTGTATGACCCTCAAAAGAAAATTATCTTTGTATCAAGAGATGTAACATTCTCTGAAGATCAGTGGGGCAGCTCATTGTTAGAAAACACTTTGAAAGGTACTGACAGAAATTTCTATGTGTTTCCAAATGAATCTGATGTTGTGGACAATCCTTGTTTTAGCTCTGACGACAAGAAAAAAACATTGTGATTGACTGATATTAGATCTCCGGGAGTGACGTACAATCTGTCTGACACTGATTCTCACTCAACAGCGACTAGGCCATATAGAGACAGACGAGTTCCAGTTGCTTTGAGTGACTATGTTATTTATTCAGCTTTTTGTACAGGCTACGAGCTGTCAGATTTGGTGTCCTACGACGATGCTTTACTTCGTCAAGATAATCCGTTGTAAGTTGCCGCCATGGAGAGTGAATTTAAAGCTCAAATGGATCACAAGACTTGTGAATTCGTCGAACTCCCTGTTTTTAAACAGCCCTTGGCATGCAAATGGGTGCCAGTTGGCAGGTATAGCTCCATCAGATATCTTATATCGCTGGCTGCGCAGTACAATCTGAAATTGATCAGAAGGACGCAGTATCCGCATTTCTTCAAGGGGACCTGGAAGAGGAAATTTATATGTCTCAACCGCCTGGTTTCGCTGAAGAAACTTCAAAGGTTTGTCGCCTTCAAAAAAGTTTGTATGAACTTAAACGAGCAAGTCGAATATGGAACAAAAAATTGGATGCGGTTTTACAGGATTTTGGTTTGATACCGTCAAAATTTTATTCATGCGTTTATTTTAGAATAACAGAAAAATGTACCATAATTGTAGCTGTCTGGGTAGATGATCTGTTAATTTTTTCAAACGATAAAAAATTTAAAGTACATTTTTAGGTCTTGAATTAACTCGTGATCGGCAATCAACAAAATTTGGATTATTCAGAGGAATTATATTGAGCAAATTCTCAATCGATTCAATATGGATGATGCAAATCCAGTATCTACTCCAATGACTTCCGGTGAGAAATTTTCTAGAAGTCAGGAACCCCAAACAGATGAAGAAAGAGAAAAAATGAGGAAAATTCTTTATCAAGAAGTTGTTGGTAGTCTTTTATTTGCGGCTCAAGTTACAAGACCAGATATAGCGTTTGCTATTAGTAATTTAAGCAGCTTTAATAAGAATCTAGGCATGTCACACTGGGCAGGTGTGAAACAGGTATTGAGATACCTCCGTGGAACCTCTTCATATAAATTAGAATTCGATGGTTTGAAGGTTGGACCCGTTCATGGATACTGCGATGCCGATTGGGCTAGTGACTCAGATGAAAGAAGATCGGTAACGGGTTATATTTTTGTCAAATGTAATGCCCCTATATCCTGGTGCACTAAACGACAGCCCACAGTAGCCCTCTCAACAATAGTGGCTGAATATATGTCAATGCCTTCAGCAGCGCAGGAGGATTTATGGTTAAAGGGTCTTTCTGAAGAGCTAGAGCAGTCTTCAAATAGTCCTATACAAATCTTCTTCGACAATTAAAGTGCAAGGAATCTGGCGTTGAATGGTGCTTATCAGTCAAGAACTAAGCATATTGATGTAAGGCACCATTTCTTGAGAGAGAAAGTGCAGATTAAGCTTCTTTCTTTCACGTACATATCAACCAAGAAGATGATCGCTGACTCCTTAACTAAAGCCCTTGATGTGGATAAGTTCATTGAATGTATCAAATGCCAGGGACTCCGCAAATAAGGAGGGTGTTAGACAAATTATTTGTAGAGTCATGGGATGTCTGATACTGTTGTTTATAATGAGATAGTTAGTCTTGTACTTATGTTGTAGTACATTTTTTTTTCTTTAATATAAAATTCAACATAACGTGTATTGTGTTAATACAAATTGAATCTCCGACACACAAATTTCAACTGCAAACATAGGGAGTAGACTTTTGGTTGAATGTTGTTTTATGTTCCATATATTAACTACTTCATGGCCAAGTGGTTTTAAGTTTTGTTTGATCTCTTCAGTATTTGTTGAGTGATGAATGTTCTTCATTATAACTCTGAATGTTTTCTCCTGTTTGGGCTTGTACGTATGAAATTTTGTATTTTTATTCATCAGATTTTTTATAATAGCTGTATAGATTTTGCTTGTACTACTTTGAATTTTAACTTTATTGTTACCTAATGCTTTTAAGGTGTAACTATCCTTCGCGATTTCGTTAAGTAGCCCTATTAGGGGGTTGACGTTTTGAACTTCAGATACGTAGATAAGTGGGAGTTTAGGAAGTTTCTTGGTAGTTTATTCTTGCACGTTTTCTTCTTCGTTTATTTGTATATTAAGTGAGCCGTATTTATTATTTATTTGCACGGGGTTATCTAACCAATAATGTCTTTTTATTTTCTTGAATGGTTATTAGTAGTTTCTTCAAAATTTCTATTTCTTTTTTTAGTATGGTTGACTACGTGCCATTCATTTCTCTCTTCATTACAGGCTAGAAGAGTGTTAGGTTGTTGATGATTTATTGTATACGTATTTGTCGTCTGTAGATAAGGATTTGGTGGGTATTGAGTAAATTGAAGATGTGGCGGAAAAGGTTGTAGTGGTACATTTAAGTCTAATATTGAAATAGCTGTTGTTGTCCAGATTGATTTGGATAGGAGCAAGAACTAGGTTGTGAGTAAGCCATGCTACATTGTTTAGTAATTTCAATCAAATCAAGATTCAAGATTTGGTTTAATTTTTTGATTAATTTAAGATTTGATTCAAATGAAGAATGTAAAATGATAATAAATAAATACTTGTGTTCACAGCAGGTACGCGAGCACTGGAGGTCTTTGTCTTTTAAAAGTCAAACTCGAACTGTAAAAAAAATAGTGTATGCAATTCGTATGTAATGGCTATTAAGAGTCACACAATGTGTATCTATTAGGAAATTCGTCTTCGGCTAGATTTCCAGATACCGTTGCTCGTGCAATCATTACATGCTCATTGGATAATACAGTGTGTCTAAGATAAGGATGAACAGCATGGGGATCTCGGAAACCGTGTGAGATACAGAGTTGGTTAAATTTCGAAAAAGTTGCCTACTTGAGGGTTCGACTTACTTCCGAAGATTAAAAAAAAAAACGAAATTGTGCCATTTTGTTTTCATTATATTCTGAAGTTATTCGAAAAGTTACCAAAAAACTGAATGCACTTTGTCATTGCCACTTTTTCTGCTCTACCAGATGGCATTTACGAATTTTCATTACAACGTTTTGTTGCGAAGTTGCGAAGAAACCATCATCAACTTTATTTTTTCTTATGGCGCTCAAAAAAAGTACATTCCGTAAGTTTATTGCAAATACAGGAGAACTTTATCAATTATAGTTCTAAGCTTAAAGCATAAACTTTCTTTCGTTCATTGGCAGCAAATCAGAATACATTTCATTGAATTTTCTTCATGTTCTTGCCACAATTTTGTCACATTCTGCGAGTAATTATTTTGCTCTATTGTAATTTGTTTTTGAAGACGTATTAAGTAGTAAATCACAATCTCAAAACTTCGACATCTGTCAAACACAGTGAATAATTGAGCAATTTCAAATCACATGGCGTTTCATGGCTAACTAATGCAAATTATCTGAAGACAAAGTGATTTGTAATCATTATTGCAATTATTTCAAAAAGTTGACGAGTTACCTATACCATTATGCTATATGAACTCGAAGGCATTTTAATTGTTTATCAGAATTTTAAGTAATATACAGTGTGTTATTTGAAAAAATAAAGTTTCGACCTTTTTTGTATGTCACGTCAAATCATTAATTTTAAACTAGACTGTATAAAATAAACAAATTTATTTATTTAGGTAGCGGTTAAATACAAAGCTTTAGCAAACTGCATCTAAAATTTCAGCCTTATATGGGTTTAAATAGCAGCTAAATTTAAATTTTAGTAGAATCATATTTTGAAAAAAAATAACCTAAAATAATTATTATCTCAAAAACCGGTGTAGATAGGTATAGGGAACTACTTAGAAAAAAAAATTGCGATTCTAAAAATTGAATAATATATAGGGTATTTCATTTAAAATGAACAAGTTGTTACTACTTTTGAGTAGAAGCGGCAACAGCGCCAAAATAAAAATATTTTAGAAAGATAGATCGTGTCAGCCAAATTTTCAGATTACTCCTATGCCCCGTTTTCCATAAACGTCTAACCTACCATCGACCATCAATGAACCTATATACATCTCATGCTTCGGCTAACACCTCGGCATCAAGGTTCTGAGTTCTACACAAAATAACCTCCTACTCATTTTAATGCATTAAACAATTATAGTAATATAATATAATGTAATAAACTTAAACTTTGATAAGAAGAAGAACGTCTTTAATGTAAAGTGCTATAAGTTTAGGATGCTAATATTAACATTTTAAAATGTAAATAAATAGCTTACTCGAACTTCAAACAACCCTCTATGTAACGCAGGAATAATTTTGAATAATCGATTCAGAATTACTACATTTTATCAAATAATGTTTTCATACAAAACGTATAAATTCAATGCTTTGTAGAAATTGCACGCAGATTAAATTGATTTAAGAGCTATTGTTTTCTGAGACATAAAGAACCTATACTATTGAATTTCCATACTGAAGGAAAACATAATGTTCTAATTTTGAAATATTATGATTACCACTTACATTATGCATTTTTCCGGGTTTTCAAAAGCTCTCAACTCTACATGTCAATGTCAAAGCGATACGAATATTTCGTAAATTTAGATTTTTCTAAAACCTTTACTCGTTTCTTTTTTACAATGTGCTTAGTAAACGAATTTGAAGTAGATACTTATTTTATCTTCAAATCGTGACTTTTCTCAGTAAATTCTACAAATTTAAAACAACACTCTTCAATTTTATTATGTTTACTTGAATCTTAGTTAAAAGCAATTTAGAACATGTAAATAGTTAATAAGCATTGGCTTAATTTAATTTTGTCTGTATTGAATTGTTATATTAAAAATGTTAAAGATATATGTATATGAAAAGACGAAAACGGAAAAAGCCGTAGTTTTCTTGTAGTGTCGGTGAATGTAACTAAATTATAATACTTTTATTTTTGATGAAAAATACAAAGGATAACTTTTAACGATTGAAATGGAACAATAATGATACTACTGTTGCCTAGTAGTTATAAAACGTTATGTAAAATTGCATACTTCCTCCCAATTTCACATCACATCAATATTCAGTTAAAATATCACAAGAGCATCGAAAATAATCTATTATACTTGCCGAGTCATAAGACGTATTTTGCGAAACACCACGAGAGCGAAGCGCGAGTGGTGTTTTAAGGAATACGTCGAGTGAGGAGGCAAGTATAACGATTATTTTTGATGCTCGAGTGGTATTCGTTGCAATTATATAACGAAATAAAACACAATGTTATTGGAAAATCTATTAATCCGGCAAAAGTAACAGGTACGATTTTATTTTGTGTTTTATTTGACGTTTAAAAAACAATTGTTTCCATGGAAATATTACATTTACGGAGGAGGCGAAACACCAAAACGGTTATATCACGTCGTTAAGGGTATATTCGATTATTTATACATCGTAACCATGAAAAATTAAAGAATTCTATTGGTTCATATAACAATGAGTTATATTATCAATAAAAATAATTTTCAATTGGAAACACACTACCTATAGCCAAAAAGTTTGCTTAATAAATTTGATACAAACAAACATTCTGTTACACATGAGAATAGAGAAACATATTCTGCATCTGCGCTACAGATAGAGAAATAATATCTTGCGCTTTTTCAATTTTCAAAATATTAAATTATTAAACAAACAAATCATAAAGCTTGTAACACTTTTTTATCTGTACAGGGTGTCCTATTTTTGATGTAATTGGGGGGTTTCAGGTATTTTGCGAATTGATAGGTAAAAACTGTGGTCGGGACACTGGATCCGATTTTTGAGACAAATTCAATGGTCAAAACAGCACTTCGATGTCTCGACTCGTTTGGGAGATACAGAGTGTTTTGCGTTTTATATCGTTTTCTTTAAAGCTTCATAACTTTTTGTTTGTGAATATTTTTTATATTAACCAAAACATTTTTTTGCATTTTTTTTATATGCAATTCAGTGGTGTACTCAATTTATTCTAACTTAATTAATTTTAGAGTTACAGACCAAACAGGCATTTTTTTAAATGGAAACCATAGTTGGCTAAAACTCCATTGATTAGAGATTTTTTAGCTTTCTGAAAATATATGGTTTCATATATTTATCTCGGCAAATAAGGAAATTATAAACGATTTTTTGAAAAACACCTTTTGATAAAAGTCACTTATGAACATTTGTTTACTGCGCGCATTTGTTTTTTTTTATCAGGTATACTACATGTTAAACATGGTGCCACCAAAGAAGATACTTGCGTCATTATTTTCCGATGTACGAAATAACGTATCGATAATTGTGTGAATAAGACATAGATATGTGTAAAATAAAGAGGGAAGATGTACTATATGCGTTATGAATAAAGTTACTCAATTGACTTTAATTTCATTTAAGTTGACGTTCTGTCAAATGTCGGTCGCTGTCATTCTTGGTTCATTCTGTATTTTTGGTTATAAATTGCTGTCAATTGTTACTTTTTAAGGTTAGTATTTCAACTGACAAACACATATCTTGTCAACACTGTTTTAGTTACTTTCTAATTCTAACTAGTAATTAAATAGTGGATGATCAAATTGACTCGGAAGTTTTCAATATTGATATTGATTCATATGCTTATACTTATGACGCAGGGATCTTCTTTCCTGGCAAGAAGTATAGATACTTTCACATTAATTTTTGAAGGAGAATTCACTAGTGACAATAAAAGCAGTGGTTTCTCCATTTGAAAAAATTCAGCTTACAAGTATTTGTAATGTCACAGTTTGAACCAAATAAGACGCTCTGTACAATATTTTCGGGCATCAAGAATGGTTCTTATTAGAGCCGTACTCACACCTTAACAACTCAGAAAATAATTTTTATCTCTACAGTAACTTTTACGGTAAACTAATTTCTATGATGTCGTAATCTATTAAAAATTTTGAAATCGTGCGAATAATTTGAAAACCGCTGAAGCTAGGAATAACAATTACGGGTCAAATGTACGCAAAATTTCAAGAGTTATTCGACGCTGCAAAATATACAGCGTGTTTCATTAAAATTAATTAATTTTGGTTGACTACGTTTTTCTGAATTACCCTGTATATATGAAAATATTTTTAAAATGTGTAACTTTTAGTCTATTTGGGAAGCCTGCTTACACTTTTTTTGTACAAGTAGTCTGAATGCCCATAATCAAACAATTACACACCAAGTGAACACACTGTATATGTAACATCATGTGCTTAACGGGTAAATAGTACAAGAACGTCATGAAGTGGAGCTTTTGACGGTTTAATAAATCAAATTAAATTTTTGAATGGAAGGTCAGACTCTTACATACTGGTTTCATTGATTTTCTTTTGTTTACCACAACCAATAAGAAATAATTTACATAATTACAATTTTGCTAATTATTTATATGTAAATTGTTTTTTTTATAATTAATTTGCATACACTACTGTAACGTCTAAGTAAGAACCTAATACAATTAATTAATAAGTGCGCTAATGTTTATTGAAGAAAAATATTTAAAATACTTTGTGGACATGATTCAAGAACTGGAAAACCAAACGTAAGTAACTTTTACTTCCCAAAAATCTACGATGTATCAACTTATACATATAGCTATGAAATATTAAATAGAATCAACGCTAGATTGTTTTATCTCAAGGTTGAATACCAAAATATAAATAAACAAGCAAATAATATTTTCCTTAGCAGTTACATAAGATAGAATGACAACGAAGAATAGTTTTATTATTATTCTTTATGGTTAGATTATGTAATTTGATTCTATTAACTGCATACTGTATGTAGTCATCAAAATCACAACTGGTGTTTCTGGAGATTTTTTTTTTCTTACCAGTTTCTGTCAATTTTTTTAGCAATGTGTTAATGCTAAATATACTTTTCTTAGCGATCAAAGGTACATTTTATTTTATATTTCAGTATGATTCATTTTGAAAAAAAAAATATATTTACAGAACGAATTTGTCAATTAAACAATTTTATAGACAATTTGAAAAGTGAATGATGGTATGAAACCGTGAGAAATATGATGACAACAGTTACCTACTTATTTATTCGTATGATACCTACATTATATTAGTTTTTTTTCTTATTGTGTTGTGATGTTGTGTAATGTATGATGCCCCAGACGATCTGTATAAACCTGTATAGTGTTCTGATGAAACCGTGTGCAATTGTTGATTGGTTCGTCTTGGTAAAGCATTTGTTTCGAGGTTGAGGAAAACCACCAAAATCTAAACATACTAACCCTGACCCACCTTAGTATTTGTTGAGGTTTTAAAATATTTTTTACAATCTGACGCCACAATAATATGTACGTTTTAAAGTTCACATTAAAAATTATATTATAATCAGAGAGATCGTTTAAAAACTAAAAAGAAAATGTTCAGAACAGTTTTTAGTGACTAACTTTCAAAGTTATTGTATATTTTTTTACGATCGCATTTTTAACTTAACAAATTAAAAATGAATACGACGGCGCGGATCGAATATCCAAACAAAAACAATTTTGACACTTGGGAAATACAGGCCGCGTTGCTCTCATAAAAACGTATGTGTCAAAAGCAAAAATTTAACTTGTAGCTGTCGAAAAAGACACAAGTTGCGTAGCAATCGCAGAAGACTGGATGCTGCTTAAGATCTTAAAGCCAAATCGGATCTAAGTTTAAGCACGACGCTTCCGAACTAAAAATAAATTAAAGGTTGCAAACCGTCAAGATATGTGTGGATACAAGTTGAATCAATTCATGAATCGAAAGGACCTGCGCGTTTCTGTTCTTTTAAAGCATGTTCTTCTTGCATTCCAGTTTGTCTTATAGAATACTGCTTTGGGGATCATCGGCATGTATGTCAAATGTTTTTATTATGCAAAAAGATGTATGGCATCTGTTCCTTATGCCTACATCGTGGTGATATACACAAGAATATGCGTTTCTGAGGAAATTGTTTGTTCTGCAGACATGAAAACGAACACTTCACATATGTGCGCCGAACCAGCTCAATTCGTTTAAATCAAAAATGGAGAAAAAATTTGTTGCATGGCAAACATTCGGTATTGGTAAAGTTGAAATTGCTCACAATAATGGTAAAAATGACATTAATTGCTTGTTACAAAATACTCTATGTGTTCTTAACTTATAAATAAATGTGAGGTCAGTTTCAAGATTAACCGATTGCGAGTATAAAGTACCTTTTAATGATGATCACGTCTCAATGATACTACTTTGGCAATTTCAAACAAGTCGAACAATGTAATTGTGTTTTCTGAGCCAAATATAACACGTCTGAAAAATCAAGTCCGATTTCTATGTTAAAATTTTGGCATTGGCGGTTTAGACACTTGATCATCCGTGATTTGATAAAAATATCCCAAAATCAATCTGTCTTAGACATAGGGTCATTTCTGATGATTCTGCCATGCATGATTGTAATGTTTGTCTGCAAGGAATAATGCTTTAAGTGAATTTTCCTAAAAAATACTTACTACAGATCAAGAGAAGTTATCGTTATCGTATATTCCGACTTATTTGAGCAAATTAGTATTCCACTCTATGGGGGTACAAGTTACATTGCAATGTTTACTGATGACTTTTCTCGATATAGTGGGGCTAAATTACAAAAAACAAAACAAAGTGAGGAACATTACAGCAAAATGGCATTTCCGAGCGCAAAAACAGAACATTGCTAGATATGGCATGATGTCTTTGGTATAGTCAACCTTCCAAAGGATTCCCTATTTTGTGTGAAGATGAAAAGAAAATTGTCATTAGTAGGGATGTCAAGTGTTTAAATGAAAATTTTGATTGGACGCAAATTAACAAAAAACAAATCAAAAATAATAAATATTTGAAAATTGTGTTTCATGTACCTGCGTTTGATCATCAAGTGTTTGCTGAAGAGGAGCTCCGACTCAGTGGGAGATTACTCCAATCCTGAAGATGACTCGGAACCAAGTGTTTACAAAGATCTTAAAGAATTAGATTATACAGAATTCTTAAACTAAAGCGATGGTATGAATCAGTAATAATGAAGAGTTGCAATCCTTGCAATATAATTAACATTGGTAGAAGCACCAGCAAATAGAAATTGTGAAAGGATGTGGACAAATTCGCAGAATAGATTATGAAGAGACATACTCACCTGTAATTTGTTGTTTTCACTATCAGCGAAGTAGAACCTGAAAATACATCAGTTAGACGTCAACACTATCTTTAGGGAAACTTGAATAAAATGATTAAGAAATAGTTCAAATTTAGTTTGTAAATTGCTGAATCCAATTTATTGTCTTGCTGTAGTTTAAGGTAATGATAACGTAATCAACGAACCTTGGTGAAGGCTACACGTCAAGTTGTTTGGTGTAGTTGATTTGATGGTTTGCAGAGTATCAAAAAACAGGGATACTATTACAAGTGGAATAAAGCTATTACGTCTTGCGTCTGTTAATAACCTTCTTTTGCATTTGAAATGAAATTGACCCACTTTTCTTGTTTTGGAAAACTTTGCATTTACAATTTCCAAAAAAATTGGAGAAAGCTACTTCCGAAGGTACTGTAAAGTGATCAAACATTACTAATCAGTGTGAAAGTAAATTTTTGTAACCCAAATATTTAAAAATTTTCCTACAAACTGCAAAATGTTTTTTTCGAAATAAATATTAAGAGTTTAATAAAACCGCATTGAACTTTCTTAAACATACTTTCAAACCCATTAGAAATAAGTTAATATATATATTACAGCATTAGGAGCCTAGCAGGCTCATAGCTTTTTACAATGTTTTTCCATTTTTTTTATCTGTTACTTTTTCTCCTTCCAGTTCCTTAGGTTTAGTCTTCTGATGTCCTCTTCCACTTCTTTTGCCACCTATCCCTTGGTCTTCCCCTTCTTTTACTCATTTTCCTCTAGTAATTTTTTCTGTGTCCGATCGGCCTGCATTCTTAGAACATGTCCCAACCAGCGTATCCTTTGGGCCTTTATCATTCCTGTTAAGCTTGTTTCCTCATACTTCTCTTTAGGTTCCCGATTTGTACTTCTTTCCCATCTTCCCTGTAATTTTTTCCTCCAAAATCTTTCTGAGCACTTTTCTTTCCCATATTTCTACACACTGTATGTCTGTATGTCTCAGTACCCAAGTTTCACTCGCGAATGCTACAACTGGGCGCACCACTGTTTTATAAACACGTATTTTTAAGTTTCTCGATACATTTTTATTTCTAAGGATGTTATTAAGCGCGTAGATGCATTTGTTTCCGTTCATTATCCTTGCCCGGATTTCTTCTGTAGTTCCCGGTTTCCTTGTCATTACTACTCCCAAATATTTAAATGTTGCTACCTCTTCAAATGTGTATGTCCTTCCTTCTTGGGTTGTCACTGTTAACTTATTCCCTTGTTCGAATTTTTTATCTGACCAATACATAAATTTTGTTTAATCTCCAACCTACTTTTCTTGTGATTTTCTACTTTTTATTGTTTCCTTTAGCTCTCTTTTTGTCCTTGTTACTATTGTGATGTCATCTGCATAGGCGAGGCATTGATGTTTATTATGGTATAACAAACCATTTCGGTTGATGTTCGCGTCCCTCATTACCTTCTCCAATACGATGTTAAACAGTATTGATGACAGTGGATCTCCTTGGCGCAGTCCGTCTTTTACCTGGAAGCATTCTGATACTTTTCCGTTGACTTTAACCCTATCTTGCGTGTGTTTTAGGGTTAGTTGTACCATCTTTATCAATTTCTGACGGATTCCCAAACCTACCATTGCACTATATAACTCTTTCTGTCTTTTCACCCTATCGTATGCGTGTTTAAAGTCTACGAAAAGTACATAAGTTTCAACTTGATGTTCACGACTTTCTGCCTGTAATTCCCTTAGCACAAATATTTGATCTACTACCCCCTTCCCTTTGAAAACCGCACTGATATTCACCTATTACACCGTTTATTTCTTTAATTAGCCTATTCTTGATTGTTATAGCCAGAATTTTGTACGCTATATTGAATAGAGCGATGCCTCTATAGTTTTCGCATTTCAATGGATCTCCTTTTAGAATTGGACATAGTGTTGCTTCGGACCATTGCTCTGGCATTTTTTCTTGTATCCATATTGTTTCCACTAATGAGTGCATTTTTTCTATTAACTTATCACCTCCGTATTTGATCCATTCCGCTAAAATCCCATCGTATCCCGGGCTCTTGTTTCGTTTCAGATCTTTTATTATGCTGGCGATTTCTTGTATGCTTGGAATGTCCTCTGCATTTATGTGTTCATCGTCCTCTCCTTCCTCGTCTCTAATCTCTTCTTCAACGCCATCACCATTTAATACTTCTTCAAAATATTGTTTCCATCTTTCCAGTATATCTTCTTCGTTTGTTATTAGATTACCTTCCTTACTTTTACAAAAACTGATCTTTGGCTTATATTTTTTTCTTTCTCTTCGTATGCCCGCGTACAGTGCTCTAACTTTTTTATTTTTTAAAATCTTCTTCAATTTGCGCTATTAAAGCTTCTTGGTATTTCCGTTTCTTTTCTCTTATAAAGCTCTTGCATTTCTTCATTTTTGTGGTAATTTTCCTTTGCATCTTCTGTTTCCTTTTCGATCATGGTTTTCCTTGCTTTGTTTCTTTGTTCTATTTCTATTTTACATTCTTCCTCGAACCAAACTTTTTTTGTCTGCTTATTTTCCTGGCTACATACCTCTGCACTTTGTTTTATTACTGATTCTATGTTTCGCCACTTCTGTTCCACGCTTTCCGATTCTTTTAACTCTTCTAATTTTTTGTTTATGGTTTGTGTATATCTGTTTTTATTCTCTTCTTTTCAAATCTCTCTTTTGGGTTAGGCTTTTTTACTTTTATTATTCTGGTCTGAGCTTATGTTTGGGCCTCGATAGCTTCGTATGTTCATAATACTTTCCTCTTGATCTCTCTGAATTAATATGTGGTCAATTTGGTTAATATGTTTCCCGTCTGGTGATCTCCAAGTCCCTTTTTTATATCTTTTCGTTGAAAATATGTGCTTTTAATTATCAATCCCTTTTCCTTCCAAAATCTATTAGGAGTTGTGCATTTACCGATGATTCTTCGTGTTTACTAAATTTTCCTATTACAGGTTGATATACTTCTTCCTTTCCTATTTTCGCATTTGCATCCCAAAACGATTTTCATGTCATATCTAGGAATCTTATCATACTCTGTGTTCAAGTTGTTGTAATATTCTTCCTTAACGTCCAGATCTTTTTCTTCAGTCGGTGCATGTATATTTATGAAACTTATTTTTTGGTATTTTCCTCGTATTCTTAAGTAACACATACGATCTGTTAAAGGTTTAAAATCTACTATTACGTCCTTTATTCGTTTACTCACCAAGAAGCCTGTACCCAACCGATTATTTTCTGCTCCACTTTTGAAAAGGACATATTCGTCAAGTTCCATAATGTCGTTTCCTTTAAAATTCGTTTCTTGTAGTGCCATGATGTCAAATCGCCATTTTTACACTGGTCGTTAAGTTGTTTTAATGCCCCGACCTCGTTTAAACCTCTAACATTCCATGTTTCTATGAATAATTTATCCTTAATTTTTGGTTGGAATAATGTTTTGGTTTTATTATTTTCTTTAATTTTATTTCTATTTTTGTTATCCCTATCCATTCTTTGATCCTTATTCATGTCAATTTTCGTTGCTTGGTCTGGTTCCTTGTTCTTTCCGTAATCTGTTGTTAATAGTTTTTTCCTCTTACCGTTCTTGTTATTTTTCTCGTTTGCTCGTCTGCACCTTCCTCGTTGGGTGATCTATCTATGGCTGTTCGTTTCTGGCCGGTCTTTCCGCATTCTTCTTCATCTCCCGTAATTCTTTGTTCATTGAAAGTTGCTGCCGTGTATACTTTGTCGTTTATGAGTAACTTATTATATTTTATAATCGCCCTGTGTCCTTTTGCTCTGGCCTCTTTCATTTACGTTATCAGCACCTTCTGTCCTCTTGTATAGGCTTTGGATAGTCTTCTTCAATCCATATATCGCTACCTTTTAGGTTTTTTGCGTTTTTTAATATTTCAAATCGTGTGCTTTCTTTTGTTAATTTTATCAACACTGGCCTATTCCTATCCACAGCGTATTTCCCAATTCTTCTTATTTCGTCTATTTCTGTTTTCTTATTGATGTTTATTCCAATCTTTTGTATTACTGAATCTATTTTTCTTCTATACCTGTCTTATCCTCATGTTCTTCGTCCTTGATACCTCTTACAATTAAATTCTTTTTCTTATTTCTCTTTCTAGTTTTCCTATCTTGTCATCCTGAATCTCAATTTTTTTTTCAATGTTTGATTTTCTTCTTTTATCTGCTTCATTTCTTTTGTTATAGCATCCATCTTAACGTTCATCTGCTTCATATTCTCATTAATTTGATTAAACATTTGCTCTATTCTCTTCATTTCGCACATGTTCACTTTTTAGTGTATTTGCCTCCTTTAATTATTTCTTTCTCTTATTGTTTGTAATTACTCTACTTGTTCGGGAATGATTTTGCGCGTACTTATTGTATCTAATATTAATTATGTATTAGGAGGAATAACTTACATATGCGTTGTTATCACCGAACCTTGCTTATCGCCCCGGGTCGACGCTCGAACGATACGCAATCTGCACTAACTTTAACGTTCGGTCTATTCTATTTTTCACCTAAACACAATTATTTTGCTTTGAAATTCACTATTACACTAACTAATGTTTTTTTACAGTTTATTACTAATTGTCTTATACCACTAATTTCTACTTTGTTGTTATTTAACTATTTTTACTATTTTTATGACAGTATTGTGACGGAGCCGAGGTGTTCGGTTACTCGCGTCGCCAACCAAATATCAAGAAATAAGTTAATGCATATTTTAAAAATTAAATATAAATTTATAGTAAACTATCCAAAAATCCTAAGACTTTTTCTTAAGTTTATCCAATGAATAATGAATAAATATTATTAATTTAATTAAAAGTATTTACTTAATTAAGGTACCTTAGTCAATTAATGTGTCTACAATACCGTTGATTGAAATATTGGTAAAGATAGTCAACCGCTTGTATTTGCTTGTATCACGGATGCAATTCACATATGCATGTTGGGTTGCGTTTTGTTTACTTTTTCACCTGTACTGAAGCGCTAAGTTATAATGTGTACGATTCTTGAAATAGAATAGTTCAATTTATTCCACCGTTGTAAAAATGGCGCAACATACAATCCGTAAAATTTACTTTTGTCAATACAATGTTGCAACGTTTTCAAATATTTAGTAAACGTATTAACTAGTAATTAAAAGTGACGAATTTTTCATTTATGAATAATACCATTGATGATACATATCTTGGATTTTAATGACAATGTTTTTTTTAATAATTTACTAAAATACATGCGAAGCGTTATTTGTTAAAACAGTTTGGTTTGGTCGGTGTTAGATAAATAAGAAACAATTATTTTACAAATTATGCTTGCACTTTATTTTTTAACTTGCAAATAATAATGTTGACATTTGTTTGTCATTTAATAACTTCGTTAGGAATAAAGTAGAACATACTGGGAGAAATACCACTAGAGTTCAGAAACGCAAAATTATTGGTTTTTGTATCTACTTGTTTTACGTGTTCAGTTGAAAAGGATTTTAAATAAAAATTGGTTTTCAAATTTTTCAATTCAAAAGGCAACAAGTTACCGTGTTTTTTAGGGAAAGTGGGTTCCACTAGACCTTCAAATTTAAATTCACTTGGTAATAAAACCTATTCCTATTACTTCTAAAAATAAAAGTACTAGATTTTAGCTTGAGGTGTGTTGTCTCCCGACGCGGTGCGGATAATACACGATTCTTTTCTGTGACGAAATAAATGACGATTTAATATTGAAAAATCATATTACAATAGAATTAGAAAATTATTGAGGGAAATTTGGTGTTAAAAATAGTACTCACTTTTTTCCCGAGGGAAAAATAATTTACGAAAAGTGACACTTTGTTATCTGTTAGTAGAGATAAAAGTTAGGATTTTACTCTTTGAAACTGTATCAAAATATCATGGTTTCAAATTAAAATAGTTTAATTAAAGTAAAAATAGCTCATTAATTATAAACATTGTTTCAAAAATTACAATTCCAACTGATCTAAAATGTATTACGAGGAGTCTTCCGGATTATCGTTTATGAGTCACATTCCTTATCGGTTTAGTCAGAAATTCTACAATTGCATACTTTTAGCAACACCTTTAGAAAATGAGTAGGCTTGTTATAATATTGTTTAGATGCAAACAGTTGAGTACGTTAGATTGTAATATAAGAAAATTCAACATTCGTTCCAACATAAAAAGGGATAGCGTTTCTATGTTAAAAATTTTAATTTCAATGACCAAAATTTAGAAATTTACTTGCGTAAGCCTAATAGATTTTAAAACATTTTCAACGGATAAACGATGTTAATGTAATAAATATATGAGTATGGAATTTTCAAAAGTATTTAAAGAAATTGTTTTTTTTTGGGAGAACGTTTTTCAACGATTTCTTTACGAAATTATATAACAAAGGACACACATTTAATTAGTACGTCGACAAAAATCAATAAATTCTTGTATATTGTAGAACGCATGTTTTTGTTTGTTTGTCAACATTGACTCAATGCACCAATATTTCAATCAACGGCATGATGCATTGGCAACAATGTCGTGCCTTAGCATAAACTATCAGCAAAATTACAGTTTTCTATTTCACATTTATCGGCAATACTGTTCTGTAAATTCTACAATACAATTGACGTATTTCTTTAGCACAAAGCGATACTACCGACCTCTGATGTTTAGAACAAATTTCGGGGTCGCATAATCCCGTAAGGTTGACTATCTTTACCAATATTTCAATCAACGACAATACCTAAAACCTAAAAATAAAGTCGCTTCAATGTAAGTTTTAGTTATTTAAGTGGAAACAAATTAGTGTATGTCCAAAAATATGTTTACTGTAATAGTCTACATTCAAAAGAGCAACTTAAGCTTGTTTGTCTTCAAAAAAATGTTTCACAATGGAACCAAACGGTTAAATCTCTTCCCATGCAAGATGAGCTGCGCAAGCGCTAACGTTTAATTGAAAGTGCTAACTAGTTCCACCTAATATGAAGTAGTTCAACAATACTGCTATATGTCAGCAGTTATTTGAGTTAAAATCGATCCTAAGTAAAATTGCATTTTTTATCATCGTGAGATATTCAATGATCGGATAACTTAAAAAAAAAGTTAGCAGACCAAGTTACTAAAAACAGTATTAGAGTTTGATTAAAATTCCGAAATTGACAAAAAAATTAAGTGCTATTTAAGTGCTTTGTGTTCGCTATCTCAGAAGCACTCAAAAGACTTTTTGTTCTAAATAACTTATGGATATGCTATGTTTGGCTGACTAAATGTTAGAAATCACCTTGGACAAATAAAATCAAACATGAAGACATCTATAGATTTAAGTGCTATTTAAGAGGTTCATGTTCACTATCTCAGAAGTACTCGAAAAACTTTTTTCTGAAGAACTCATTGAGCTGCTATCTTTGGTAGACCAAAAAGAATTGGACAAATTAAAATCCAAATGTAGGGTATCTTTAGATTGAAGTGCTATTTAAGTGCTTTATGTTTGCTATCTCAAAAAGCTCTCAAACATTTTTTATTCTAAATAACTCATTGATCTGCTATATTTACAGAACAAATGTTGAACACCACATTCGACAACTAAAATTAAACTTTAACACATCTTTAGAACAATAAGTGTTGCGAAATCTAGTGTCGACTGGTGTTAACGTTAATAAATAAATAGATAAATAAATCAATAAACGTAACGCCTACGAAAATTTATTCGCATTAAGTAACTTTCTCGACAGATATGTAACTGCTTTTACACATTAGTAAACATGGAGCACTTAAAATAGCACTTAAATCTATAGATGTGTTAAAGTTCAATTTTAGTTGTCTTAGGCCCTCATTGTTCTCTGGAACCGTTATTGCCAAATGCTGATGTAATTGGAAGGGTTAATATATCGACCATTGCGGGGCTCGAGAAATGGTATTCGAAAAAAAACTGATGGTGTTTGGAGTGCCGGTTAGGATCCTGTCTTTCAAGATAGCGGGGACCAGCGACGTTTGGTTGTCTGTTTTAACACTAGAAGGGGCTTTCATTCGAAACTTTGCCGGAAACCTAATTCGCCACCAGTGCATTTGCTTTACAACTACTTCAATTTTAGCGTGTGTAACCAAACTATCCAATTACCAGTACTAGTACCTTTCAATAACTATAAACTTGGAACTATTGATGTCGAACTAGCCAAAGGACGCATTAATGAATGATACGCATGATACAGCTTAAGCAACTTATCACAAGGTAATTATATCTTTAATGGTGAAGAACTTTATGTCGCTAAACAAATTTACTTGTACTCGACGGTGTCTTATTCATTCTTAATTGTGTTGTTATGAAAGTAACTTTGACTATTTTAATGAATTACTTCATTAAAGATGGCGCTTCTAAAATATCTACTCCTTGTTATATATAAACTCACACGCTCTGTGTTCTTATTCAAAGCTAGCTGGTTAAGTTCGTAGCTCAAGAAAGGATAAGAACCCGTCTTGGTCGGTAGCAAATGCTATCTATGTTCTGGTAACTATTTATTTTGCGTGATTTTGTATATACGTATTTGTGAATTATATTCTGGATTGCTATTGATATATTTATATTTATGATATCTTTATTTGTGTAACCAATTAAACAGTGCTTGATATTTTAATTTCTTGTAACAAGTTTGTAACACGTTTGTTTAGTTTTGGTCTGCCAAAATACCAGATAAGTGAAAAAAAATAGTTTTTTCAGTGCTGCTGAGATATCAAACATGAAGCACTTAAATAGAACTTAAATCTAAACATATCCTAGATTCTGTATTGTAATGTGTACAAGTTAACATTTGGTTGGCTACTTTTTTTAAGGTAGCAAATCATTGAATATATCAAGAACTACTGCAGCAATTAAATCGTAACTTAGGTACTTAATTAGCAGTTAAAGGGCACTTAGTTTCTAATGTACAAAATTTTTAATTTGCCTCAAATGGTATGCTAACTTTAAGGACGTCTTATCACAAGTCAATGCACATTGTAAAGAAGATAATCGGAATTATTAAGCACCTACTATTTGTTGTTGTATTTTGCGGATTCCTTACCAATGTAAGCTTGAACTCAATTATATACATATAAACCTTATCTCATTGCCGCTTAACCAATTTTGTTATGATGTAAGTAAACCGATACGTCACTGTGTAAATACCATAATTAAAAGAAATGTTTTCATACGACCAGACGGCCACTCGCGATGCTTCAGCATATTACATTAATTAATTAACTAATAACACTAATACATTTGTAAAAGTAAAGAAAAAACGGAGTGCTAAAATTTTGGATTTTGAAAACCTCCAACATTCATAAATCACTATGACGATGATAATACAACACTTATATTTATTTTAGAAATCGTTCAACTGCCTCTATCGTATCAACAACCATAATAAAATAAACAAGATGGAAGTGTTACCACAAGTACTTGCAGTGTTGCTAAAAAACTTGCTACTTCTTTCCATTGGAATGTCTGTTGGATTTAGCACTATTTTAATTTCAAAAATATCAGGAAGTGACCCAGAAGAACCTATACATGTAACTGAAGAAGAAATTTCTTGGATAGGTAACGCTCAATTTCATTGTAATATTGTACACAACAAAGTTGATTCTAGGTTCTTCCCTTCGTATTGCTGCATGCTCAGGAGGTATTGTCTCTGGATTTATTTCTCTATATTTCGGCAGGTTGCGAGTAATGATAGGAATGTGTGTCCCGATGTGTTTTGCATGGATAATGTACTACTTTTTAACTGAAACTTGGCATATATTTGTTGCAATTTGTTTAAACGGTTTTTGTGGTGGACTAATAGTCCCAGTAATGTTTTCTTATGTGGTTGAAATTTTACAGCCAAATATAAGAGGGCTGTTGTCGGCAACATATAGTCTCACGTTAGTTTTTGGTGTATTGGTTGAAATATTTCTTGGGACATTTCTATCTTGGCGCGTGGCAGCATTAGTCACTTCTATGGTGCCCTTAATTTCCTTTTTATTTTTATGGTTTTTGCCTGAAACTCCTCATTGGTTACTAGCAAAGGGTAAAGAAAATATGGCACTTAAAAGTCTTGCGTGGTATCGCGGTTGGACCACTACCGATTCTGTTGAACAAGAGTTCCAAATAATGAAAGACAGTTTTCAAAATAACGTAGATTCTCTTAAAAAATCAGAAGGGTTATTTAATTTTAAAAACATTTTAAATGTTTATCTTAAAAAAAGTTTCCTTTTTCCAACATTTCTTACCGTAATTTTATTTACCACGTCAACTTTCACTGGTGTGCTTACTTTGCAAACTTATGCTGTCTTAATATTTGCCACTGTAGAAGTACCAATAAATAAATACTACGCTACTATACTAATGAGCTTAGCCGATTTTCTCGGATGCTTGTTGTGTATTATATTGGTTCGATATACTGGAAAAAGAAAACTTGGACTCTGTTCTATTGTCGGGGTGATAATATGTGATCTTTTTATAGGAGTTTACTTATTTATTAATGATATAAAGGAGTTGCTCTTAAAATCTGATTTTGAAAGTACATCAATCAATATTGACGGGCATCATTGGTTACCTTTGTGTCTGTTACTGCTTCTTTCCTTTATAGGACATTGTGGAATGAAAAATTTACCTTGGATTATTGTGGCCGAATTGTTTTCATATGAAACACGTAGTGTAGGTTGCGGAATTTCTTCTAGTTTGTATGATATCATAGGATTTTTGTCAAACAAAGTTTTTTTGCAGATGATTCATAGTTTCACTTTGCCTGGAGTGTATTGGTTTTACATGTGTGTGGGGGTTGTTGGATTCATAACTGTTTACTTCACTCTACCTGAAACGGAAGGTAAGAGTTTGGATGAAATTGTCGACCATTTTAAAGGGCGAGTTAAACTAGATAATAATGTAAGAAAAAATAACAAATTGAAAATATCCGGTGTTGCAAATGAAGGCTTTACAACTTAATTTAAATTTAATATAGTTTGAATTTATTAGATTATCTTACCAAGATAAATACAAATTTATGTTTCGAGTTGTTTGATTTAAAAGTTAAGGTTATAGATACATGTAAGTTTAAGTATGATGAAGTTTTTTATGTAATAAGAAATACTGAGAGTAAATACAAAACCAACTGACAGATTTTTGTTTGATTTGGTCAACATTCACCCTAATTTGATGGTTGTTTGGAAATGCTATCACATTTTAATTGACTTTGGCCATAATGTGAAAAAGCCAGTAATAAAGAAGTATTTCGGAAACAAAAAACAGATTTGTTGTTCACAAGACATTTAAAATAAGAAAAAGAAGGGCTCAAAATGTAATAAATATATAAATAATCACAGATTAAAATAATCGAACTAATTAGATCTCATATTTAATAATTTGATTTGGATCTAAATTTACATTGAAATACGTCAAATATTATATTAATTCAACTAATATAAAAGAAGGTTAGATGCAGTCACGTTTACTATTTAAATATTTAAAAGATAAATAAACTTAATTCATTAACAGGGAATAAATATCAATTTTTTAAATAAAAATGATAAAATAAAGAAAATAGATACAAAAATACCAATAGATGCGAAATATTCAACTCCGCATACGATATGTTGGCGTCAGCAGACTTCTTGTGTACTGTTGAATTTACAATTTGGCACCTCAAATTTACAGCAATTGGATTAACAGGGAAGATATAGTCAATTGGAAAATTGATTCCTTAACTATTCAATTTGGTTCTCAAAAACTTGCATGAGATAAAATAATGTAATGTAGGCGAAATAAATGTTAGAGTAAGGCTGAAACAAAAGGGAAAAGATAATGGAGAAAAAGAAGACGAAGAACCACAATACTTTTTAGGTAAAGATATTAATTAAACACATGTAGAAGTTTAACTTTTCCAAACGCACATTCTTTCACTGATGTAGGTTAATAAAAGAACCCATTCCACAGTTAATGCGTAATTGTGCGAGGCTAAAAGATCTGGGGTTCGAAGGTAGTGATGTCCGGTTAATCTTTTGATACATTTATTCATATGCATTACGTATCTTCCCAATTTTTTCAACGAGCAGTATAGTAATGTTTATTCTAATTCATAATTCAGCGCCATTTTGTAATATTATTTCTAATTTATAAAATCTACTTATATATACAGCGTGTCCACATTTAAGTGCGCACTATTGCTAACTTTGTTATCTTTGGAGCTATAAAGTCGGTTAAATGGGCAAACTAGTATAATTTTTAATAGTGGTTTAACAAAAATTCAACTAAAGCGCTTGAACATTACATTTAACAATTTCCTGAGCGTGATGTGCCAGATTGTCGCTACTATTTGAAATTTTATCGAAGATTAAGGAGCAACAACACAGTTTTTATAAAGAAGAGAAGTAGAAATAATCGTATTCTAACAGATCAGACGGAAATAAATGTACTGGCGTATTTTGAGCCATATCATAATAATTCCATAAGGAGTTTGTCCAGAGAATCGGATATATCTTGAAGTACTATCCATAAAATTTTTAAAAAATCATAAATATGTTCCGATTAAATATCGGCCTGTCCAAACTCTACTTCCGGGTGACTATCAAAGACGCTTAAAATTTTCTCAATGATTTATCAGAGGATGTGAAGAAAATCACAATTTCTTTAGACACATTTTGTGAAGTGATGAATCTAATTTTTCTAACCGAGGGATTTTAAATAGAAGAAATAATCATTACTGAAGTGATGGAAACCCATTTGTTGTTGATCCTCGTAATCCTAAACATCGTTATAGTTTCAATGTTTGGTGTGGTGTATTCAGAGCCCGAATTGTGAGAAAATGTATTTACCAAGGTACTTTGTGACGGTATTATTTACGAACAAACGAAAATTGACTTTATTAACTTGAGATTGCCGGATCGGAGAAATTTCCCTATTATGTTGTGCCCTATAAATTCTTCGTGTAGTGTAGAAACCTTTGTTCTAACGATTCTAAATAATCCCATAACCAATCCCGACTACTGGAGCTGCCGGGGATTTTTTTTTAACACTGTTTAATTGCTTAGTTTGTTTACAAATAAACCGTAACAGTCCAAAAATATGCAGCACTAATGACAGAAATATTAGAAGATTTTCTGGATGAAATAAATTTGGCAGATAGACAATTTATTTATTTCCAACAAGATAGAGCGCACGCTCACAATCACTATGACCCACATGAGTTATTAGATAGGTTATTTGGAAATAGATGGATTGGTACAAATGGTCCTGTTCAGTCCTTATATGACACCATTACATTTTTTGTTGTTGGGAAAAGAAAAAAAGGAATGAATAAACAGATTTATGGAATAGTGGATAAACTTCAGGAAAAGGTTAAAAGCTACCCGTAGTGTTCAAATAAGGTTGACTAAATGTGTCGAAAGGGAAGGAGGCGTCTTTGAACATTTAATTTACAAAATCTTCTTGAATAGTTAAAATGTTATTTTGTTGATCTGTTTATTTGGTTTGACTTCATGCAAATAAACAAATAATAAATATTTCCCAAAAACTACTTTATTTTACATTTTTTCATAATAAGGTGCTGAGACTTTTGTGTTTAGGTTGCGATTCTCTTTTAAATAAAAAAAAATATACAGGGTGTTCTATTTGAAAAAAAGGTGTTTCAACCATTATCTGGAGAACACGACCCTCACTTGTTTTTCTGTTTTGAGATTAAAAATTATACTAGTTTGCTTATTTGACCGACTTTGTAGCTTCAAAGATAACATAGCAATAGTACGCACTTAAGTGTGAATACGCTGTATATTTATGCGGTAGTTAAAATAAAAACATATAAATACAGTTTGAGACAGTATGAAATTGTATTTTATATTAATGTCCATAGCTTTTTTCTTTTCGTAAAGAATAAAATTTATTAGTATACAAATTCATATTTTAACATGTTTTGCTATCCATTTTATATTTGGGAAAGCATTGCATTTTACATGAAAACATTATATTTTGAATTCATATTTTTTGTTAAAATTGTCATATTGGCTTTATATTTTAAACCGCTGCGCGTACTTACTTAACATATTCGATCAGTTTTTATCTTTCTTTATATGTTTTCAGATCTGATATCCACCTACTTTCAGTACATACTCAAATTTTCAGAGCGGATTATTTAAGACTACAAATTATAAGATGTCAAACTTACGATGTGTATGTATTAAAACTTGTGCTTTTTTTCGAATGTCTTCACTTAGAAACGATGTTTCTCAGAGCTACAATTGTTATTTAAAACTTAACTGTTTAATAATAGTGTGTTATGCAACCAGCATGTCGTGGGCCGAAGGTGAATTCCCTAATGCCTCGCTAGTGTCTTAATAGCCATCACATGCGAATTGGGTACATGGTTTTTTTCTACGACAGCCAGTACAGTGACTAGAAACACTAATTTTATAATACCACTGTAGGTACTAGTTAACAACTGTAAAATTTTATAAATTTGTCTGACGTTTTGCCGTGGCATATAGTTGATATGTATAAAAAGCAGCAAAAGGCATCTATCGCTTTTGAATTTTGATCTAAAACATTTGATACCAATTTAATGTCGCAATTTTATTGATTCTAAATGTGTTTTGTAATGACGAATCTAAATCGTAATGAATTTCATTACAGTATAGATTGTAAAATTCAAATAAATTAATTAATTAGATCAGAAAAAAGTTTAAATTTGAATTATAAACTTTATTTACATAGTCCTTTTCGTAAGATTCGCTGAAACATCAAGCAATGTAATATCATTCAGTAAAAAGTTCTTTAAGAGGCGCAACCTAATGTTAAATATCGTGCCTTATGGAGAACCCCCACCTTTAATAAAAATGAAACTGTACTTCGTTGACGCCAGCTTATAAAATGCAAACTAGCCTTAATAAAATGTTATCAGCAACGGTATCAGGTTTTGATGATTTATTGCCAGCCAGTCTAAGTTGTAAATAAATGCAATGATTGTAAATACTAATTTCTATTTCAAAAGTGGACTAAGAAATTAACAATTAAAATAATTCATCAAATATTTTTACAACCGGTGTCCTTATGAACTGATTAACACAAGTTATAACATCATATGATACGTTATCACAAAAACGACATCGTTTTTTAAGTAAATCGAAGTTCAAACAATAAAGTTGAAGCTATTTGAAAATCCCTATTTTTTGAAAATCAACAAATTTTGAGGGATCATATCTCAAAGAGTAATTATAAAACAATAAATATTTTATATTATTCTTAAAAGTTTGCATCAAACTAAGCAAAGAATTTATATGTAAAACAAAGTTATTTTAAAATTTCGTAAATCTGGAGGACATGGAAAATAAGTTAAATTTTATGAAATTACCATAAAAACAGCTACAATCTTCTCCTGAACGATCTAAACTTTTGTATATATTTTTCCGAAAATAGGAATTTTAAATAAAAATCGGTTAAATACATTCAGAAAATTAAATTAAATACAACTTATGATAAAAACAGCTTTGGACCCAGTTGGAAAAGATAATGCTACTTAGTTTTTCTTTTGAATCAAGGACTTCGCAAATTGATTCTAAGAAGAAAAAATAACATAAATTCACCGATAAAAGTTATGCTGAGTCAATTGTATTTAATTTTAAATATTCTTTTTAAAATTTTAATTCTCATTAATTACACACAACTTTTAGTACATTGTAATCAAAAAACAAATAGGTCGTTAATGAGTTATTAAATTTGTTTTGTATTTTTGTTTTTGCGCAAAAACTTACAGTTGGATAAATCAAAAATTATAAATTATATGCAATCAATTTTTAAACGGAATAAAGTTAATAAAACACTCGACGAATTTATGTGAATCACTTCAAACGAGTGCATAATTCTTTATCTTATCAATTTGAAATTAAAAAAAACTATAGAAAGATAAGTTAATACACAAAACTATTTCAGTAGGTACATGAAAATAATATTAATTTGCTTTATAATTTCTTGAATTTTGCCGGCACTGCATTTTTCTGTAATTGTTTTCTTTTGTTGTTTATAATTATGTCTGACCTTAAAAAAAATCACTTTTCTACCCGAAGGTGTAAGGTTCTATTACAAACTTAAAATAACAACTAAAGATTTAAACTTAAAACTTAACATGTAACATTTTAACTACAACACTTTTTCTCTTCGTAAACAAAACTTCTCCATCGCTTCTTATTCATTGCTAGTTTTCTTGCTTCCACTATACTTGTATTTTTTTTCTTTTTGAGAGTCGATTTAATGTTTCTATCCCAGGTATTTAGAGGTCTGCCTCTTTGTCTATGGCACTTATCTCTTCATCTCCATCGCTTGAATTTTGCTGTTCAATCTTGGTGTCATAGTCCAACTTTCACTTCCAAATGTTAGAATGGGCAAATAAATGTTTTTAAAAACAACAAGTTTCACTTTTCTTGTTTATCATCGCAGTTTTGAATGCATGGTAGTCATTGCTAATTGTTACTCTAGGTATTTATATGAGTTAACCTGCTCTATACGTACTCCATTTACAGCTACAGTAATATTTTCAGATTTTTTCCCTATTGCCATTATTTTTGTTTTGTCGATGTTGATCTTCATGTTTCTTGTTTTCAATGCTTCCATCCAAATCTTCAAATTATTTTAACTTCGTTTTCGTCTTTCCCAAATATAACCAGGTCACCTGAAAAGGCACATACACTAATATAAACAGGTTCCAGCTTATAATATCCTATATGAACATTTTTTGTTTTACTTCTCGTTTCTTTTATTATTTCATCCATCACGATGTTAAACAATGTAGGGCTCAAAACTTATCCTTGTCTTAGTCCTTCATTGCTAGTAAATTCCTCAGATTCCTGGTTACCAGTTCTCACATACAGTATATTATCCAAGTATAGACTCTTATAAGGCCACTGTTAACATTTTTGCATTACGACTAGCTTCAACGGTTTTTAATTGAACTTTATCAAAAGCTTTTCTAAGTCTATAAAAGGTAAGTAAATAGTTTCGTTTTTTGCTTTGACCTTTTCTATTAGTTGCTTTAACGTAAATAGATGATCGTGAATGCTCCTTCCCTCCACTCTGAGATTGTTCCATCTGATTTTCTGACTCTTCTATTAAACGTTTATTAAGAATTTTTTCATACAACTTTGCTGCGTTACTTAACAGACTGATTCCCCTGTAGTTGGCACAAATACTTTTATCACCTTTTTTGGACAAAGGTAAGATAATTCCTTTTTTCCAATCGTTGGGAACTTTACCTTCATTATAGATACTGTTTATAAGTTTTTTCAAAAACATTACACCATTGTCCCCCAAGCGTTTAAGCATCTCTCCTGTAATTTTGTCGTGTCCTCCTGATTTACCATTTTTTAATTCTTTTATTGCTTCCATTTTTCTATTATAACTATTTCTAAAGGCCTCAAACTGCTGTTATCTGCACGTTTTAATTTGTTTACTCTGAGCAATAATAATCTTTCCACAATTTTTTGCCACTTGCTGGCGCGGTGCACATCTTTCATTGGAAATTTAAAAAAACTTTTGTATCTGTTCTTCTTAGTATTGTTTTTGCAATTCACGTATTCGTACTTAGCCATTGTCACAACAAATCATAATACTTCCAAACACACGCACAAACTCGGAGCTGTTCAACGGTGACGCTAATTCAACGAACGAAGAAAGCAACTAAAAATATTTCGCTGAAAATCGACGGTGGAGCCATCTACAAATCGGTGAAATTGTACGTTACATTTTCCCCATATTCGTTGCGGATCTTTAGTAACTTTATAATTCATGGTAATATTGTTCTTAAAATGTGTTCATGTTTGTTTATTTGTTGTGAAAATCAATATCATTTATCTAACAACTCATGACAATGATACACACGTGAGTTACAAATTACAACACACTAGTGTCATATGATGAAAAATAACTCTATTTTATAACTTTGATTTATATACAATTTATAATACTTAATAAGAATTACTTGAAATTAATTTATTTAAATAAACATTAACATTAAACGAGGATGAATTGCAATTTAAAGATTAAGAAGATGAAAACCTTACATGTTTCCAATGAATGAACTAGAATACTGCATAAGTCACTTGAATTATGGTTGATGAAACATGTTTACGCCTAGTTTATTATGTATGTTTTATATAGTTTCAAGTAATTCTATAAAAAAACACACTAGTTATTGATTTGTTTTTGATGTAAAGTTATGAGAAATAGAATTCTTTATAAAAATAGAGGCCATTGCACTATCACGATTTCATTAAGCTTTGCAACGAATACATCCCAAGTTGGCGTTGACGATAGTTGACAAATTTAAATTTGTGTCAACTTCCCTACTATTCAAGCGTAACAATTCCCCACTAAAATTTGGATAAGCAACTACTTCGCTCTCAGTTCCGTTCTCAGAACACCTTTTGTCTGCATACCGGAATCCGTTTTCCAATCCTGTTAATTATCTTGAGTAGGTATTCTAGAAATAATTACCCGTTAAACAGTGTTGAATTCGCTTATTTGAGACAATTCCATATGACAAGTTCTTCTGTAAAAACTGTTTGGATTCGTTTCGCAGCATTTGCCCTTGGTTGCTCTATAATACTCCGTTTTCTTGGCGTGGACTTGGCTGAACGTCTCGGTAAAGTCTGCAGCACTGAACTGCGATTTCCTTCAAACATTGAACCCAGAAACCTCCCCCGCACGATTAATTATTATATTCCAGCAACAATCGGCTACTCACCAGGTTAAAAGAGGTATCCAAAGACGAACGTTAGTCGTACAAAAACTGCATTTAAAATGTCCAAAGAAAACGAGTTAAAACACTCCGGAAAGGTAAATCAACAAGTAACTTTCTTTGACCTGGGGCAATCTCTGCATCGAAGGGCTAGAAAAGTCATCACCGTACATTGCCCTATATAGTAGGGGCTGAAAAAGGCGTCTTTACTTTACAATTCGGTACATTGGACGTTTTACTTTGTAACGCTCTACCCCTTCGAGCCCCTGCTTCGGTTGCAGATAGATTCGAATGGGCGGAACGAAACAAAATTTATATTTGCAACACAGGTAGCTTCCAGCGAGATTAAATAGTCCAGGGTTTGTTTCATCGGTATATTGAATTATGTACAATGTTCGGGCGATTACAATGGATGTGAATATTTAAAATAAGTTGACGAATTCAAATTGCGCGCCGTTCTTCGGTTGAAAGTGGCGGTATTGGAGGCACGGCCACGCTGTCACTTTTGGTTTTGGAACGTGTTGTAGCGGTATAACGGATTTTGTAACGGCGTTTGCGGACGGAGCGGCCCTTATTTTGGGGTGTCTGTGTAGTCTCTGAAACAGGTAAGGGGTGTAATTATCGGTATTTGCGGAGTAAAACCACAATTGCTGTTTTAGGTTAATCGTCGGTCCGGTAAGGTTCGCCCTTAATTTAGACGGTACGACGGTGTTTATTTGCGGCTTTCTGCGTGTCGGTGCACAACGGTCTTACTAATGTGTCGGAGCCTGGTGCGTGAACGATTTTGGTGCACCCGATGTGGCTTTCGACTGTGGTGTTAGTTATGTTGAATTGTTCTAGCCAGCGGTTAAGAATGCACCTTCTTTTAGATGTTACGGAATCCTCAGCTACTCTAAAAGGGGCTTCAACCGTTTTAACACGAGGATGGGGTGTCGGATTTAAGTCGTACAGGTTAATGCTTTTCGGTGGTTGACGTCGCCTATAAGCAAAGCGGATTATGTATAGGGTGTTACCGAGTGATCGGCCACACGTTAGACAGGGGAAGTTTGTTGGTGTTATCTCGGTTAAGGCAAGAACGGGTTTAGTATCGGTCCCTCCGTTACCGAAGCAATCGGTCACTTTGAGGGTTGCAGGTAAGGGATGGTGTTTAAAGCGGTTTAATGCGTTGGTTTTGTTTTAGGTATATATACACAGCGGTTAGTAATATTTTGCCACAACACGTACCAAATCGAATCAGCCTTTGAAGTGGTCTTTTGTTAGTGAAAATAATGGCTCTGTTTCTCGATCGCGAACGAATTGAATCACCGGGATCTTTGCAGACGCCAGAAGATAAAAGAGTGGATAGTTTAAGTTTAGAATTTAAGGTTCGGTTTGCGGATTACAGTTCGGATTTCTTTCGGAAGGGTATTTGAGCTAGGAATCTCAGAAGAGAAGTCTAGAAGTTAACTCAAGTGAAGTTCTTAGCATCGCGTTCGCTCTTTTAAATGGGGTCTTATCATACAACAAAGAATCACAACGAGTAATGAAACCTCTCTCACTTCGGTGTTGTAGCATCTGTATACGATATGGATAATATCTGTTCTTCTTAAGGATTCGAGATACAACCATTCGACTCAATCCTAATTCATTAGAGATTCTTCTAGTGCTGGTAGTTGGATTTTTTGTGACAGACAATAGAAGACTCAACTCGTTTTCAGTATCATCAAGTATCATCAGTAATCGGCTTCGGTTTTTTTTTTTATTTTTTTGTACCCAACACTATCAGTAGCACAACATCTTCGAAATAGTCTTTCGAATACGTACTTGATTAGGATATTTGTGAGCATATACTTTTGGTACCAAAAGACAATTTTCCAGACATTCTCCAATGCATAGTATTATGTCTGCTTTTTCTTGAAGTGAGTACTGTTTCATTTTTTAAATAGGTATATCAACACTATGTACCGATTTAAATAAGAACAATCAACATAAAGCAATGATTAAAATTAACGTCACATTTGATTGTTTATCCTTAAAAACACTTGTAACAAACCATACATACTAGATTGTGTTGGAAAATTTTATTTCAATGTAAATACATCGTTTATAATCATGAAAGTGTAATTAGCGCAAAAACTACTGCACTTGTATAAGAGAACCCTAATACCATATGAAAATGGATGTTCTATTTGAGATAAGCAAGCAAATCTACTTTGAATATATTTATAATGGCACTTGAATTTTTACTCCAGTGGTTGATAAAGTGATGAGTTATTAGTTGAAAACCAATGAGTTTTTTCATCGATTTTATCTTGCATCGGAGAAGAGTATCTTTAAAAAACCTCACATTTATCGAAAAATCAAAATATGTGAAGAATCGTAATAGCTAGATAAATGGATCCTTGCAAAAACTGGCTCTTTTTTTTTCGTAGAATTCGAAATTGCCATCAAATACAGAGTGTTCCATAAGAAAAAACATAACTTTGATGCGTCACTCGTTTTTGAACCACCCTATATATTTGAAAATATTTTCAGTTTGTAGCTCTTATCAACCTACATGATATTCCGTTTGAATAAATTAGAAATAAAAAAAGAACACCCTCTATAGTATAGAACCCAAACATTCGTCTAAAACCAAAGGGAAAGCGTCTGTGATTTACTTTACTTTCTTTCAGAATAAAACTCTATAGAACAAAAGTTGCTTGAAATTAGTTAATTTATCCATTTACAGGCTTTTTCTTAATGTAATATTTTTCACTCCCGAGAATGGGTGGCATTGCCTCCTTTTTCTTAATTTCTGTTGATTCGCGCTTTCAACTCTCAAGAAAAAGGCATGAGTACTTAGGTGCAAACTTACAAATATTTTAACAATATTATTTAAACATTTTCTACATTTTCAAAAACCGAAAATCCGTTATGAAAGTTGATTGTTTACAATTATTATTTATACACCAAATTCTGATTAGAAGACCCAAAAATAAAATAGTTACAATTTATACTTTTACTATTTCGCGTCGTTTGAAAGCTATAACCGCACTCAAAGCGGTGCGTTAATAGAAATTCGAGTGCGTTTATAGCGCTGGTGTACTTATATTTTTAATGTTGGTAACACTAACACTGAATGTCAGAAATCTACGTACAGTTTACCTAACCTTGATTTTTTCTTGGTCGATTATTTATTTATAAATACAAGTAAACAAACAAAACGATTTAGTTTAATTATGTGACGAAAATGTTCAATTATTATAAATATTAATAAAGTTAATATTGGTGGGCTCCGACGAAAGCATTTGAGAATGCGGAATAATGTTAAATCGGGGACCAGGTAAAAAGTATGACTTGTTAAGATATTTTGTTGAAAATTATTAGTAGGAGTGGTGTTACAATCGGTGGAAGCAGAGGACCATCCAGGCAGGTCACTATTGGTGGGCTCTGATGAAAGCATTTGAGAAACTTGAAGTTTGTTTTTCAAAGACGCGTAACTTTCTGAACCGCAGAGGATTTCCATCCCCCCGTGACGCTTAATTGTTAGTAAATCACAACCCCCCCGATCTGCCAAGTATGTAACACTGGTTCTCCTAAAACAGTGCCCCGTCAAAAGTTCAGGGTTTGCCAATTTCAAGTATTTGGCGACATCCTTTGAAACTCTTCCCATGATGTTAATCCCAATTGGGCTATTCACACATTTGCAATTTCGGTAAGTTAAGAAGATACGCTTATGCGTTGCTGTTGAGGGTCGTAAATTAGCAATTTTTTTTATTAAATCGATCCAACTCGGATTGGTTATGGCAAAGACTCTTGGCACGTTATTTTTTGTTTTAAGGACAGAAACCATTATTGAATCAACTTTATATTTAATGTCGTCTAAACTCATGCTGATTAGTTCCTCGCGCCTTAAAGCGCCACTGTACCCCATTATTAAGTTGATCTGAAATTAACGCTACCTATTCGAAATGAAGCTGTAAATATATATGATACCTACTTTCATTGCCAAGTATGTTTGATCATTCGCTTCTTTGATAAATTTGGTAGTATCTTCTTCTTCCAGGATTTTGCTTTTTTTTGGAGTGTAACCTTCAGAAGAACGTTTAAAAAAAGCTTGCAACTTACTGTATTTCAAAACGTCAATATTTTTGTTTATGCTTAAACAAGCTCTAAGCATAGAATAAATTGTCCACATTGTCGAAGGCTTGTAGTTTTTTCTTTGTAGCTCAAAGTAAGCTAATAAAACGTTCTCCGAACATGCTTGTATTTTATTGGCAACACACCATTCGACAAAAATTTTATATTGTTTTTCGTATTTTAGACTAGACTTACTAGGCAGTAAATTGCCATCAGTATTGCCAGAAACTTCTCGTATTTCTGGAGGAGTACACGAAATCATTTTTAATAAATTTAATTATATTAAATTTTTGAATTCAAAAA
Organism: Abscondita cerata; assembly: GCA_030710515.1. Lineage (NCBI taxonomy): Eukaryota > Metazoa > Arthropoda > Insecta > Coleoptera > Lampyridae > Abscondita > Abscondita cerata. The sequence continues at coordinate 872,831 of JALBCR010002316.1, read as the reverse complement.
TTGTACTTAGTTACTGCCAACTGCCACAAAAATCCCTAAATTTCTCAATTGTAAGTTTTCCAATAAAATGGGTTGTGAAAGGCGCAAAGTATAAAAAATTCTAATTATATTTTGATATTTGCTACGGTTAATTGAAGAAAAGTAAGTTTTGCCGGCAGCCGAAGAGTAGGGCGTGGGTGAGAAAAAGGATCCACCGCTTCTTCAGAACTGTCTTGAATTAATCCGAGGGCGCCATAGTCCTAATGCGTGGATACAAACCTGCTTCCGAACTAAAGAAACAGACGCAACAATCAACCGTAACAAATTAAAGGAGCAATCAATACAATAAAGAGAGAGAGAGACACAAGTAACCTACGAAACGTTATATTTAATAACACACCATAAAAAAAAAGGAACAGGGCACAATTTAAATATATCCCCTTACAACTTAAGTTAATTCTACGAAGCGTATTCGTTCGTACCCATATATATATTCGTACACAAAAGAAGGAAACAATATATAATTAATAGCAAGTTATTAATTTATGTGGTACGCCACTGGCGTTATTTAATCTAACAAGATGGCGACGTGACCCCACCCGTACAATACGAAGGTGTATTTAGTGTTCGCAGTTGCAATATTTAGCGTTAAAAAAGTATCGGAGATTTAGGTGTTTCCCCAAAAAGAGCGCTCTTCCGTGGTATTACACTTCTACTCTAAAATCCCCAAGCAATGGTGGGTAAATGAAGCAAGTTCGCGCCTTTACGGTACACATTCGTTTACAGATTGAGCAAGTATATGCGCCACAACAAGTTAATTAATTATATTGTAGTGAATTAACAGAAAAAAATTATAAATACGTGAACAAATACGTTTCGAGTTCCAAAGATTTAACTGCACTTAAGGTGCCAAGACAAGTTGTACTTATTTAGGTGTTACGCTTGAGACGTTTTCGGTAGCAGTGTGACGTCCCGGAGATGGTTTGTTTTCAGCGTAGAAGTATAACTAGAAAGATCTGACCTTATGTTGTAGATAGAGGTTCACGATGTTGACACACAGGAGGAGATACAGATATGTGGTGTCGGTGCCAGCTGCGGCGACCCCTAATTTCGGTAGGATGTCCCGTACTTCAGCAATCTTAACAGCGAACCCCAAGTATGCGACACACGCAGCGACAAGACAATAACAGGTAGAAAGAGATCCCACGATGAATTTAATCAGCCAGGTAATTGGTTTTGTTTAGGCCAAAAGAACCTTTAAAGCCGAGTAATTTTAATCCCGGAGTACTCGCCTTATCTGAATGCAATCGAGCGACCATTAGAAGAAATTAGTACACGCATCCGTCCTAAGATAAACTTCGGAAAATCGAGTAATCAATCCTTTCCCCAGCACTAGAAAATTTGACGGAATTACGATTAAGCACTCAGATGAAGGCAAATTTGAATTTCACGTAACACGACGTGATGGTGGTTGTTACAAGGCGGAAATTGAAGAAACCGAAAATGTATTGGCCAATTAGGACAACGCGGAAGTTGAATTCTGGGAATTAAATCCCCAAAATTTTCGTTAAGGAGCGAATACGGAGAAATGTCGCGTTTACACCTCGACTCCGTGCATTGGGTGTTGCCTAACTCACAGTGACCGTTACATATTTTATTAATGCTTTTTATAGGAAACCATTTCAGTCTATGTGATAACATTGTTTTGATACTGTATTACACGCAATAAACACACATGAATTCGAAGTTGCGAATTCTGCTGATGAATGGATGATTTAATGGAAACTTATATCCTAAGTCTGTTTCAACACCACATATTCATATGTTGTATTTCCAGTGATCACCATAAACCGAACGAACAAATTATCAATGTATTACATGGTACTACCTACAAACGAACTGCTATATGTTTTTACTGGATTCTGAAATCATATTCTTTTGCAACAACCACAACATTTCTTGTTTATTGCGATTAGATTTGCCAGGCATTTCGATTAATTAATTTTAAGCCTCAGGATAAAATGTCACAATGGACTCTCAGGATATCAAAAAATTTAAGTTTTCGAAATTGTTTGTTGTGCATGCCTGTAATTTTAAAAGATTTCTGGTCCACCATACATAGCAGAAACCAAAAAAAAAAAATTTTCAATATTTAAATTGATGTTTAATGTTGTTTTTATAATGTCTGCGTTTTTCTTTTGGCTATTGTTGTTCCATTTAATAAAAAATTAATGTCCATATTTGTTGATTTTACTTTATATTTTACTATAAATTAGTAGAAACGATATGGAAGCCGAAGTGAGTCAAATCCCGAGGAAAACAACCTTGTAAGGGTGGGATGCTCTTATTCCACTTGAATGAACTTATGGCAACCCAATTATAAGAGATGCTTAAGTTTTTGAACGCCATATCGTTAATTTCTGGTGGAATTTTAAATACTGTATAAATTTACATTCAAAGTTCCACAATCTGACAGTTTGTATTGCCAACCTCAAAATTAAAAAATATCGACATGAATTTTTATTTCAAAATATATTTTATTTATTTTGTAAAAGAGGCGCAAAATAGAAAAATATTGTATGATACTCGTTTATAAGGCATTTTTTCGCACTTAATGTCGCACCAAAATGCTTCTTATAAAACTCGTATCATAATATACTATTTTATAATGTTCATTTTCAATACCTTAAATTGATTATTTATTTATTCATGGTTAGTGTTATTAAGATAATATTAAATAGTCATCTTCAGACACAAGAGATGAACATTAAAAACTAAAATAATTTAGTTAATCGTACCTTAAGAGTCTTCAATACCACGGCTGGAAATAGCAAAATTGCCTCTGCGCTCGTGTCTGTTTATGACTAAACCAAACTCTGTAAAGTTCTAAAATTCAATTTTTTACAAAAAAGAAACTTTATTGCACCTTTATACAGGGTGTCCCAAACAAAGTGGCCTATTAGAGGTTTATGAAGAACTAATCGTATTTAAATTTTGAAAATTTGTAATAATATATTATTTATACTGATCTTTAATTTAAAAATAGTTTCGCTTACATTGTACTTCCGGTTGTGCCGGAAGGCGACATGAACTTCTTTATGTTAAATGGAATAATATGTTTTTATGATATTTTTGTATTTAGCTCCTAATTTAAAACAACTTTTATTAAGGTTTGTAATATCTACTTTTCATAGTTTTGAAATATCGTTAAATATTGGTTTGTAGAATATTTTAAAAAATTCATATTTTTGAATTTTGTTAAGATAAAAATTATATTTGGTTTCCTTATAATAGAAGTTTAGTTTTATTCATTACTGTGATTAAAATATGTTCAGTGTATTCAGGACGTCCACCATTGATTCTCAAAGTAAGCCAACTTCAAATAGTAACAAGTCGATTTTTTTAAATGGAACATACTAAATATGTGGATTCATCAGGTGGATTCAGAAATTTTTTTATGATCGATTGATATAAGCATTATCTGTACTCATCTCATACGGTTTAGAAGTTATTACTTATTTTTATAAAATTTATATTTGATTTTGTAATATCTAGCTAACTATGGAAAAAAACAATGCATTATTGGTAACATGTAATATTGTAATATGGTAAAATAATAAAACAGATCTTCCTCTTCAAACATATTTGACTTGTTGGTACCAAATAGACGGAGCTTCAGGTCATAGTACACATGCTACAACTCAAGAACTAACCGATATGTTTGGTAAGGTGGATGGGTCGTTACGGTCTTTTACGTTGGCCTCCAAGAGTACCAGATCTAACCCCTTGCGATTTTTAATTTTGGGGTAAATTAAAAGATATTGTTTACGCAACTCCCGTAAGTAATTGTGAAGAACTGGTAGGTCAAATAAATTCGGTAGTTAGAAGAATTAATAGAAGTGATATTTGAAGAGCTACTACACAAGAAGTGCTACGAAGACTTCATCTTTGTTGGACGTCATTTTGAACAATTTAATAACTAAGTTTTTTGTAGATATTAACTAATTAAAAATCAATTTTATTATTTGTTTATTTATTTATTCGTATGGTATTTGTAACCTACATTGCTCCTACCGTTAAACATTTTTAATTTTGTCTTGCACCGCTACCTAGATTTTGACTTACTACAAATAAATATCTTGCTACCAATGCATACTTATATTTTTTCCATAGTTAGCTAGATATTACCACATTAAAAACAATTTTTATAAAAATACGTAATAACTTCTAAACAATATGAAATGAGTATAGGTAATGCTTATATCAATCGATCACAAAAAAATTCTGAATCAACCTGTTAAATAATATTTAGTATGTTCTATTTAAAAAAATTGACTGTTGCTATTTGAAGTTGGATTACTTTGAGAATCAATGGTGGATATCCTGAATACACTGACCATATTTTGATCACAGTAATTAATAAAACTAAACTTCTGTTATAAGGAAACCAAATATAATTTTTTTATCGTAACAAAATTCAAAACATGAATTTTTAAAAAATATTCTACAAACCAATATTTTTTTTAAATTTAACGATATTTCAAAACTATGGGAAGTAGATATTACAAACCATAATAAAAGTTGTTTTAAATTAGGAGCTAAATATAAAAATATAAAAACATATCATTCTATTTAAAATAAAGAAGTTGATGTCGACTTTCGGCACAACCGGAAGTGCAATATAAGCGAAACTATTTTACAATTAAAGATCAGTATGAATAATCTATTATCACACATTTTCAAAATTTAAATACCATTAGTTCTCCATAAACGTCTAATAGGCCACTTTGTTTGGGACACCCTGTATAACAACAAGAATAAATTTAAGTTTAAAGTAGTTACAATATAATACATGTAAAACGCCATTTTAAGGTGATTTTTGGATTTTTATCTAGTCTTTATTAAATCATAAATATAAAATCTGTTCCTATAAACAAGTGTTGTAACCCTTTGCACGTGCAAAAATATTTTTTGTTTATGGTTTTCTGTTCTTGATTAGTCAAAAACAGGCACGAGCGCACATGGTGCAACAACAAAAATCCTTAGAATTCCCTGCCGGTAAAGTGTCACCGTCTACGTTCCATTTAGAAACTACCCCTCCTTCCGATTATGCTCACGATGAGAAAATTAAAAGGCACCCTGGCACTCCCACCCGCGAATGCAACAGAAACTATTCGATTGGTATTGAAGACTCTTAAGATTTTAGTAAACAGGAAATAACAATTATATATTTTTTTTAACAAACTTCTAAAATGGTTTGGGTATTTCATTATGTTTAAAAAAACACTTAAACCACCGTTTTAAGTTTATTTTTTTAGGAAAATGTATAAAATTTATATTTACCTTTTAACACTAATTCTAATAATAATAGGTGTACATTATAAAGCAAATCCATGTCGTTAGATACGTTATTTTCGAAAATAGTGTAAGGAATCAGCGTACTATGACATTCGATACGTTATAAATGATATCTTGAACTTTTATAACGTAACGAGGTCTGCTGCAAACTCGCTAGTGTACAGGAAAAAGTATACTTAATGAATTCGCTTGATTACGAGACTCAGTGTCAAATGTTAAGCTACAACTAATTTTATATAGTTAGTTGATTGATAAATTTGGTATATGAGTCAAATGTTACCAGGAATTTGCACTGACATGTCAATAGTTCTACCGTAGTTTTAACTCTGTTCTTTTTATTATTTGTAGAACTATCGTATAGTCATTGTCATAGAAATCACAATAATAAAAATTCCAATTCAACTACGACCCGATATCAACGACAGTACGAAGCAACTAAACAACTCGGGTGAAATCGAGGTAGATTTTTTGGTACCTAACATTTTATTCTCAATTTTCAATCAACGGTTAAACGTTTAGTTGTATGGTATTTATTGTGATTTCATTTATAAATAAAGATCAAATTATATCAAACATAGTTTAAATAGTGGCGATGGTCCATATTAACAATAGCGCCATATATCGTAGTTTTAATTGTTTTAGAAAACTGGTTTGTTGTAAGTCGCTAGAACTACAGTCATCATTGATTTATTATTAATGATACTATACGCAATTTCACCATCGCATTCTGTTCCACTTTTGCATTGCAGACTTACTACTTTATTTCTCAAATAAAACGTATACTTCCATATTCACACATCCGAGCACTGCAAATATGTCGTAGCTGTAATTTTTGTAAAATAATAAATTGTGAACGTATGAAAGTTTTGTTATATATGTATGCACTTTTTATTACTTCTATATATGGTAGAAATAATAATGCAATACATTTATTCTTTTATATTTAACAAAAGCAAAATTTTAGTCAGAAATTTGTATATTTCAGAAGACATTTATGTCATTGTTCTGCATCGATTGCTTGTGAATTTTTAATGCTGTAATTTAAACTGTAGGCACCAGGTTAAAGACTGATTTGCTATGTAGGTCAAATAAAAATAATCACCTTCCTAATTATCCTTCTGATATTAAAATGTGAAATTGTGCGAGCATAAGTGGAATTCTTGATTGTAATTTTGTACCAGAAGAGAAGATGCATGTCTGTACAGTTTCATTTTGTTTAGTGTAGGTAGGATTTCATATTTATATAGATTTTATCTAGAGTAGTGGAAAAGAAAATACAACAGAGTACTCAGACTATATACTAATATATTTTTGTTGATTATTAAAATATAGATGATTAAAATTAAAAAAAAAACTTCTTAATATTTTGAACCAGTTATAAATCATTAACAAATAAAAAGTAAGTATTTTATTTTGTTTAACGAGTTATTTCTACAAAAGAAGTCACGTAAGTAGTGGACATTTTTATAATTTATAATTTTTATAATATACATTATTCTTATTTATCAATATCCACGAAGATATTAATTATTCAGAAAAGTTATTTAAAAAAAGTTAGGAGTAAGAATAACCTAAAGAATTTATTTAGTATATATTTTACTAAAACTTGGCGTTTAACAACTTTTTATAATACAGAGGAGGGGGGGGGGGGAGTTGATTTTAGGCATGATGTTGGAACAGTCAAAATAGATAGTTTTTAGAAGGAGTATATTAAGTTTTTATAGAATCAATTTTTCAAATATAATTGTTTTTATTTTAATTATACATTGTTGAACCAATAAGTAATTATTGAAATAACGTAACCACGTTTATTTTACCCATATTTTCTATAATATCAAGTAAACTGTGGAACAGTGGTTAGTTACGGTTGATTTGTAAACAAACTAAACAATGAGATAACAGTGTTAGAAAAGCTTGCCGGCAGCTTCAGTAGTCGGAAGTGGTCGTGGGCTTATTTAGAATCGTTAGAACGAAGGCTTCTACACTGCACAAAGAATTCATAATGCGCCACCTAGTTTTGCCTATTAGAGGTCTTCTAGAGCCACTAGGAACTCGTAGACATAAGAAACAAATCGTAGGTTGATAGAAATGTGTAACTACAGCGACTAGACTTCAATCACAACTCACATAGAAACACATAGACACAAAAACATAATACGGTTTAGAGAAATGCACAATATTCAGTTACAAAATAATAATAACTCAGGAGGCCGAGTTAAGAATTAAGTAATAATTTAGGCACGATCACCCGAATAGGTAGCTGTCGTAGCTTACTATAAAATTTTGACAGTCTTAGTTCTTAGTACTTAGTTTCCATCGAAGAAAGGAAGACAAGATGGACTCCGAATTGATAACAGTTGCTGGACGTACTCACAATGTACCAGATAACAGTATTATCTTGTATGGTGTCCTTGACAATAAAAGGGACACCAAGGTAGATTCAAATTTCACTTCTGGCGACCTTCACTAATAATATTCAGACCCAGCTTCGTTATGTTAAGTAATTTTCGGGTTATTATCCATACGCCAGCATAACAACCATCAAGAAAGACCCACAGGAAAAAGCGAAGAAAAGGTGTCTGCAATTGATAGAAAACCGCGATAGCGAATGAGTTTTTGAAAACGTAAAAGTATACTCACACACGAAAAGGAGATGGAAACTTATTCCCTTGTTGTAAGAATGCTTTTACTTAGTATATATCGAGGGGTAATTCAATGCCAAAATGTTGTACACCAAAATGCCATAATTCCAAAATGGCACTGAAATTACTGTCAATGCCAAGCAATTCCACAGCACGGACATACAATTCCTCCCAATACCAATAAAAATGCCAAATAATTTTAAAATGCCCAAAAATGGACAAAAATGCCACAAAATTCAAGGTCGTGTTATCGTTATATGAGGTAGAAGGTAAATCTAAGTTATTTAAAGCTTCTTTATGACATGAAACTCCAAGCACTACAGCATCTTGGTTCACATTTGTTTGTGCCTCTTCAATAATGTCGCCTATGTTTAACGAAAAATCGTCCGGTATAAATGTTTTTACCGTTTTTTGACTTTTAGTGTATTCAATCAATTTTAGATAAAAATTCTTTAATGCTAAAATTTATCACTGTCGAGTAAGTTGACGTCAGAGAACGAGCAGCTCTAAATAGGTGTTCACATGTTTGACTACTAAACAGCCTGGGACAAAACAGTGTCATTGTGAAAATTGTCCTTTTGAAAAATTTTTATAAGTTTAATTTACATGTGATCATTTAATTCAACACACAATTACACATTGCTTATAGCAAAATTATTTTGGACAGTATACTCTTTCATACTTCTAATTCAATTTTTCCAAACACCAAAAATAAGTATTGAATACCAGATGTTGTACACGCGGGTTCAAGCTTTCCTTCTATATTTATGAAAGATACAATATTAAAGTTCATAATTTTCTAGTAAATTTGGGTACCTTTATTTTCTGGCTCAATCACTTTTAAGCCACACATTTTTCTTGCAGATTCAAAATTCATTTTGTCTTCAGGAAGAAGGTCAAAAAATGCTTATTTTTGGGCTTTCTTTTAATGTGAATAAATTTTTTATATCTATAAAATAATTTCCTAACGGTAAAATAACACCCTTGTTCTCATCTTTGTTAAAATGTGAACCTGATCTTGAACAAAAGCCACCTCATTTGTTGTCATATCCATGTGATACTATTTATTTCACTGATTTTTGGAATATGTTAAATGTGATTCTATTTTATTGCCTTTAAGAGGCGAGTATATCCATTTGAAGAGAAGTCGAGTATGCGGGTGCCATGTTGAAAACCATTTGACGCATGATATTCCAGTGTTATTGAACATCTTTGTATGTAAATTTATTATTTGTGGTAAAAACAGATAAACAAAAGGAAGGTGCATTGCGATCCAAAGGTGGTGCCATAATAACATAAGCATACTTAGTCGGCTTTCGATTAATTCTAAATATGACTGAATGACCAAAGCGGAAACTGCCGGAAACGCTATGCTATTTGGTAATCCATTTTTTAAGGAAAGTGTAAATTCAATAACTCTATTCGACATCTGGTGATATTTAATATTTCCTATAAATATATTTTTTACAATCTTAAGTATTTAAAAAATAATTTACCTGTGATTCTCGTAGCATTTTCCGAAATCCACACTTGTTTTGGAAAATTTATGTCGTCCAAAAATGTTTTCAAACCATTAAATTCCTCTTCTATATAAGAAAAACTTTTTAATTTCGTCGTGATAGAAATTTCTGTTTGCAAGTCCTGTGTTAGTTTTCGCCATTTGTAGAAGCCGAGTTAAAAAATTGTTGTGTGTTAAAGCTTCTAGATGTAATGGCATTTCCCTATCAAAAATTGAAATTGTTTCATTCAACTGATGAGCTACTTCCCGGTTGTTGTCAATAGAAACGGTAACTTTTTCAAGTAAAGGAAAAAAGTTTGTGATTAATGTTTGATCTTCAGAAATGTTTTCTCTCACCCTTCTAACACGTTCGCCGAGAGAATATTTGAAATATAACCATTTACTTTCATTTCTCAGTTTAACATTATAATCATCACCTTTTTGGGAAGAATTTTGGGAAGAATTAACAGGTGGTAAAAGTGAAGTTGAAAGGAGTTCTGTTTTTCAATCGTTCTTATACCTTTATCTTCAACAGCTACTTCGGATAAAGATTTCTTTAAATTTGATCGATTAAGTATAACAATTTCTTCTTGTATATTCACACAATTTTTGTTTTTCTGGGCATTGCTGGAAGGCTGATGCTGCATTTCCGTGGTAAAACTAGCAATTTTTGATTGGTTTTAACTTTTATTAAGCTGAATACCTTTTCCTTTTTCGATATGTTTTGTTAAAAAGTGGGTCTGAAAATTAGATAGTATCCATCTTTTTGTTCCAGATTCTTTCCTAGAAATCTGCCTTAGAATATAAGACCACCCGCAAAAACAAGTTATAGTGCACTTTAATTCTTCTGTTAAAGTGACAGTCGTTAAAACTGTTAAAAATTTATAGAAGACCACTGTTCTTGGCGGCATTTCCTTATTCCCAGCTTCTCAAAATCTTAAAAATTATTGAATTTTCTTGTGATAAGTATATAGGATTTGTAACAGTACATTCTTTTTCAATTACTCGTCTGGAGACATTTGGATCTATATGTTGGGCATTTTCTATATTTCTCTTGTTTTTAATCAAATTGATGAGATTTGTTTGTTAATAATTTCAGTCATGGTAGATGCATCTACCATTTGTTTATTTTGATTCTTAAAAAAGTTTTGTATGAGTATAGAGATGTATATTGAAAAGATTTTCCTTCTGTAAAATTGGCGAAAACAATATTCCAGGATCGTACTCAGGACAACTGGACCCCTTTAAGGAAGGTGAATGTAAAAGAATCAACACACTTGTTACTGGTGGAGGCGACGTTTCGCACCCTAGTGTGGGTGCTTCTTCTAAGCCACTATTTATTGCAAACAAAACAAACAATAATAATTACATTGCTATAAAATTTTACATAAGGTAATGGTGTACGTAAACATATGAAGAACATAACTGTTAAAAGGGTTGACTAACAAGTACAGATAATGAAAATCACGAACAATACACATAAACTGTAAAAAGTCACATTTTTTTTTTTTGAAATTAATTCATATGAACTAGTCATAAAACGTCACAACTTAATTATAAATTATTTTGTCTAATAATACTTGGAAGAAAAAACCAATTGAAAATTACAAAATCGAAGAAAAAACTTACGTGCCAGATTAAATGGGTCTTGTAATGAAAGTTGTAAGTTTAGAACACATTCTTTTGTTAGAATTTGGTTTTATCGCTCATTTAAATAAAACACAAACAAGCAATCACACCGTACAGTTTGGAAACAAATGTATGAGGTTCATATATTTTCGATGCCCACTAACGACTTGTATTTTTTGTGGATTTTTAGCAAACAATCTTGTATAAAAATGGACATGGTCTCTCGTCTCTAGAATATCGGAAAGTTCGTTTCTAGAAAAATTTTCTATTGCATCGATGTCCTTAGTACTTATTGACTTTATTAATATACAGGGTGGGGCACTACCAACGTATTATTCTATAGCATTAAAACGACAAATAATGTTAGAAATTTTAAAGCATACATATGTCAAGATTATTTGAAACCACAATTTAAAAATGTTTTGGATTGTACAGGGTGCTCTAGAAACACGTACTATATCAAAGTTGGGTTATTTTAAATAGATCACCCTGAATTTTTTTTTTATTTTTAAATTGTACGATAAAAAATAATGTATGTTCTTTTACATGTCCCTATACCTACTTACTTTCGTTTCTAAAATAGCAATTTTTAAAATATCTCGAACACCCTGTATGTGAGTCGTACCCAGCAACTAGCAAAAAGTTCTTTAGATATACTGGGATTTTAATATTGAGAGATTCCTCGATGTTCCGAAAACATTCGTAATTGAAGTTATCCATATTTAGTCAAACTGAAATTCTTATAAACAAACTTAATTGTAACAAAATAATAAACCAACTACCTAAATATTTTCGGTAAATACAAAGTTTGAATAATTCAATTTGTTTGTAGGTACACAAGTACGATATTTAAACGTTATTTTATTAAGTTACAACTAAAAAGTAAAACGGCGTGCCACACCTTTTCGTTCGGCAGGTAACCGTGATTCTCCGAAATAACGATAATGTCTCTTATGTGGGTCGAAATGAAGTGCAGGATGATTGGCAAATGTTAACGACAACACATTTTGCTTTATCATTTTATGAATAAAATATTCTTAAAAGATAAAGGACTCTATTCGATCTATTAGTCTTGGACTGACCGGTCGTGGGGTTCATGTCAAAATAAATAAATAACAATGTTATTTCAGACGGGTAAATCTCCTGAAGAAATTTTAACCTCACTTTTCTTAACAACTGCCACAACAGTACTTACCTTTTGGTTTTATAAGTTTGTCGATTGGCCTTTGGAGATATATTTTGCACAGCAAAAGCAACGAAAAATACAATTCACTTTCATTAACACGATAATATCGTTTTCTTTTGTAATTAAGTAGTACTCAAGAGCTTCAATGACAAAAAAGTACGCACAGCGCTTGCCTATTTTGTTATGATGAAAAATGCCACTACGATGTAAATTCCGTAAAATGCCACAAAAATTCCATTGAATGCCATCAAATGCCATCCTATTCCACGCCCATCAAATGCCATCCAATTCCACGCAATGCTACAATTAATACATATGTAGCTGTTCGAATTTAAGATGGCGTTCATGTAGCACCTTCAACAGACATGTCAAGAAGAAGGAAATGCGTCTTTTCGACCACATAATAGGAAAAAAGTCATTAGAAGAATTGGAAGAGTTTCTTCCCCACCGCATAAATGTAAACGCAGTTGTCTATACTCTAGGGAGGAATTGATCCACAAATCAATTTTTAATTACGAATTTTCGTTTGTACGTAAATGATACCGTCACAGGTTATTTTAAATTAGATATTCTGTTTATTGACCAATCACTTGTTTAATATTATCTATTTATTTATTTATTTAATCGTATGGTACATTTTAAATATTGTATTGTGATGTAAGTGTTATGTATGGTGCCCCAGAAGATCAGTATAAACCTGTACAGTGTGGTGACGAAACCGCGTGCAATTGTGGATTGGTTCGTTTTGGCAAAGCATTTACTTCAAGGTTTAGGAAAACCACTAAAACCTAAACATGCCAACCCTTACCCACCCTAGTATTCACATGTAATAATATTAATTAAGTATGTAATGTGATTGTGTTTTGTGAAATTGTGTTAAACATTTTTTCCAAATTATCCGGGAGGGTCTTGATGACCAGGTCCGAAACCAAAGTGGTGATCCTCAGGAACAACATGTTTTTCTTGTTGACCATGGAATACTGTAAGGTACTGATCACCTTACATATTTTATATTTAAAAAAATTATTGGAATAATTTTAGTTTAAAAATTATTATCTTCGGAACTGTCAACGTCCGTGTCACAAGTAACATATGTCTAAACTAGGAATGCTTAAATCTACTCAAAACTGCAATAAATGTAAGTAATGCCATTAAAAAAAATTATCAATAGCGTCATTGCAAAAGTAGAGAGAATACAAAATTAATTTGAATTTTAGAAAATATGCGCTTTAAAAAAACAAAATTAACCTGTACGAGGATTTTTGCCGTAAACGATCTGGAACTTATACATATCAATTGTTCCAGACTAAAGCTTCGCACTGTATATGTCATACACAGCTGCGCGTTTGCTCTCGGCATTCTCGCAGAATTCTCACAGGTAACATTAGTTACGTTCTCACTGTATGTAATCGCTACTAGAAATATTTATTTATGTATTCGTAAATCCTCAAGAGTTCATATTTAGCCTGAAAATAATTATTTGTATTACTAGGCCAGAAACTGACCTAGCGAATGCGAGAATGATTTGCAGGCCGAGGGTTTACCTGTGCATAAAAATAATACACTATTTAAATTTGATAACGACGATTTGTAAAACAACATAATCATTAAAAAATATAGACTTTGAAGTATGTTCCGTTCAAGTTTTATAGACATGTCAAATATTATTGAAATTATACGTATTTAAACCTAAAAATTGTACGTTTCAACAAAGTGTTAAAAAATTCTAAATGAAAGGTTAATATATTTCCCACATTGTAAACGAGTCCAGTTTGGTTTTAATAAGATGAAAATGTAGGAATTAGAAAAAGAAGTTTGCAAGAGAAATGGTCATTTTATTTGTAAAAATAACATCAACCTACAAAGCTTAATTTCAAAGTTAATTTTAAATATGAAAAAAACTTCAATTCTTTATAAAGATGTTAATCACTAAAAATTTATGATTTCTGATAAAAGATGTTGATTTAGTAATTATCAGTATTATATTTCTTTCTGATATTATTAATCAAAGAGTGAATGATTGAAATATCAAGAGATCTATAGCGCGTTGCGCATGCGCAGTAGACAAAAATGAAAATCGGCTGTATTTTTGTTACAAATTGGGGTATTAATAGTTATTTAACAAACGAGTGTATTAATAAGGGCGATTAACAATCGAGATATTTTAACGCGTGAGCGTCGCTGACGCGTGAATGTTTGAGATTGTTAATTGCCGGCGCCGTTTAATTCAAGAGTTAGGTACACAACTTTTCCGTTGACCGTACTTTGTAATTTTAATAAAATTATAATTTAATAATTTTAGAAAAGGTATGCTATTGTAAACGCACTTTTAGAAAGTACCGTTTTGTGAACTCACACAATTTGTGAATTATATAACACAACCTAACTTCATTGTTTCTACTTTTTTGTGAGCTTTGCTTTTGATCATTCTTTACCTTTTCATCTTTTGTATGGCTATTTGCCAATAGTATTTTAATTAAGTTCACTAACACTAAGTCGATCGAGAATTAAGATACTTAATTCCAATTGTTGCGTCGAAATACAATAGTTTTATCACACCGAAACGACGTTTATTAAATTTTTTGTGAGAACGGATTCGTGCTTAATCAAAATAATCATGCTCGTGTTCAATAGTGGCAATGGTTTTGCATTTTTATCGAAGATATATTAGGTTAAGATTCTTTTACGATGAAGCTTGGTTTTGTTAATTCACACAACATGTGTATGTACGGTTTATAAAAAAAAAACGTTTTGTTAAAGGTGGTTCTACTACACTTCCAATAGATATTTTTAGGAGTCGGAATGTTTTACATTTTTTTATAGTTTCTATTTTCTCTTACAGCGCTGCTTGAAGAATTTAACTTTTGAACAATGAGTAAACAATGTTGAAGAATTGCATGAGACAATAGTTTGTAAAACAAATGAGCTGATAACCTTTAAATATTATTAAGTGTTATCATCGGAATGTTTCGCACACTACAAAAATGTCTCAAAGTTTGTGTGAACAATTGAAGATTTATTACAACTGTAAATTAATGTCGATTTGTTATTATTAAAATTTGCTTTGCTACAAATTATAACAGATTTCTTATCTATATTTTCGTATTGTAGTTGATTCATAGATAAAATGGCAACTTGATGTACAGCATATGTATGCTTGTTGCCTATACTAAAATCGTTTATTAATAGGTGTTTTTGTTTATATTAATGTAACTCATAAATGCACGGTCGACGGAAAAAAAGTTTAAATTTAAACAATTAAAATTGTAAAATTTGCAATGTTTTTGAATCGCAGCTCATATCACTTGCAGAAAGTTTTTTAATCTGATAGAATATGTTTTTAACTACGTAATTTTAGAATTTCATAGACTCCTTAATTTCGTATGACCCAAATGTGTTCATTGATTGGGCTACAAGTTTATTTTTCGTTTAATATTGTTAAAAACACTATGGAACACTTCAGGTGTAATGTTGTGAATAGCTTTTGAAAAACTATTATGAGAGCTAACATATCCACTAAGATGAGAGCATGCTTAATCACTAAAAAATGTTAAGTGTAACACATCATCATGGTTTAAGACTTTGTTAAACCATTGACAATAGTGTACGACTTCAAAAATTAGGAGCAGTAATTCTTGTGTTACACCCATTTTGATTTTCTTGTAAGCTTTCTGAGATATACCAAGCGATAAATTTGTTTCATTAGATAATAAATGTCATAGAGAATTCTTAGGACCCATTTCTGTTCTCTGACGAATATCTTTGACAACTTCTTTAGTCAAAGCAGTAGGGCCGCCTGTTGATCTACCTGTACTAGAATACCTTTCGACTATACGACGATGTTGAACAAACAAATCGTAACGAAACACTTCAACGGAAAACTGTTTTAGAAACGAGTAAATTATTTTTGGCCTCCTGACGTGTAAACGTCAAATTAACATTGAAACTACAAACCCTAAAACGTCATGATTACGTACAGTGCACGCACAGCGTGCGTAAAAATTACCCAAATTGTCCGCCGTTAAAGTACATTAGTCAATAAAAATCTTTTTATAAAACAAAAATATGTTTACTAAATCAACAATTACACAACTTTTTTTAGTTTTATGTAAATGATTAGCGCCATCTTGTGTATTCTGAATTACAGTTCACTTTATGACCAATATTGGCAATTGACAGCAAAATATTTGTTAATTTTTGATTTTTACTATTTAAAAATTGTCGGCCAAAAAATTTAATACAAATCTTGTGCGTTAAATTATTTCAAATTTATTTCTTGCTGTAGAATTTAATTTTCCGCACGCGAATGTAAATAACTATTTTGTACTTATATCCTAAAATTACTGATTTCCCGGTCATTCTTAATTCACGGGAAGTGCCATTTCCCGCACCACGGTGTTTTTTAGTTTCAGAGAGAATAGGGAAATTTTTGTTAGGTTGGTATTAGTTGACAACGCTAAGCAAATTGTCAAGCAATCGGCGGGACATTGCTATCAACTCAAATTTCTTGTAAACACAAAAACTAAGCAACTGTGAATTTAATTATTTATGAATTATTACTACAAAAAATATTACAAAAATTATATACTTGGCTTTTCTAGAAGAAATTTATCATCCTGAACTCGTTAGGTACATAACTATTTCACTTACCAATAAAAACACAGCTTTAAAAATGACAATAAAATTGCCCCTACACCAAAAACCTTTTGGTAATGAATACCTTAAATACTAACAATTTATGAACTCATGGTATAAAAAACTATATCACATCGACGCATAACTTAATTTTGATATTTAAAATTATAGTGAGTTTCCATTAAAAAAATAGGGCATTTTAGTTATAAACACGTGCTACTTTAAATTTACATTTAAAAAAAGTGACACTAACTATAAGGAAATCTAAGACAATTTGTTACAAAATCACTTTCTGAGTTTAAATTTGAAAAAAGTACAGGATGTTTCGTTTAAAATTGAGCGAAAGTCTGTTATTGGTAGTTTGCATTATAAAAGACTAGTATCTATTTTTATAAGCACCCCCAAAATTTTAAAAGTACCCAAATAGGAAACACTAAAATAATTTATACACGCCTTACATGGTAAGTTCTGTATACAGTGAGGAGACTATTTTCATTGTTTTGCTATGAAAATTCGGGACCAAGACAAAAGGTCACTAATTTAAAATTATCACGGATGAAGCAATTTCATATTTAATTACAAACAAAAGTAAAAGAAACATTAAAGAACTTTTTGTTGTTAAAAATTGATTAAATTGAATGTTTAAACTAAGCTTCATTTTACTTCTGACAGAAGTGAACTGCATGGTACCCGCGCATCCAATTTCTAAGTAAATCAAATCCGTAACACAAAAAATTAAACACGTCCACCCGTATATTTTTATGTTAATTAATTAAAAGAAAATGAATTTTGTTTTGCTTAAACAATTACGTCAAGCGTATGTTGATTTTGTAATTATACGTGGGTAAAATAAATTTATAATTAAGTAAGAATCTGCACCAAAAAAAATATACATATTTTCAAGTTAATTTATTTGCCTGAAATGTCATGATGTGCAAATAAAAAGTGGTCTTGTTACGGTTACTTGCGTCTTTTTCAGCTCGAACAAATTTTACTCATTAATTAATGTAATGCTCATGTCTTGTGTTCCGAATAGTACTGCCTCTTGTAAATACGTTGTTGTATAATAAGAAATGATGTTTGCTTTTTTATTACAGATTTTCCTCGTTTACATTTTTTTGCCAAACTCGCATCCACTAATAACTAAAAATAAACATGTAGTTATAGAATATCAAGGTTATAACAACATTTGAAAATTCACATTATCGGAATGCATAAAAATTCAATTTTCTCAAATTTTATGTTTTTTTTTCATTCGTTTTTTTGACTCAATTCATTTGTTCATCCAAAGTTCAGTCTTAACTATTAAAAGCTTTTTGGGCCTTTTCTGTTAATATCGAATTGACCTACGCATTAAGTAGATTTCATACGCTGTAAGTTTAATCATTCTATTTTAATACCATCTCGTTAAATTTTCCTTTGTATGAATGTTAATAAATTGATGCATAACAGTAACTAACGAATTATACACAATTTAGTACTAACAATTCTACCTGGACGGCTTAATGCAGGTATGTTCTTTGACCTCCTCATGCAAGTCCAGGTGACGCTAGCATAGTTTTTTGAAATTTTCTTCAGTAATATGAATTCGACAGTACGCTCTACATTCTTAGGTACGGATACTGATATTAAGTATCCTGATTTGCGAAATTATTTATCATAAATAAATAGAAGCTGTATCATTCTATATTGACGTTACAACATATCGATTTTAATTATTCAGTTAGTTCTTTTTTCCACTACTAGCTGTGAAGTGGACAATTATTGCGTCTCCTAGCTAACTGAGAAGTTGAATTTTTCTATTAGTGGTTAATAAATTTTTCTATTGTTGACCTAGGTTAATAATGGACAAATTCAAATTTTTTGAGAATCTAAGAATAGTTGTTTAACAAAAACGAGTGAAACATAGTTTTGTATAACGTATTTGCTGCTTAAAATTATCTAACACGATAAAATTATTTGAATAAAAAAATGCCATTAGTTTAAAATTCGCGCCCCCACCCTATACCCGCAAATACATAACCTGAATTTATTTGTTTATTAAATATGATGGTAGAATCAGTTCTTTCAGGTTTCCCAAAGAAGATTTAACCAGGCGAGTTAAGTTACATGAAGAATTTTAAGTAAATTACAAACATTTTGTTGCTTGTCATTCCTAAATGAATTATAAGTGTCAATTTCCGAAACCTAATATTAAAATGATGCAAGGTATATTGGCGAAGCAATAAATGCCCGTCAACATCTCTAGGTATACCAAAACTACTCAAGCTTGCAACTCAAATATTCTTAGGTAAAGAAAATTACGGAAGAACATTCTTAAATTTCAAAATTTCACGTTGCGTGAAAAGAAAGCACTTCAATTGAACTGGACATCTCCCAACGATTACTTCCCGAAAGCAGAGCACAAATTGTGACAGCCCAAGTGGACTTCCCGGAAAAAATGCCAGAAAACTAATATTTTTGAAAAATTGTTATTTTCTTTTGAAAATTTGCACAAAGACGTATAATCTAATTCGAGACAACTTTTTTCTTATGCATTTTTCAATATCTTGTCATCTAACCTCACTTTTTACATATTTAAGGGATATTTTTTAAATTTGCCGCCATGACAATGGTCACATGACATTTTTCAAAGTGTTTTTTTTGTCATTCAATATGCTAAAATTATTTGCCGAAAGAAATTTTCGAATATCTCAATTACAAAAATTTTTCCCATTTGTTGTAAACTCTTTGCCGGTCACTGTATAACTGCTTTTACATACCTGTCGACAAAATTGCTTAATTTATATTGTAAGTTTAGAGAGATAGAAATCTATGAAGATTTCATGATTACAAAAAATGATGAATGGGTCAAGCATCATTAAAGTTAGGTTTAGTGAAAAGAGTAGATAGTAATAAAGTAACCGAAAATTCCGATAATAAAAAGAAATTTATGAGGCAAAATCCCGACATATTTTCACGATCTGGAAAATTTCCTGGTGAATACTTAATTGCGGTTTCTGAAAAACTCCAGCTGGTGTGTCACCCACTAATTAAAATACCAAACGTAATTAGAAATGCATTTAAAAACTAATTAGACAGGCTAGTCGTAAGAAAAGCTGTGTAAAAAAAGTATAAATAGGATTGTTATCGTCCAAAAACAGAATTTTAAAAAACATCTCTGTCTTGATCCTCCAGATGTCAACAAACATTTGTAAGGAAACCTAGATTAGTTACAACTCCAGAGGAAATTTGTTGTAGGGGGCGCCACGTGAATGATTCCTGATGATGAAATCGACTGGTAACTTTTTTTGAGAAAATTTTTTGGTGATTTTGATTAAAGAATATGACGTAAACGTCATTTCTTCACAATATTGGCACTTTTATTTAAATACGATAATTTTATCTGTTTCGAGAAAAACTCAGTAGAACAATTCGTAGTGTCAGAAGGGGATTTCAAATATTACTTCATTTATTAAGGGTACGTTTTGGACTGTCAGTAATTATGCTTCTCTGTAGATTTTGATAAGAATTGATAAATTTACAGTGAAATTATTAACAAAAAATTAAGAAAAAACATTTTTATCTAACGCCTTGTATCTTTTTCCACGGCAATATTTTATTAAGGAATATTGTGTCTTATGGTCATATCTTGGTCTAAATAGTTATGAATCACCCTGTATAGGTATTTAGTTTTACCTTACGGTTTATCGAATTCACAGGATCTTTTTGAACAAACACTTGAGCAAAATTTCGGCGATTATTAATAATTTTTAACTCAATCTTAACATCTCTGATGTCTTGGGTACTGTTTTAATTAAAATATTAAATTAGTTTACCAACAATTTATTTCATCCATAGCATATCTTTAATATTTACATCCAAATACATAACCTAATGCAAAATTCTTTTTTAACAAACTCAAATTTTTATTACTTGCAAGCATTTAACATAAATCTACGAAATTATTTTATTTGTATTTAACATTGAACATTAATTATTTACAAATTTAGTAAGACTAACCTTTGCATTTGTCGAAATTCAAACTAGTTTCGCACATTGCATCCATCTTCTTTTTCAGCTTTCCAATTGTTTATAACAATTCTACAATGCAGGAATTCAATTTGTTCACTTTTTAGTGATTTGCCTTTAATTTATTGCACACATTCATTTGAAATTTGTTACCGTTTTATTTTCTGAATGTAGGCTGAAAATAAAATTCCTTTTGTTTTCTAGACGAACAGCGGACATATTCTTTCTTCCGTACGGGTGGTTTAACGTGCATCTTAAAATTGAAATTTACACAGAAACAATAATAGTAATAATAATAGTAATTTATTGATACACATATATAATACATGTGAACAACGGTTACCATTCAGTTAGATACATCAAATGCATCGTACTGTTCTCCCATGGAAACCACAATATGTAAATGTAATACAAATAATATAGAAAATATGAGCATTGAAAACAAAATTATACTATTATTAAAATATAAAAGATAACATAAAATTGTATATTAAGTATTCTTACTAATAAATGTGTGTTACAAGATTTCCAATACAAATTATTGGTTAAGTTTAAATCCAGTTAAATTCACCCACGTTGCTTGACCTTATGAAATCGCCGTGTGTAAGTGATATGTGCACGCAGAGTCTTCTTAGTAGCCAATCCTCAATTAGAACGTTAACATTAATTTTGGTGTAACTAAAGCTTACCTGAAGTCCGGCACATTCATTGCGAGCTTTACTTATTATTAAGCAAAGCTACTGCTAACGTACGTGAATATATGCGACAGTCTCTCTATTTCTGTCACACTTACCTATTACTGTAAGATTTGTTTGTTGTTTTATTGAATTGCTCGTCTTTCTCATTTGTTGTGTTTGATCTAGCGTATTAGGGTTTTATTAAAACCTGTTGTTCTCCTGTTGGTCGGTTTTAATTATTTCTTTTACCCAGCAGGTGGTGCCTTGTTAGACAGCAGTTTAATTTCATAGAACTCTTTCAGGACCCCCCACTCTACGACGAAGCCGGACGCCGCTGCTCTAACTATTAGAAATACTTTATCCTCCACGAACTTAGTGCGCTACATCGATCCGTATTCCCTTTGGTTGTTTCTTTTTTTTTTAAGTTGTTCCTCTAAAGCCGTCGTTAGTTGTAAACCTCAACTATTACAAATTGCATAACGTCGGATTAATAACACTTCACTTCAACGTTTAATACATTTTTAATGTTACAAATTCGACTTTCAGTTACCATGGTTAAGTTTCCAATGTTAATATTTTTACATTTGAATTTTGAATGCTCGCGTTTTTGATTTAACGTCTTAACACTTCAACATTTTTACATCGAATGTCTTTACGTCTCAACCATAACTCTCCCTTCTGTCTTCCTGTTTTCATTTTGCCTTTCAAAACGTTCACACACAAAAATCACTGAGTTTGTTTTCTAAGTATCGCTGTTATCTTACTTCGCGATCCCGTCTGTGGGTAATTTAATACAAATACGTGATATTTTGTCCAATTCAATCGGACATTTCACAAACAATTTTTATCTCTAGACTGTTGATATAGTGTTTTTGTTCACACTCACAGATAACAAACTTAAATTCTATTTACGATTACTACACAAAGTCTATTCGCTATTTAAAGGAAAAGGCTTTGTCTACAAAAATATAAACAAGAACTGCACTATTGGTGATAAAAGCATAAAACTTGCCGAGATGATAGAGCTGATCAACCTAAGTAAAAAACCGTTGAGAGGCCTAAAATCTTCATTATGAACAAAATGGCTTAAGAAACATTTTACGAACGCGTAACCCGTAAATTAACAAATTCTCGACAATTATATCTTTGGTGATATTTATTCAATGTATATCCATGATTTAAATAATAATTAAAAATTAAAAATTGGTTTATAAATAACAACATGGCGGCTTTAGAAAGTTATCTTATAACATGTACTCTGATAATATACAGATTAACAAAAACTTTGATTTGTAAATATTGGTTCATAAATAACAAAATGGCATATGTTTAAAGTTAGGCCTAGCATTAAAAATACGGGGATTATTTGCAGGCGATTTTTCAAAATAACTTAAACTTAAGAGTTTTTAATGTTTTTAATATAAACCTGTTCACATTTCGATTTATTAATTAAATTTATTTTATTAATATATTAATTAATTATAAATTTAATATTTAATTAATTATTAATAATTTTATTAATAAACGCGTAATTTATAGCGGTTTATAGTCTGGCTGATCCATTACTTTCCGGATACGTCCAACTGGGGTGATGAAACCCTTTGCCGATTTTGCGAAGGCGGGATTTATTCCTTGTATATCATCTCAGCTCAAGCGTGTCTTGCGGGTTGAAGTAGTTTTTGACACCTACGTACCAAATTCATTAAGTCGTTTGCGCGGCATAAACGGGGAAGTAGAATTTTGACACGAGTAACGTCACTGCCCAAGAAATGGATCAAGTTCTTCGGGTGTAATGAGAACAAAGAACAACTGTTTCTGTTTTCTAAGTGTTTACGTAAAGGAAATCGACACTGAGGAAGGTTGTGGTATTTCAACAGTTGGTGAAAATGGTGTTACCAACTCTAGCATTAGTCTTTTATTTGTAAGTCCATCTAACCATGAAGATGCTGACACAAGACTATTCTTGGATGCCCAAGTCACCAGCAGCCAGTCTTGTTTACGAATTTTAATCAGTAGACTCTGATGTGCAATGTACTTCCATGTGCCAATGTCAAGGAAACTGAAAATTAGAGCAGGGTTAACCAGGTTATTTAAATTCAAAAGTTTTCCAAATAGTTTTCTTCAAAATAATCAAATTAGAATAATTCTCATATTGCAAGTACGCCTAACTTTTAAACACATGCCATTTTGTTATTACTGGAACATTTTTTACAAATGAAATTTTTATTAACCTATATAACACGCTGAGTACATATTATAAGATAAGATATTTCTGTAAGTATGTTATTTTATAAGCTACATTGTTTTTCCTAAATTTTTGTTAGGCCTAACTTTCTAAAGCCGCCAAATTATTATT
Organism: Abscondita cerata; assembly: GCA_030710515.1. Taxonomy (NCBI): domain Eukaryota; kingdom Metazoa; phylum Arthropoda; class Insecta; order Coleoptera; family Lampyridae; genus Abscondita; species Abscondita cerata. The sequence continues at coordinate 848,860 of JALBCR010002316.1, read as the reverse complement.
TAGAAATTCATTTTTAATTTTTAAGTGTTATTTGAATCAGGAATATGTATTGAATAAATATTAGTAGATAAATAATGGCCGAGAATTTGTAAATTTACGAGTTATATGCGTTTTAATTTTTTCTTAAACCTAATTTTAAAACGACGCCATTTTGTTCCTAATTAACATTTTTTATGCCTCCAAATGATTTTTACTCAGAACGGTATAGCACGCAATTCTTGCAAGTTTGATGCTTTTATCACAAATAGCGCCGTTTTTCCCGAAATCTACTCCACTAATACCTAAACCAATTGTTCAATGAAATATTTTACAATTAACACAGAAATTATAACAAAAATAAGCACTGGAAAACTAAATCAGTAAAGTTAAGTTGTTCACTTCTCTAAAGAAACAATAAGTTTAATTAAACAAAAAAATCATTCACCGTAAGTGGAAAAACAAATTGGACTATCTCACTTTCAGCATTGAATATAGGAGTTAGTCAGTTGCGCGGTAGATCTAAATTTCTGGCCTCTCGCGAGAACAAAAGTATATTAAAAAAACTGAGTTTAATATTTCCTCTAAATATTGATTCTATCCAGTTGATAGAATTAGACGTTTTTGATGCATTGTTATCAATAAATACTAATAAAGGTCCTAGACCTGACAGAATACCATCAGCATTTATTAAAAATTGTTCAACGTACTTTTAGCATTGTCGCTTATGTTAACCTTTAATTCTTATTTATCAATCGGCACCTTTCTTAGGGCCGGTTGTTCAAGACGAGTTTAAGGGCGCTTTACTGTAAAACGGGAAGAAAGTGGTGTTGTACAGCAGAAGCTTAAGTGTAAACGTTGGTTTAACTCTGGGTTTTATAAAACGGTCTTAGTTGATCGTTTAAGTATGGTTTATTATTGTAGTGGCGGCATAACCTCAAACGTCATATTTATTTTGGTCATTGATTGGCGTGTACAAAGATATTCTAATGGAATATTATAACGATCTTACTGATGACGATGACTTTTTGGAGTTGGTAGAGGTGGTGTTGCTTCCTAAAGCTCCAAGGCAGTACCAACAACGTCCCAACCAATTTGAAGAATGGGACGAACAACAATTTAAAGCAAGATTTCGAGTATCCAAAGCTGTTGTGAATATGATAACCGAAGAAATTGCTCCTCAGATACAAAATAATACCGAGAGGTGTGCGTAATTATTGGTACTTCACTGAATTTTAAATTTATTTGCTATTTATTTCTATTGTACAGGAATCATGCTTTGACTCCTTCGGAAATGGTACTAATCACCTTGAGGTTTTTAGCAACTGGCAGTTTTATCCAGGTAATAGGTGATTTTGCTAGAATTGACAAGTCCACCGCTTGCCGCACTGTGCACAGAGTCGTAAGATTAGCAGAACTGAGACCGCAATTCGTTAAGATGCCTTCAACACCACATGAAATTTAACAGACGAAACAAGCTTTCTATTCTATTGCCAGATTTCCCAACTGCATAGGTGCACTAGACTGTACACATATCAAAATTCACAGTTCAGGTGGTGAACAAGCTGAAATGTTTCGTAACCGCAAACAATATTTTTCTTATAATGTGCAAGCAGTATGCAATGCTTCATTGAAAATAATAGACATTATGTGTCGCTGGCCAGGTTCGGCACATGGTTCTAACATTTCTGCAAACTCACATATTAGGGCCAGGCTTGAAAATAATGAGTTTGTAAATAGTGTAATAGTTGGTGACAGTGGCTATGGTATCAAACCATACTTAATAACACCACTAAGAAATTCACAAACTCTAGCAGAAGAACTTTTTAATGAAAGCCAAATCAGGACAAGAAATCCAATTGAAAGATGTTTTGGTGTGTTAAAACGACGTTTTCCAATACTTGCTTTGGGTATTAGATTAGACCACCGAAAAGTGGAAGCTATTGTAGTAGCATCGACTGTGCTACATAATATTGCTCTTGAAATGGGAGACAACAATGAGTTTGAATATGATGAAGAAGTGGAAGCAGAAATACAATTAGCTTTAGGTATTAATCCTGATGTTGAACGTAATGTAAACATAAATAGAAATGATGTTGTTCGACGTAGATTGATTTTAGGTTATTTCTCACAATTATGATAATCACAAAACATGTATATAAAAATTATATTCAAAATATTAATGTATTGTATTTGATATATTTGTATTTTATTACTTCTTATTTTCTAACTGTTTTTTTCAAATAACAAAATCTCCTTTCGGAGATTATGCTCCTCTCGCATCTGTCGAAGCTTTTCTTGGTGCACCTCATCTGTGTGTTTTAATTCTAAATCGTATTTTGCTTTCTTGTAATTCATTGTTAACTCGTGCTCCTTCTTATAGCAGGTTGCTTGTGTATCAACCAACTGACTTGTTGCTGCCCATTGTCCCAGCTTAGTTTTTAAATCCGGTCTTCGACATATGCCTGAGATTGTATCAACCAAAATATTAATCAACGATGATATATAAATTTAAAAAAAAAAAATGCTAACTTTAAATTGTTTTACTTTAATATCATCTCTTAAAGCGGCATTTTTAGGAGTCCTCAGCATTGCCGGAGTATATTTACCCCAATTACCTGTAATACAACTCATAGAAACAGAAACGCTAATGCATATGCCCTTACCATTGGTTTGATGTTCAGACGGCTCTTCTGTAATTTCCACTTTTTCTTCGCCTAAAATTGCAGGTACTATTATTATAAGAGGTGTTTCTTCAGATGGGGTGTTATCGGTATCTTCAAATTTAGATAAAAACATGATTATTGAATCACAATTGGTTTCAAGCCCACATACCAGCTAATATATCCCCATCAAATTGTGATGTGAGCCCTGCTACTTGTGTAGAAATTATGGTAGATATCACATTATCTACCTCGGTTGGAGACTCTGAGGTTTACTAGGCCCACCACCAGTTTTATAAATAGACATCTTCTCAGCAGAATGTTTTCTTTTTGTAATTTTTTGTAATTTTCGTACTTTTTCTTCAATGAAATAGCATCACGGAACTGAGTGTTAGAGCTATCAAACTCTTTGCATATCTTTTCCCAAGCTGCGGCTTTGCAGTTGTGCATATTTGGTGACTGTAGCAGTAAGTTTTCCTCACTTTTGGAAAAATTGGAGCACCGTTTTAATTTAGCCTTGTCCGTAGCAATGAAGCATTGCAGATTTGATAACACAATATTAGGATCCCTACATCACGTTATCAACACATAATTGACTTACCTGTTCTTTAATCTTTAACTAAGCGCTTGTATTGAATACACGGTGGGCAAATATCACCAAATAATTAATTTGTTTTGTTCGTTCTACAAGTGGTTCTACAACGTACGAACGACACAGGTGACAGATGCAAACAATAGTGAAGTATGTAGAATATCATTTCCAGTACTACCACCAAAAATTGGATCCGCTAAACTTTGGTTGAGCTAAGCCTGAGCGCCTGCGTGAATGAACAACACAACTTATTTTAAGCCTAGTTTATTTTCTAAACCAAGCTTTTTTAAGCTCAAGTTTAAGTTATTTTTGAACAACCGGCCCTTAGTGTTTGGAAAACCAGTATTAAAAAATGGTAATAAATTTATTCTTGGAAACTATAGACCAATTTCAATTCAATCTCAATTTGCTAAATTATTTGAAAAACTCATTTATGTCGCACTTAAACACCGACTTATTAAATCTAAATCAGTAGAAATAAATTTGCTTGAATACACTAATTATCTGAGTAAATCCATGAATAATGGTAATCAAATTGGTTCAATTTACACCAATTTTAGCAAAGCATTTGATAAAAGGAATCACGATATTCTTACACAAAAACTATTGAAAGTTGGCATTAGTGGAAACCTTTACCGTTGGCTTACTTCTTACATAGAAAATTGTAGTCAAGTTATTGCAATAAATGGATATTATTCAAATAACGTAAATGTACCATCAGGAGTATTATAAGAATCACTTCTACATTAAAGTTTTGTTTTGACAATGGGAAATGTAATAAACAAAACAAAATTTTGATAAAGAACTGCAAAATATTAAGCAGATTGCATCATACAATAGTTTTCAGGAATCAATGGTCACAAACATAATTAGAAAACATAAACATAGTTAAACATTAGAAACATTACAACGTTAGGAACTAGTAATAGCAAAATAGGTAATAAATATGTCAAATTACCAAATTATCCCACATACACAAAAGGTCTTCAAAAAATATTTTCAAAATTTTATTATAAAACAGTAACCTCTAGTAGTAACAACTTGCAAAATCTTTTAGGCAATCCGAAAGACCCAATAGAAATGTGTGATAAATCGGGAATACATAAAATTAATTGTAAAGACTATAATCAAGTATATATAGGGCAAACCAGGAGACTTATTAAAACTCGTTTTAAAGAGCATTAGCTCATGTAAAATATCGTCGCACAGATAGGTCCAGTGTTGACATGATATGCTTGAAAATGGCCATAGAGTAAGCGACATTGAGTTAATTAAGAGGGTAGATAATAAAAACGGTTTGGAAATTCTTAAAAACTTGGTTATGAATTATGATGATAACAGTCCATTAGGATTTTTGAAATTATGTAGTGTAACGATGCGTGACACGCAAGTAGGATATACAGGGTATCCCAACGAAAACTTGACCCCTCTATAATGTAAAAACTATAAAGTATTTCGAAATTCTCCGAGACACGTCGATCTTTTGTTTTTGAGGAGAGCCTTTTGGACAGTCAAGCCAACTCATATGTTCATCCCCCTAATGCCTAGCTACCCCAACTTTAAAATTTCAAATGAGACTACCCCATTTGTGGCACATCATTTTAAAACCCTTTGATTGCAAATACAATGACACTTCGTTTTATAAATCGGTTGAGATTTGACTGAATTATTGGTACAAACGAAAAGTTGACAAACCCAAATACTCGCCACTAAACAGTTTTTTATCGGCTACACACGACCACATTACTTCCATATTTTTATGAATGTGTTTAAAAAGTAGAAATTAAAAAGCTGAAGCAAATAATAGTCAGATTTATTTGATGAATTGCTCAAAATGACCCCCGTTAGCTTGCAAACAATAATACAGTCTGTTTTCAAATTCTTTTCGAACATTATTGAAGACATCCGCAGTTATTAATTGGTATTCTTCTACAATTCTCTGACGTAACACTTGTAATGTTTCAGGCTGCGTGACGTACACTCGTGATTTTAAATGGCCCTACAAAAAAAGGCTAAAGGGGATAGATCCGGAGATCTTGGTGGCCATTCGACGGGACCTCTTCTGCCAATCCAATGTCCCGGGAAATGGTTATTCAGAAATTGTCGCACAGCCACAGTATAATGCGGGGGCGTTCTTGTTGGAAGGTTATTTCATTTTCTAGTAAATTGTCGCCACTTTCTAAAATCTCTGTTATCCTAGGATCAATTGTATCTTCTAATAATTCTAGATAAATATTTCCATTGAGATTACCTTGAATGAAAAATGGTCCTACAATATGGTCGCTCAAAATTCCAGCCCAAACATTTAATTTTTGAGGAGTCTGAGTATGAAATTTCCTAATTAAATGAGGATTAACATCACTCCAATAACGACAATTGTGTCTATTTACTTCGCCATTCAAGATAAATGTGCATTCGTCGAAGTAACATGTATTGTAGAGAAGATTTTTTTTTTTTTTTTTTTTTTTTTTTTTTTTTTTTTTTTTTTTTTTTTTTTTTTTTTTTTTTTTTTTTTTTTTTTTTTTTTTTTTTTTTTTTTTTTTTTTTTTTTTTTTTTTTTTTTTTTTTTTTTTTTTTTTTTTTTTTTTTTTTTTTTTTTTTTTTTTTTTTTTTTTTTTTTTTTTTTTTTTTTTTTTTTTTTTTTTTTTTTTTTTTTTTTTTTTTTTTTTTTTTTTTTTTTTTTTTTTTTTTTTTTTTTTTTTTTTTTTTTTTTTTTTTTTTTTTTTTTTTTTTTTTTTTTTTTTTTTTTTTTTTTTTTTTTTTTTTTTTTTTTTTTTTTTTTTTTCCTTTTTTTTTTTTTTTTTTTTTAAAATTTTTAATTTTTTAATTTTAAATTTAATTATTTTGGTCACAAGCAAAAAACGGCGACTTTTTGTGACAGTGTTTTGTTATTCAGAGAAGATCTGATTTTCTATAGACTTATTATAAACAAAAAACAATTAGTATCTGACTTATTATTTGCTTCAGCTTTTTGTTCTCTTTCTGATTTTTATTGTGAACTGATAGACACATCAACAAAAATAGGTAAATGTGGTCGTGTGTAGTCGATAAAAACTTATGAGTGGCGAGTATTCCCGTAGAAATTACTACGCGTAAGTTCGTTTGTCAACTATTTGTTTGTACCAATAATTCACTCAAATCTCAACCGATTTCTAAAAACAAAGTGTCATTGTATTTGCAATGGAAAGAGCTTTAAAATGATATGCCACAAGTGGGGTAGTATCGTTTGAAATTTTAAAGTTGGGGTTACTAGGCATTAGCGGGATGAACATATCGAGTTGGCTTGACTGTCAAAAAGACTCCCCTTAAGAACAAAATCAACGTGTCTCGGCGAATTTTGGAATATTTTTTAGTTTTTGCGTTATAGGTGGGGGGGTCAATTTTTCGTTGGGATACCCTGTATAAGTTTCCTATTGTTTTTATTTTTAGTATCGGTTCGCTGATGATGTTAGCTTAGCTATTGAAACACGTGTGCGAGTAAAGTTTTTTGGTGTTTTCCCTTTTGTGAACATAGACGCTGCAGTTTATTATTCCATTCCTTTGATTTACATTAATGACTTATGCACAGTAAATTTTTACTATTTGCAGATGACCTAAAAGTATTTCGCGGGGTATCTAGTAGTGTAGACTTCTCGTTGCTTCAAAACCATTTAAATCGTTTATTATATTGCACTGAAAATTGTCTAACATTAAATGTAACTAAATGTAATGGTATTACATTTACTGGTAAGCGTAATTTTATTAATAGCCATTATAAATTAAATAATTTTACCTTAGTTCGAGTACAAAAAATAAGGGAATTAGGAATAATTTTTGATTCCAAGTTCTTATTGGACATCTATGTAAACAACATTACTAATAAGGCATTTAGATTTCTAGGTTTTATATTTTGCTCTACTTGAGGATTTCAGTCATTAAAAGCTTGGAAATCGTTATATTTGCTTATATAATCAGTAAATTGAATTATGCTTCATCTGTTTGAAATCTCCATTATCGTAATTGTATCGACCGTATTGAAAAAGTACAAAAAGTCTTTCTGAAGTTCTTATTAAAACATTTAGTTTTAATTACATTAATTATGCATCAGCGTGTGTTTATTTTAAATCTAGACCTCTATCAAGAATAAGAGTGAGAAACGATATTCTAACTGTATATAAAATTATAAATAGTTTATATGAAAACCCAAATTTACTATAATTCATACAAATTAATATTCGTTCATATGTTTTATTTTCATCCCCATTTGCACAACGAATATATATTTATATTCTCTAATTCCAAGATTATGTTACTCTTATAATTAGCATGTACCAAATGTAGTTGCCATATTTAACCTTAATTATAAATCATTTAGAAATACGATATTAAAAATTGTGAAGATATGTTTTCAGTTTATTTTTTTTATTTTTATTTATTTAATCCTTATTACCCAACAGCGCTAGCCAATTATAGTGCAAAATACGAAATTCAAAATACAAAATACAAAATGCAAAATGCGAAATACAAAATACAAAATACAATATACAACAAAAATAAATAAATATAAGTTAATTAAATAAATAAGAATACAATTCAGCTAATCAAATGACACATGTTATCCTATTTCATTACAGTACTAAAAAAATACAAGTTCAACAATAGAAAAGCCTATTTGCAAGTTGTATAGAAAGCTTGGAGAATTTTTTGAAGACTGTCGGCATATATCAATGCAAATATTATTAAATTGTATGCACATCGTGAATATGGGGATTTTATTAAGGTATTAGTCTTATAGAGAGGGATATGAAACGATTTCTTTTGTCTAGTAAAGATTTTGGGTACATGAAAACAAATGGTTGATAAAATATCTGAACAATCAATTTTATTGTGGAGAATGTTGTAAAGAAACGTCAGACCCGCACACACACACCACAAATACTTTAATACCTTTCTTTGAATACCCTCAATTGAAAATTTGTGACATTCATAATATGGATTCCAAATAATGCTGCCGTATTCCAGTTTAGAGCGAACAAAAGAAAAGTAAAGCGTGAGCAATGCGTTTATCGAAGTAAAGGCATTGCAATTACGTAAATGAAACCCAACATTTTATGAGCTGAAGTAACTATATGATTAATATGTAAGTTAAATGTGAGTTTACTATCAAATAGTATGCCCAGATCTTTAGTTTGTTCCAAACGATTTAGTGGCATTGCATTAATATTGTAATTCTTCGGAGAAATCTTGCGAGTGTAAGTAACTATGTGACATTTTTTAATATTAAATGTAAGACCATTTTTCATGCACCAATTGTATAGCATATCAATATCCAATTGCATCATCTGCAAACAAAAGTATATTTGACTTCATATCATTGTATATATCGTTAATGAATAATATAAATAACAGCGGACCTAGGTGAGAACCCTGTGGTACTCCAGATGTAGAAACATATACTTCAGAATGAAAGCCATTATGCATTACATACTGAAGTCTATCTTGAAGATATGACTTAAATAACTTGACGAATGCCATATTAAATCCATAGTCAAATAGTTTAGATAGTAAGATTCTGTGTACAATTTTGTCAAAGGCCTTTAAAATATCGGTGTAAATAACATCTACCTGGCCTTGATTTTCAATGGCTCCAGCAACATATTGACTAAAACAACATAAGTTTGTAATTGTAGATCGTTTTTCTACAAATCCATGCTGTTGCGGAGATATGTAACTTTTCACATTCGACATTACATGTTCATACAAAATTAATTCAAAGATTTTGGCAAAATTAGACAATATAGCTATTGGACGATAGTTGTTGATATCCGAGATGTCACCATTTTTAAACACAGGTGTGATCCTAGACGTTTTCCAAGTTTTTGGAAATGTTGATGTTTTTATACCTAGAGTAATAATGATTTGAAGATGTCGAACGAATACTGTGGCACAATCTTTAATAAGAAAGCTTGGCACCTGATCAAGTCCAGCAGTTTGTTTATATTTTAGTTTCTTGATCGCTGCTATAATCATGTTCTCCGTTACTCTATCCAATCCATATAAATATTTGACATGTTAGTATGAACTATAGCTTGAGTATATTCACCATCTTGCAAGTCATTAGGAACAACATAAACAGACTGAAAATAGTTCGCAAAGGCGTTAATTACCACCTGTGAAGTATTGTAAATTGAATCGCCATTATATATTAATCCAGGAATTCTATTACTGCTTTTTTTACTTTGAATATATGACCAGAAGGTCTTGGAGTCAGTAATGATCGAATTTTCAACCGAGTCCCGCGACCGAGTCCTCCAATTAATTGGGGCCCTTCTATGATTTATTAAGGTAATTTCTTAATTGTTGCTGTTTCGTGGACTGAAGCCCCGTCGTGCAAATACCACAACCTTTGCTGCAGATAAATTGGAACATCTTCATATAAACCAGATAAAGTATTTTTAAGAAAGAACTTTCGGCATTTATTCGTCCTTCAAAAAGTGTGGCCCAATAACGTGATCACCAATAACTCCACCCCACACATTTAAGAACCATCTTGTTTAGCTGCGCGTAATTCTAAAGTAAGGGTTTGTTGTGGAATAATATGTCCCTACATAACCATTTTTTTTAACCGTTGACTCATCTGCAAATAACACGCAATCAAAGAAATCTAGTTCTTCTCGTATTCTTTCCGTTCACAAAATACCACCCGACTTTAAAGATCGGTTTTTGTTAGTGCAACTGGATAGGAAAGGGATGCCTTTTTGTTTGTTTTGAGTATGCGCAACACTGATGATTTGTTAATGTCAAATTGCCGTGACATACTCCTCGAGCTAGAGTGTGGTTCTTCGGTAACCCGCAATAAAACATTTAATTTGCTTTCATCATTAGTGACGGGTTTTTTACGAGGAATATTGATCACATACGATTGAACCGACTAATAATATTTGCAAAAGTTCGTTTATTTGGTTTCCATCTCTCTGGATACCGTTGGCCATAAAGTTTAACAGCAAGTAAATATTATTTTTCCACTACTAGCTGTGAAGTGGACAATTATTGCGTCTCCTAGCCAACTGAGAAGTTGAATTTCTCTATTAGTGGTTAATAATTTTTCTATTGTTGACCTAGGTTAATAATGGACAAATTCAAATTTTTGAGAATCCAAGAATAGTTGTTTAACAAAAACGAGTAAAACATAATTTTGTATATCCAGGTGATTATCTTTAACGTATTTGCTGCTTAAAATTACCTAACACGATAAAATTATTTGAATAAAAAATACCATTAGTTTAAAATTCGCGCTCTCATCCCATAACCGCAAATACATAACCTGAATTTATTTATTTAATAAATATGATGGTAGAATCAGTTCTTTCAGGTTTCCCAAAGGAGATTTAACCAGGCGAGTTAAGTTACATAAAGAATTTTAAGTAAATTACAAACATTTTGTTGTAGGTGTTTTTTGAATGGTTAACAGAATCTGGAAGTTCCGATCTGTTGCATAAAAATGTCGAGTCTAAAAACTTAACGAGTATGTGGCGAACACTTGCCATTCCCAAATGAATTACAAGTGTCAATTTCTGAAACCTAATATTAAAATGATGCAAGGTATATTGGCGAAGCAATAAATGCCCGTTAACATCTCTAGCTATACCAAAACTACTCAAGCTTGCAGCTCAAATACTCTTAGGTAAAGAAAATTACGGAGGAACATTCTTAAATTGCAACGTGAAAGAAAGCACTTCAATTGAAGTTAACATCTCCCAACGATTACTTCCGAAAGCAGAGCAAAAATTGTGACAGCCCAAGTGGACTTAAAAAGAAACCACTAAGAAGTAGGAGATATACAGAGTTAAACAATCCTTGTGCTACATCTTTACAAATACGATATGCAAAGGTGACAAACTGAAGTCGATAGTATTAAACTGCATAGAAAAGCTACAACTACAATGCGGTGCCAATGGTATGGCAGTAGTAAAATTTTCGAAACCTAATTAAAAGAATAGATGTATCAACGGAAAACCATACCTTCTCGTAAACGATAAGAAAATCTATTATTTCTTCGATGTCCCCTATTTATTGAAGTCGGTGCAAAATAACTTGGTTAAATACGATATAATCTTCAATAACAATAAAGCATCTTGGAAAGACATTAAAAATTTCTACATGTCAGACAAATCTAAACCGCTGCGATTGGCTCCTAAATCAACTAATTTACATATTACTCCGAATAATTTTCAGAAAATGAAGGTGAAATATGTCACACAAGTGTTTAGTGAATCAGTTGCAGTTGGTTTATCAACGTATGTAGCTTTTAATGCTTTTTGATTTATTTGCATTCCTGTGCTACTTGATTTTTACAAGAAAAATGTTTATTTTTTATTTTTGGCTTAAATTTGGCTAGTAGTGGAAAAAATAGTATATACACCATGGTTGTGAAGTCCCTCATGAAATAAACTGGTGCTAAGGCAATAATGACTGACTTCACAACCTTGGTGTATAATATACTATTATTGCATTCTCCAAGAACCCGTATCATGTTAGTCAATTCGTCAACAGAAAAAATCGTCTTCTGATCTTGTTCTGTTTTTTTAATAAACTATACTGATAATCTATGTATGAAACAACTGCATTTAACAAATTTTCTAAAGGTACACAATGTCAAATTAGTTGATGTTTTGATTTGCACTGCAAACTGATTTATTAGTTAGTAAACATGTATTAATTGTAAATATATCATTAAATAATTGTTCTAGGTATAGAGAATGCTATAGAAAAAATAAACTATGATAAAGACCTTTACAATTATGGTATACAATTTTAGTTGTCCTATTAAAAAAAAAACTAGAAAACCATAGGTCTGAGTGTTGAATCACTCTGTATGTACAAAATATTTTCTCGCATAGATTTTCGTTAAAATATCAAAAGTAGCTATTTTTACTCTTTTTTTTTTAAAAACAGTGATGATTGAAGGTACCAACAATCGCAAAAACGTAGCTATTAAATTAATAAAATCTCTAATCACTGACGAAATGTATTTAATTAATCTAGTAAACTCATTACCATAGATTGACACTTTGCTTTCTGAACTTATGATAATTGAGTAAATACTGAATGTATAACAATCATGAATAAAGTAAAAGATATACTTAGTTATTGAGTACGTAGTTCTTCGAATGCCAGTTTTTCTTCTTGTCAGCAAAATTCGTGGTGTAGGTTATCAAAATGAATGATCTCTTGATTTGTCTGAACCAGATATGACGTCAAACTAGATTACTCCAAAAAAATTCAAACATCCAATTATTTTTACATGAACCCATACGTAAACTTTCTAATTAAAATTCCAAACTCTTCCATAATTACGTAGTTTGTGGTTATCAAATGTCATGTGTTGTGTCTTAGTTTATGTTATTCTTTGATTTATGTTTGTATCTGTCTTTGAGTTAATTTTTGTGAGTTTAGTAACTTCGAAACAAATTTAAGATAAGAATATAACAATTGAAGAGTGGAAGCCACAAAAGTGCTAAGGGCCAAAATCATAAAATAAAGTTATTAATGAAAATTCAGCGTAGTATTAACAGTTTATTGCTGCATAAGCTTTGCTGAAATAAAAATGTTATTACAACATTAAAAGAATAGTCAAATTCAAGAAAACAAATTATCTGTTAAAAATTAAGAAACGTGTCAAGTGCCAAAAGATTTTGGAATGCTAAATTGCCCTATTTACAACTCTGCAATAACTGTATATAGAAATCCTGTGTTCTTGTTTGTGCAAATATGGTATCATAGTTTCTAAATGTTGTTTCTTGTTTGTACCTAAATGATTTTCATGTGAAAGCTCTTCTAGTTCCAAATTTTTAATGTTTTACAAAGTTTTACCTCTTTTTAATATCAGAATTTTTTGAAAGTCCAATGAAAAACTGTCTTTGCATAAAAGTATTCCAGGATATCTTAAGTCCACTTTTATATGCATGGTTTTGCTTATATGTACTGCCATCATGTTAGTAACTGAATCTGCAGCTTGAAAATTAAAGAATTTCTTTATATCAACTACTCCTTCCTGTATGTGTACTGAATTCAATAACATCGCGCAAATTACCAGGAACTATGGGCTTAAATTTCCTTTCCTCTTTTAATTAACGCTTAGTCGCGGTTACATTGTCAATAACTGTGCCCGCTAACTAAAAGCTTATGCTCTATTGAGTCGTATAAACCAATAGTCACCAGAAAAACATACAGAAAAATAATTATTCTATTCTTATTTTAAGGTGCGCAGTTGTACGTCCAAATAGTAATCTTTTTCTTATCAGTTGCATTTGCATTGTTTAAAATGTGGAGAAAACAAGAGGCTATCTTATTGCCACCTTTCCCACCAAATCCTTTGTGCCACAAGCACATGTATGAGGTTCTGTTGTTAGCTAAATTAATGATTGATTTACCCTGCAAGTTGTGCTTGTTTGATATCTGTATTTATTATTGTCCTTGATTTGTCAGCTTTCCTGTGATGGATCTCTAGATCTGTTTTTGATCTCAGACCGATAGTATTACGTGCCTGTATGTCGCAATGTAACATCTCGCAGACTCTACATGTGTCACTTTGGGGCGTTTAAAAGAAAGTTTAGGAAAATCTATTGAAAAACACCCTTCTATAAAATTTTGTACATTACTCTACTGTTGGGATTCTTTTTCCGAAAAGGCCTTGTGCATACGATTAATGTTTAAGTCGGGACTCATATATTCTTATTTGGTTTTGCTTCGGGAATAATGTGATTCCTCCGGTGCGGCAAAAAACTGTTGATATGTTCGCGAACAATAATACGCTTGTCATCTGTAAATTTTTCCGGTATATTGAACCTGTTTTTTTGTCATGAAAGTAATTTCCCATTTTTGTTTTTTGTTTAATTGTTGCAAGATATCTTCTTGAAAGACCAAATGTATTCATAAAGGACCTTTGCAAACAGGAACAACATCAGCAGCACCATCAAGAATAGTGTAATGAATAGTCGCCTGACGATTGTAACGGTTGTGGTTTACAAATAACGACGACTCTAGAGAAACAACCTAAAAAAAAGAAGACACAACCAAAGGAAATTTGGGTCGGTGTATCGCACTAAGTTCGTGAAGAATAAAGTATTTATAATAGTTAGAACAGCAGAGTCCGGCTTTTGTCGGAGAGTCGCGGAGGTCCCTAAATAATTCTAAGAAATTAAACTGCTGTCTAACCAGGCGCCACCTGCTGGGTAAAAGAAAGAAATAAAACCGACCAACGAAGATCAACAGGTTTTTACTTAAGGCCTAATACGCTAGATCAGACAATTCAATAAAACAACAAGCAAATTTTAAAGAAACCGGTGAATGTAACAGAAATAGAAGACTTTCGCATATAGTTACGTGCGTTAGCAGCAGCCTCGCTTAAGAATAAATAAATAAAATTGTTACATTTCGCGATATAGAAGATATTGTTAAGTTCTTTGTTGAAGTTGTGACTGTATAACTTGCTTTAAAGCAAAACCAAAACCTACTACCTACTTAATGGGCGACTTACCCGATGTCCATGTAACTAATTACTTACCTTTTTAACGTAGGAGTAGATTACGGTGGGCCTTTCCTCATAAAGGATCGACAAACACGGGGTCAAAATTATTGAAGGCATATGTCTGCTTGTTCGTATGTATGGCTACCAAAGCGGTGCACTTGGAATTGGTGTCTGAATTGACCACCAAAGCATTTCTGGCTGCATTTAAGCGATTTTCAAGCAGACGTAGGGAAACCGCAAAGTATATTTTCTGATAATGGTTCTAATTTTGTTGGGGCCAATAATGAATTGTCAAAAATATCAGAATTTTTTTTAAATTAATTAGAGTAAAATAGGTATACAATTTGCAAACAAAAAAATACAATGGTTTTTCATTCCTGCCCGTTCTCCTCATTTAAGGGGATATGGGAAGCCGGAATAAAATCAACTAAACACCATATAAAAAGAATAGTAGCTTATCCTCTTACGTATGAAGACTTTTATACATTGCTGGTGTAAATTGAAGGAATACTAAACTCCCGACCTTTGTGTCCCCTTACGGAAGATGTGAATGATCTCACGGCCCTGACACTAGCCCACCTATTGATCGGGAAAAAGTTTACTACAGAAATAGATCTGCAAGATGTTCCATCTAATCGCCTCAACCGGTGGCAACATATACAAGCATTACTGAAACATTATTGGACGAGATGGGTAAGGAATATCTGCAATTAATGTGTCGGATTTCAGGGTAAGCTTTAGTTACACCAAAATTAAAGTTAACGTTCCAATTGAAGATTGGCAACTAAGAAGGCGCTGCGTATACATATCACTTACACACGGCAATTTAAACTAACTTAAACTAAGATTAAAGGGGTAAGTACCTCCCTCAAACCCAAAAGGACTTTTGTTTTCGCGTCAACCGCTCTGTAAAGCGCCCGAGCCCGTATTGAGCTGGTTAAAAACGTTCGGTTGATGAGAGTACACCGAATAAAAATTAAAAAAAAACTTTGAGATCAAGCCGTTCTATGTCATATGTACTTGAGCTTTATACGCATTATCACTGAATAATTTATTTAAATAATAAAACTTAGCTGTAATTTGTAGGATGCAGTTCCGAGAATTAAAGTTTCCTGCTAGCGACGATATCAACAGTTTGGGAAGTTAGGTAACCCCAGGATTCCTCTTAAGGGAGGTGTGCAAAGAAGAACGGAAGGCGATAGGCTCTCTCGATGAAGTTATGAAGCATAACTATTAGACGTAGTATCCACCGGTTGTTTGCAGCTTAACTAATGCGAAACCGTGGGGTGGTCTTTAATTGATAGGGAAGGTTTTTAATCAGCCACTCCAGCACCCGCAGGAGTTATCCAAGTATAACACACAGCGAGAACATAAGGTCACGCAACGTGCTAAAAGCATACGTGGCAATTAGAGTTCATACAAACCGAAAAAGAAAAGAAAGCAAGGTGTACTCACTGTGAATTTAGCCGGATTTAAACTTAATCACCAATTTAATTAGAAATCTTGAATCACACATTAATAATTTTTGTGTAAATTTCATCTTCAAGATGTACGCTAAAAATCATCCGTACGGAAGAAAAGAAGACGTCCGCTGTTTGTCTAGGAATCTTAGAAGAATTTTATTTTCTACCACTACAAAATTACCAAAATGCGCGCCAAATACGACTTTTGTCGTAACATATTACTCGCGACACACGTTTTAAGACGGCTTTCGACATACGTCCTACCTTCAGAAAATAAAACCGTAACACGATGACTTTCTGAAGGATCGCAATATGTATCGTGCCTGCGTCGATTAATTCTTAAGATGTAAATCAGGTTCATAATATATGTTCCCTGAGTCTTGACATCAGTCAAGTAGAATGATTTAAATAATTGAAGACGTTATTCATAGCTGAGCCTTCTACATGCAAGTTTGCACTTACAAGTGACCTGCAAAAGCAGTTATTTATTATAATTCATGCAATCAATGCTCCAACAAACTAACCAGTAAATACGGTTTTACTTTTTGTGCTACTTGTTGTTTATTACGGTTAGCATAAGATTTTTCTGCAGTTTTGAGCCTTTTTTGTTCAGCATTAAATGAACCTCTACCAATTTTACGTCTTGTATTATGCGCCATCTTTGTAACGTTTAAAAACGACGGCAAAAACGGCATACAAATTAACACAGAGCGCGAAACAGTAGTAGCATGCAGGCATGGCAATTAGCACGGGGGCATTAAGAATTGGCACATACTCTTGGCGCCATCTTTGAGTTACAATTTAAGGTGCTGTATGTGGAGCTGGAACTTAGCACATTTCATGAGACATTGGCGACGTAACATAGATCGTTTTAATGTATAAAAAACGAATTTCCAAAAGGGCACTTAGCACCTTTGTTACTTCCACTCTTCAATTGTAAATTATTAATTTACGTGTTATTTTCGGTTATTGTACTTATATGTGATAGTTTTATCAAGGATCATGATATTTTTTATAGTAATTGCCCATTATCGTTCTGCAAATTTAACCGCTGATGTAATTTGGGTGTACCATTTAGAATCGTGTGTTCAAAAATGTGGACAACATTTTTCAGATTTTGAATTCAATCGCCATAATTTTATTGATCACAAACGCAACATTATTGATTGGGTAGAAAAGTTCCATTTGTAAAAAATCAACTTGAAGACCTATAAGACTAACACCAGAAACTATAGAGGTATTCACCGACGAATTGTACCAAATCCAAAAAATTTGTAAGACAACTTAGGTACTGTACTTTCGAAATCTAAAATACTAACTTTGCTACTAAGAGAGGTCAACATTTTCAACATTTTGCTGTTTTTGTTTAGTTACATATTTTAATCATTGTTTAATTTTCAATTATTATTAAACTTATGTAATTTTCATGTTTATTTATTATGATAGTTAAGTTTAGTAATTTTTTTAAATCATTACCAATTTATGGAAGTGACCCTTGTACTGTCAGCTAAGACATTAATAAAAGCTCTGTATGTGTCAGGATTACTTAATTTTAGGTAAACTGCGAGAATAACTTTCTGTTGATTTTAGAATTATACAGCCCGTTTTTGAACAATAAAAGAGTTTCCAAGTAAAATTATGGTCAGCAAACTCAATATTAAAAAATAGAACACAAAAAATAGATTCATTGGTTCTCCATATCAGACAGAAAATGTGAATAAATATCTACAATAGTAAGCTAATATTTTCTATCGTAAAGTAACCTTTTGTACATTTATTTCTTATTATCACAACAAAAATGTTAATCCTGAAGTTCTGGTTTTGCATTTATTTGAAAAAAGAACCCACAAACTGAGTTTCCTTTACGTAACATTTTAAAATTCTCTTTAAACAATGCACACTGTAAATAATAAAATAGTGTTTGCTTTGTAACTTCTAAATGTACCTGATCGAAATTCACAGACTACAAGTGGAGTTCATTTCTACTATTTTATTTCAACACGGTGTTAGAAGTTTCCAACATAGAATAAAGATACTTTGATCAATAAAATTTACCATCATTTGTTTATTTTTAGTGTGACATCTAACATAGAAATCAAGTTTGTTCTTATTGTCTTTAAATATCGCAATTTCTTCTAAATTTTTAAATATATAGTTAAAAAGTAACTATACGGTACTATTAATGCTACAAAAAATTTCGCAAAACTTATAGCTTGTATATAATTAGTTTAACTAATAACGTATGATAACACTCAGTCAAATCGAAGAAAATTTAAATCCATATCAAGTAATGCACAGTACCAAATACGTCTCTACATAGGATATTGCGGTAACGGGTGTTACTAAATTTGCACATAAAGTACTATAAGAGTTTTAAATCAAAATCGTTTTTAATATTTTTGTTCATGAATTCGTATTCTACATATTGCAAAATGAAAATTCCATACCTAAAAAGAATATCGAAATCTATTTTTATTCTTAGGTAACCAAAAATAACAATAAATAACATTTTATATTCTTTAAGGCAAAGATAAACGCCTTTTGTAGTGGACTTTGCGATGTATTCGAGTACTTGTACTTAGACATTAATATTAATTTATCAAACTCCATAATGAATTTAAACCAAGAGTATTCAAATTTGAAAATTTGTCAATGTTTAGAAGGGCGTATCCGTATAGGACAATAACATTTAAATACCAAAAGTAATCGCCCTCCTTTAACTTATATTAAGGATGGGAGGCACAAACTTTAGAATTTATCTACTTAAGGGACAGAGTCCACAAACCATAGCAACAATTATCTATTACAATGTATGGTACATTTAGAAACAATTCTTAAATGTGTCACCATACCACAAGGTCAAAATATGAATACGAGTTATTCAAATGTTTCTAAATTCGAGATTGATTTAAACCTTAAATTTTTACCTTTTACACAATTTTTTTTAAATGTTATTCATCTTTCATTTTGACACCTTTGTCTGTCCTTTTCACATCAAGAAATAAATTTCCACTTTATGTTAACACTCAAAGTTATGCGACAAAAGCTGTCACCGTCCAAAAGTTAAATTAGCAAATAAATGGACTAAAAACGAAAGTGGGATTTTAAATAAAAAACGATTGATTTTTTATTTTACTTCTTAAGGTGATACTGAAATATTCAAGATATGCCAAACAGAGATTCGACGTTATCGATTTTTGTTATTGTTAATGTTTTTTATATTTCACAAATGGAAAAGGTAAATCTGTTTAAGTACGATAAGGTAAAAAATGTATAGTTGCTACATAAAAATTGTAAAGAAAAATTATCTTAAACTTAAAAGTAATTTAGTAGAATTTTTACCTATTTCTCAAGAATCGGACTCCAGATCTTGGAGCGTTAGGGTTTTTTCTTTCTGTTGAAATTTTTGAGATGTTTAAGGATCTTGATAAACTCTCTAACCAATCTATTGTAATAATCCTTAACTTTTGTTAGCAACTTGGAGCTCTCGAAGAATATCTTGTGATAAGAAAAAAAGAGGTACCAAGGAACTAGTTTCTTGGACAAGTGAACAGTCAACAGTCTGAAAAAGCAGAATGAACAGTGTACAGAAAACCTATACACACGGACCGTACCTACATGTCCTATCAAATTACCACCCACACAAAACGTACGAAACTATCAACACCCTGAGGAGAACCTTCACTTGAAAACTGCCTTTAAAGCTAACGGGTACATTAGGAAGGAGATCGTAAGGTCAATGAGGTCTAAAAGATTGGAAGCACCGAAACATTGCAGCAAAACCCACTACCGCTCAAGAATATCTTCCATACATATCCAAAGTCACAAACCCACATGTTTGTAATTTTATTAAACACAACTTTAGTTTTAACATTTCTTTACATAAGTAATTATTGAGATTGACAATCACGTGACACTAATTGTTTTAACAGTAACAAGTTAACACAATATAAATTATAAAAAGGTTATAAAAGGAAAGTTGACAAAAGTTGTATTGTCTATAACTTTTATTTAAACCGTTCTTTCTACAATGTATTTTTTTTTTATTTTTGGTCTTATCAACCTAAATAATAATTATATTTAAACGTTTATTTTTTTTTCAACGACTCCAAGATACTGAGCTAACTGGCAAACTTGGCTAATTAATAAAAAAAAAATTTATTTAAAATAGAAAAAGGACAACTGTTTAAGTTGTGTATGCTAGCAAGGTTAATGTTAAACATTTTTAAACAAAAGAAAAAACCATATACAATAAGAAAATTTTATGAACAATTTTGTACACATAACGAGTTTAATGTACACTAGGGAAATTTAAACTTGGACACCACAATTTCTGTAAACAAAGTTTGTCACATTAGTAAACGGGCTTAAGGGTATCATTTACAATTCTAACAGCAGGTAGTCTCAGCAGGGGTTGGATACGAGAAAATAACTTGAGCTGTTACCCTGGCCAGCAAAGCCCAGATTTTAACATTATCGAAAAATGTTTGGGCTCGAATACTTGCTGTTATCCGAAGACAACAAGGGCCAA
The DNA here is from genome assembly GCA_030710515.1 of Abscondita cerata. NCBI lineage: Eukaryota > Metazoa > Arthropoda > Insecta > Coleoptera > Lampyridae > Abscondita > Abscondita cerata. Next base: position 828,126 of record JALBCR010002316.1, on the reverse strand, counting down.
TTTTTATACCAGTAAACCGTAATGCACTAATTGCAGCCATTGATACCGCATGGAAAAACGATTATTAATTATATTGATACCTTGATAGCGTCAATGAACAGACGCCTCCAAGAATGTATCAATAATAATGGAGGTCACACATTATTGATTTCTTATATTTATTTATATATATACCTTTATTTAAAAAAGTTTTCATTTAATTTTTAAACTATAACTTGGTATCTTAATTATAATTATGTAATAAATTTTTGTCAAAAACTAAATATATACGTTGACAATAAGAATTGCCTTAGTTTTTATTTTCACTTTTTATATTAACTACAGAAAAAATGAAACGTCATAAAATATACATTTTGTAAGGACTAAATATTATGAATAGAGAGTTTAATGATTTTTTTAATAACTTACAATAATTAGTAGGTTAGATTTATTTAAAAATAAGTAATAATCAGTCAACCCAAATAACCATGTTTAGTTTTTGATTTAATTTAAAAGTTATTGCTTGTAGACGTTTTTTAAATCAAAATTATTTCTAATTTTATTTTGTAAACATTTCCTAAACAAAATTTTGATTCGATAATTAATCGAGCTATGGTGTTTAATTAGCGATACCTTCAAATATATTCTTTAAAGAAAAAAATTAAGTAAGCAACGTAAATTACCTATTTTCTAAAACGTGCTTAGTGTAATGATTCATTCTACAGTCTTTCTACCTGCTGTTAGAATTGTAAATGATACCCTTAAGCCCGCTTCACAATGTCAAACTTTTGTTTACAGAAATTGTGGTGTCCAAGTTTTAAATTTCATGAGTGTACGTATTTTATTGTGAAAAAACTATATGTTTATGTGATAATATTTATAATAATAATGCTTTATTGCCCAACAGGATCTTCCTAATTACAGGACAAAGGTACAATCATATTAAACTTAAATGTACATTCCAGAATTTAATTATTAATAACTTAAATATTGTCTTATATATAACAAAATGACAAATGTATCTATATATATATATATATATATATATATATATATATATATATATATATATATATATATAAATATTTAAATAGATAAGTTTTTCGACATCTAGTGTCGACTCGTGAAAGCGTTCACGTACGAAAATGTAGAAGCAACTTTGCCGACAGGTATGTAAAGCAGTTACATAATATATATATATATATATATATATATATATATATACATATATATTATATATATATATATATACATACACATAAATTACAAAAGGACATGGTGCAAAACTGATTCTTGATAGTTACATATTTGTATAGAACGTGTTAATTAAGAATGAGATTTAAATTTGACAAAATTTCAGATAATGAAGAATTAAATATATCACACTCATAAGAGATTTTATTAAAGGTTTTGCACATTCTGAATAGCGGAGACTTGATCAGTAAATTAGTTTTAGGAATAGGACAGTAAAAGTGATATCTAGACGAGATGCAATCCGGGTGTCAAAATATTCAACTGTCCTAAAGACTGCCAATCAATAATGTTGTTAGAAAGTTTGTATAAAAAAGTCAGCAATGCACAATTTCTTCTAGAATATAAACTGTCGTAACCAAATTTAATTAACAGTTCATTGTAATCAGAATGCAACTTATTTACATTATTTAGGGTATTTCGTCTTCTCTTTCTACGCCTTTTTTCTTATCTTACCGCATTATCTTGCTTTGATTGTTTGCCGATGTGCAATTGCCTTGCGGTTTTCTCTGCTGCTGTGTGACGCATTATTCCGTATTTTCATGAAAATTTAGAGAATATAAAAATAAATAAATAATTAAAGAACAGTTCTAATTATAATTAAGAATGCCAACAGGTCACTGCAACTTGATAACATTTTTAGTTATACTATTAACATGTTCCTTATACACGGCTTATGGCGTTAAGACACATATTTCACTTTGTTCTAATCAAATCAAGTTCCAATACAACGCTGATCAGCAATATCGCAAAGAAGGACAACACCCGGGCACCATTCTCGCATCATATCTGCATTAGTATTAAATTTTGTTTACTTTGTTTTTAAAACCTTAATAATTTTTATTACTAAAATTTTTAAATAACGTGAACGCACGTAATCTTTTATTTAGATTAATTGTTATTTAAAACTCAAATAATGTTTAATGTACCTATCTGTAAAAAATCCGGATCTGAATTTAAGTCATTTAATCAATTTAAAATATTTAGTTATTTTCATATTGATTGAGGTATTTACTGTTTAAAATTTGTTTTACGATTCTCATTTTTATTTCAATTTTATTGTATAATAAATTTTGTTCTAACTTGTGTATTTTCAAAATATTATTTCTATCGTTGTCATTTTATACATTTTAGCCAAAGAAATTAAAATGTAATGGCATCCATTAATAACATAAATTCAGAAATTAGTGCAGACAAAATCTAACATAAAAATGTGTTCGTTTATTTTACATCTCATTTCGGTAAGTCTCATTATATAAAAAATTATTTCAGAAGTGAACGACCCGAATGTTACAGCGTCTTCTAGCTTCAGTTTACTTGCTTAGATATGATACAGGATCTTAAGGGATGAAGTGCGAAACCAGCTTACATTGCGAACAGACTACATACATAGGTCAAGCCCAATGGTATATACAGTTACAGATGACCCATTTCATATTCCTTCATACATTCAATAACCCATTACCACAAAAGCAAACGAATTTTACAATGACGGACAATTTCATTAACGTAGATTTTATCAACTATATGGTTCCCAATATTAGCAGAAAACAAAAGAATATATACACACACACACACACACACACACACACACACAGAAAACAGTAAAATTAAACGTAATCGTAACGTACATGATAATTCATACGTAAATACATATGCTCATAGATACAAATTTATCAGTAGATCAAAAGTTGCTGTAATGTTGCTACTTCAAGAACGCAACCTGTTGCTTCGAAGTTTATGCAACAGATGATACATTCGATAACAATCCTATCCTAACCAATCTCACGCGCTTGTCTACAACCTACTACCCATAATTCATTCAAACCAGCAACGCCGAACTTTACAATCATTTAATTAAATCGAAAGGTACCAATACAAAGGTGCCGGTCAGAGGGGGAAACAATAACCAAGAAGCGGTGCTTATTATAATCGTACTCTAGAATATGAAAAAGGACCCAGAAATCAAAAGTAACCGCGGATAAATTAGAAAGAAAACAAAATGTAAAGAATATAAAATTGGAAACAAAGTAATAATAAAAAATTAAGGTTAGCTGATGCAAATAAAAAAATTTGTGTTAAACTAATTTAGGTAATGGCAGGACTATAGATAGTCCTAAAAAATTTTGAGGTGCTACATACGAGTTGAAGGACAAAAAAAACAAAATAAGATAACAAGTTGATTTTATATGTCAATGATAAGTTATTACGGAATTAAAGAAGAGATAAATAAAACAAATTTAATAAGTAAATATGGATAGGGTTTAGTTAAATTAAAAGTAGGTAGAGGTATAATTTCATGATTAAGTTAGCTGTAGAATTAAAATAAACAAAATTTATTTCAGTAATGCTGGCAGTTACAAATATGCAAATATAAGATAACAAACACTTGGTGGATGGCAGTCGTCAGGTGCAAGGAAGAGTTGTTACCTTAAAATACGACACTTTCGGTTTTCCCGAATAAAGGTTTCTACTATTATTTTTTCGCCGCGCGCCGACAGATGGCCACACTAGTGCTTTCTATTAATATTCCATTTATTTACACACCATTTCTTATGCCATGGCTGCCGAATCAACATCATTACTCGCCGACTATGGTAAGATTAGGTATTTATCTGTAGTTATCTTCAGCATCGGTGGTAATCCTCTTTTCCTTTTAGGTTGTTTTGCCAGTAATTTAATTTTTTGTGGGGATGACACTGACTTCTTGAATATTTCGACAGCCGTAAGTTAGGTTGAACTACACCGGAATCGCATTATACAAAAACTTTCCATTTTAGATGTAATTTTTGACGCAATTTTCGACGTAATTCTTCACGTAATTTTCAACCTAATCTTTGGGAGCAATTCTTAGCTACACACAAATTTTTGTCACCCGAAACGCAGATTTTTAAACGCATTTCTAAACGTTATTCGAAGACACCATTTCTTAGACGCAGGTTATAGATACAATTCTAAATGTAATTTATACCCAGTTTGGTGTCAAAAGTTCTGTTTACAACTTTAAATACTAGGCATCATTCAGTGGTTTCTCCTACAAATCAATCAGTTGAAAACATCTTATCCATAAACATCAGGTACTTTAACCTACTTAACCACACGCAAACTCTAAAACGCTAATTGTAAACTGTATTCAAAATTCATCACTTTTAACTTAACATTTTTTTCTTTCTTAACTAACTAAATAAATAATCGAAATTGTATACCTATAATTACTTTTTGTGAAAAATTCTATACGGTTCTGCAATAATGAAAAATTTGTCCCATTGTTCACTGGCAGTACTAGTTATTAAATAATAATGTTATAAGTAGCGATGAATCCAACACCCTTCAATAACTGTACTCCCTTCACAATCCAACGTAAAATGTTTCTTACAATACTATTTACGTACGTAATATTCCAATAAGTTAATATTAAATTTTTTTTTGCGTAATTTAAGGTCATTTCTTTGGTTTTTGTGCTTTTGTTTTACTTAATAAAATAGATGTGATTAGTTCCAGTGTTGTTTCAATCTTTTGTTATGTTATTTTATTTGGTTTATTTTTCTTTAAGGTGAAAAAAAAAATATACAAGTGTGTTCTTTTCTCCTTTTTTTGTTGGAACTGGGTTTTAACAGTTTATTAAAGTTAGTTTAAAAATTTAAAAAATAATTTAATGCAAAAACATTTTCGTTTGGTAATGTCATGAGAGTTGTTAATTCGGTTGTATTTGACATACCGTATGTCTCTGGCAAGACGCAACATAGAATTTCACTATAGAAAAAATTGAATTGATCCAAATATTATAATTTTTTAAATAAAAAAAAATTAAAAAAAAAAAAAAAAAAAAAAAAAATAAAAAATAAAAAAATAAAATATAAACTTTTTTTTTACAAAAAAAACAAAACAACAAAACCAGAACATGGACAACGATGAAGAAATTGATGTACTCGGTGCTGTGCTGTGTTAGTATTCGACAACTAAGTATCGACTGTGATGTAAATAGGTGTCGAGTTCATAAAATTTTAAAAAGCATAAACCAATGCTGACAAAAGGCAAGAATTTTGTGAAACATTAATAGAGATACGCAATAATGATATGAATTTTGTTAAGAATATTTGCTTCACCGATGAATGTTCGTTCATTCTCAATGTCGTTTGTGGTATCAGCATGATGGGTGTCCAGCACATAATGCGAATCAAATAAAACGACTTTTAAATAAAGCACTTCCTCGAACCTGAATTGGAAGAGATGGGGAAGTTACTTGGCTACCAAGATCAACAGGCTTGTCCCCCATCGACTTCTTTTTATAGCCTTACATATCTTCGAAGGTTTACACCGACAGACCCCACGACACAATTGAGTCTTTAAAAGATAAAATTGTGGAAGTTTACTTCAATATACCAGCAAATATGATTGCAAATATGCAACTAAACTTCTATGACCGATTGAGGCACTGTTTACCAGTAAATGGACAGCATTTTGAACAGGTGCTATAAGCCAAGCACTTCGCATGTAATAACTATTAGCTTTCACTTTTGTATATCCACATACAAATCGGTCCTTTTCAGGACCACTAACACATTTATAGAATTTTTAATACGATGTAATTAAAACTTAAAACGACAATCACTTTTAATAAAAAACCGTATTTAAAATTACAACATTTCTTACAATTGTTCTTAGATGGTTTTAAAATAATAATCATGTTATCTTGTTTGTTGACTCCTGGATTCTAGTAAATCCTGAAATAGATAGTAAAGAGAAATAGCAAATTTAATAATTTAAAGTACAAACCTTTACGATCTCATTATTCATAACATTTAAAAGCCTTAATCGGGCATTTTCTAAAAATCTTCATTAATCCCATAAGTTTCAAATAATTGTTTACGTTCAAGAAGCTAAAAATGTATAACATCGTCCAATTCTGGGTTATACTTTACTTCGGTGTCCGAATAAAGTGCTTGGAACACCAACTTCTGTTTATCTGAGACCTATGGTAGAGACAAACTACTCGATCCATACTAATCAAAATATCTGTCTTATCCATAATAACTGTATTGACTTAAAATAAACTTTTAGCTTTAGAATACCTGCATGTTCTTGCAAGATGCAAGTATTATGTCTAATAGTTTACACACAGGTCTACAATACAAGAAAACAAACGACTCATTTAACCTCAAATTCAATACGAACAGGTTTTATGCAAAAGTATTTCATTATGCTTGCTTCAATAGCTATATTAAAATATGAAAGCAACTGAACATTGATTAGAATTTTCGTAAAATCACAAAATACTAAATACTTACTTTTTACAAACTTAAAGAATAATATTTACATTTGAAGGAAGATTAGACATTCTATACTTGCTCTCTCTTCTAACTTCAACAAATTGCCGTAATGTATGACAATCCGAATTTTCATAGCAATAGTAGATCAAATCAAATTTTTTCTATAGTAAAAATCCTATGTTGCGTCTTGCCAGAGACCCACGGTATAAGCTTGGGCTCTTTCGTTAAATAGATAGTTGCGTCCGAATACCTGTTCCGCCTTGTCCTGCGGCTAATACTGAGTAAGTTCGCTCTCTAATTTAACCGCCCAAGATACCGCTTTGGCTATTCCTTCTCAACCGCCACGATGTAGAGATACCGCTTTATGTTCCTTTGACTTTCCATTTCTCCCCTCCGTGTGTTGTATTTGGGGTGACGCATTTTCGCGCTTTAAGTACACCACTCAAACAGTTGTCCAAGTTGGCATAGCGCATTTTCGTGTGTGAACTTGGCCATTCCTTTTCCGTTTTCCTATCCGTGTGTTGTGTTTGGGGTGACGCATTTTCGCGCCTTGAATACACCACTCAAACCGTTGCCCGGGTCGATATAGCGCATTTTCGTATGTCGACTCGGTCACTCCCACTACCTATCGCATCCCTTGACAGACCGCCGTTCTGTTTATATACCGTCAACCCCATCCCTAAATTAACCGCCGCTTTGCTTACATTACCGAAACCCTCACCCCTATAACTGTCAAATCCGCTGGCTGCTTTTGGGTTGCATGGTTTGTGCTTTACTATGCTTTGTTTTTGCTGTGAAAATAATAGCAACTTGTGTTGTGTTAAATAAAGAAGTTTTTGAGTTTTAGTGTATTCTCTTTATTTCTCCGAACTGCTTCCCGTTAGATGATCAGAACACTTGAATTTTTAACCTCCAGCTACAGTAGCTGCCCGACCAACAAACGGAGAGTAAACTTCGTCATCAAATCTGGCGCCCGAGATCCGTCTGCCTTTGTTATTTACAGAAACTAACCGAATTGGGAAGCAACCGTCACAACTGTAAGTAACACATTTCATAGTTTCTGAAATAGTGCGTATTCTAAGAACACTATAAACGACCTTGTCGCGCTCGCCTACAACTATCGACAACAGAGTCGGCTTTTAGCTGATTTAGAAACGTTAACATGAACGAATTAATACAGAATAACAAAAACAAACCGACACAACAGTTATACTGGAATATTTTAAGTACTCATAAATACCCATCCAAAGAACAAGCAATTGTCATCCCTTCAATCAACGTAGCTAAAATACATGATTATGTTGGATCTATTGTACAACCAAAGAACGTTCTTTATGCCTTCAAGATTTCAAATAATCGAGTATGCGTTTAGTGATATGTCCTACCATTCCAAATACGGTAATTGACGAGGAAATAAAAAAGATGGACATAAAAACTGTCTCAAATATTACATTTCTAAGAGTTGGAATCCCTGAAATTGAATATACTCATGTGTTGAGTTTTCATAGCACCTCTATCAAATACATCTATTTCTGAGTCCTTTACCATAACACATGGCAAGACCCCATATCCCATATATCTTTATATTGATGGATTCCAGTGTTCAAAATGCAAAATCATAGGTCATAGCGATCTATCTTGCACTTCCCTTATCAGAGAAATAGAAAACGAAAACACTGAAGATTCACCAATTAAAGAATCAAAAAATACAAATTCTGACTTTACTCAAGCTCAAGCTACTGTAGAAAACTTATCTCAATCCATTTCCACATACATACCAAGGCCCACCTTTACCATGACGCACATCTCTACCACATCCCCCAAAAAATCTCAAAATTCTGAAGAACCTGCTGAAACCATGATAACATATGAACAACACACTGTCCCTCACCAATTGGTACCATCGACCATGCAATTAAAAAGAATGTTGTCATCCAGGCCAGAACGCAGAGTGAACACTTACTCTAGCCTACTTGCAACCAAAACTTTAATTGTTTTTATAAAAACAAACTCGACACCGGCAATAACGTCCGCTTCGGCGGAATTATTGTACAACGTTTGCGCGTCTATGTGCGTCGAAGGGTTGCAGAACTTATTAAAAAGAATTATTAATGACGACAAACCTAAAATCCCCCGGCAGGTATTTTCGGACAAGCCGCCCTTGCCCCAACCGATGACGACAACACCAATGAAGCCAACGATGAATTCCAACCGGCGAGAAAAAAGAAAAGAACCCGGAGAAAGAAGCCGAAGACGACCACCCGCATGGACGTCGATGCTGCCACCTCAAATGAAGAATTCGAAGACGACCACCCTAAACCCCCTTCCCAAGTCTTAAGTAGCAATAATGTTACCCAAAACCCACCACCTCAAACTTCCCAAATCTCAAGTAACGATGACCCTACCCAAAACATACCTCAACGTAATACTAAGTCCACCTCAAATGAATGTAACCCGGCCATTGTCCTTCGAGACAAATCCAAATGGCAAACCACCGCTTCCCTCTTTGATTCAAACAAAATCCGTTTCACTAATGCCGTCAATGTCCCGGAAAGCATTAAAATAACACCCACCACCATTCCCAATTACCGCGCCATGATTTCCCTCATGGACAAATATCAATTACCCAAACATACCTATTCCTTACCTAGAGGAACCCTCCTTAAAGTAGGATTAAAGTTGAACTAGAATCCCGAAATTACACCCCATCCAAAGTTATCAAGCTCTTCAAACGAAACAGATCCCCGATGCTGCTATTCCTGGTTCTCATTTCGAGAGAACAAAAATCAATTTACAACCTAACCCACTGCTGCAGAGTAGCAATCCGTGTAGAACCCCTACAATCCGAACGCAAATCCCACCAATGTTATAGATGCCAACTCCATGGACATTCCCAAAGTAAATGCACCGCTCCTTTTTGCTGTGTTAAATGCAGCGAACCCTACCCATCCCACGAATGCACCAAAACCCGTGACCAACCCGCTAAATGTGCCAACTGTGAAGGACCACATACGTCAAATTACAGCGGATGCCCAGCTTCCGTTAAATCCCAACAGACCAGATCCCCCAAAACCCCCGCCTGGTCCACACCAACGTTAACTTCCGCTACCTTATTCCGCGCCTTACCCAAAAAACCCGCACCGTTCACCACCAAACCGCAACAATCCTTAGCACCACCAATAATCAAATCCCAAACAACCAACGTCCTACCTCAAAACAAACAAGCCGGTATTGCCGAAATCCTGGGAAACATGCTTTCATCCTTCAGTCAATCAAATCCGACAGAAGAAGCCACCAAATCCTTCCTTGAGAACACCCACCAATTACTTTCCTTAACCTTCTATAAATCAACATGGCAGTACAACCTACCATCCCTTCCCACTTCACAGAATCGTTCTGGAATTGTAACGGTCTTCGTTACAAAACCACTGAACTTGAAGAATTTCTTAGAGATCACAACGTGGATCTCATCCTCCTCTCTGAAACCCACCTTAACCCGTGTCACAAAGTCAAAATTCCGAACTACAACCTTTTCCGAAACGACCGCGACGCAAGAGGCGGTGACACCGCAATCTACGTCAAATGATCCCTCAAGCATTACCTTGCTCCCAATCTTTCATGGTCCAGGGAATGATTCCCGATTCCTACTAAACAACCACGACGACGATCTAATCACGCCTACATCTCCCACCGAAATCCGCCAAATCATACGTTCCCTACGCAAACGTAAAGCTGCCGGTCCCGATTAAATCCAACACCTCCCACGCAAACCTGTAGCATTCCTTACCACTATCATCAATTCCATACTAAGATTAGGCTACTTCCCCGCTGACTGGAAGATAGCCGACGTCATAGTAATCCCAAAACTTTTAAAAGACCCTAAATTTCTGCAAAACCACCGCCCGATCAGTTTACTTCCCGCACTTTCAAAAATCACTGAAAGAATTATCCTACACAGGCTTAACCTGGACATCTCCCGATTAAAAATTCTTCCCGACGAACAATTTGGTTTCAGACCAAACCACTCCACAACCCAACAACTCTTACGCGTAACCGACTACTGCTGCCAATCCATGGCCAACAACCAGGCCGCCGGAGCAGTATTTCTCGACGTCTCTAAGGCTTTTGACCGTGTCTGGCACGCTGGCCTTGTCTACAAACTTATCTGTTCCAACATCCATTCAAGATTAATCCGCATAATCCACTCATTCCTGTCACACCGCAGTATCCACATCAAGTTAAACAACGTCAAATCCTCAGTCCGCTACCTCACCGCCGCAAGGCTCTGTCCTTTCACCTACATTATTCAATATCTACACCTATGACATTCCAAAAACCCCACATACCGAACTAGCCCTCTACGCCGACGACACTGCCATCCTAACACGATCCTGGCAATCCAAACACCTAACTCAATACCTACAATCCACACTCGACGCCCTAGAACCCTGATTTACTGATTGGCTTATTTCCGTTAACTCGGAAAAGAGTGCTGCAGTAATCTTTTCCCGCAAACTCAAGCACCGACGGGATGGCCAACTAACCATCCTCGATACTCCCATCCCATGGACCAAATCCACTAAATACCTTAGCGTTATCCTAGATAACCGCCTCACCTTACCTTTGCATCTCACAGCAAATCGGCCTCTAACAAATGCCGTGGCTCCCTAAAATCGCTAGCTCCTCTCTTATGCCGTAAAAGTTCCCTATCACTGAAAAACAAACTTCTCCTCTACAAATCCATCATAAATCCCATCATGCTTTATGCGTCTCCCGTCTGTAGTCACGCCGCCGGCACCCACATCCGAAAACTTCAAACAATCCAAAACAAAGCTCTCCGTCTTACATTTAACGCTCCTTGGTACATCCGAAAGAACGACCTACATCACGTTGCCAATCTACCTACTATCCTAGCACAACTCCGCCACCGCACCGTCCTCCATATCACGAAAAACCAAACCCACCCCAATCCGCTCGTCTGAAAAACCACCGATTACGACGTATCCTATCCCTTCAAAATCAAACGCCCTAAAACCGTTTTCTTCGACAATCTCTAAAAATTTTCCCGCCCCCTCAAGACTAACACAAATAATATTTTAAATTTCTGTTGCAGATCACCTCCCTCAAGATGACGGGGTACAAGGATATTCCTGGCAAGTCCAGAACTTGAGAAAGATGAGTTTAAAACCAGTTTTATGTCACCAACAAAACAACCAAAGAAAAAAAGGAATAGTAAAACCATTGAAAATACTCCCATTTTAATAACACCCATCAAAGAAAAAATTGATGTACATTCTCCCCCTCTAATATTGAACTTTATACAAGTATGTGACTCTCTGAGTAATACAATAAATTCTCCAAGTCTCGAAATAATTGTTAAAGAATACTGTAACGAACCACTAAAACTACAAACTATACTAGATTTTGTGTATAAAAATACACAAAATAAACCACTGAAGAGTAACATAACCACACTTAAGAAAAAAAATATTAATAGCTAGCTTATCAGCCGCCGAAGATACCAACAACGAATCTTCTTCGAAGCAATAATGGATACATGTTACGGTCCAAAATACTTGCGTTGCGCGTTGCGACGAGAATCAAATTTACCGCGCACGAAACGAATTTTCCTATTGGTGGATTGGCATTTTCGTAGTTTTAATCGAAACGCCGGGCCGACATCATGGAACTTTCTTTTCCTTTTGGGCGATTAGCGGTGTTTCACGAAGCTAAAAATTACAAGTAAAATTTCAACGTGGCTGCAATAATTGCACGATAAATGAGTGCGGAAATATAAATCCGACCGATTTACGCCGTAAATGGTTTTCTTTGCTATTTCTTTGGTTAATTTAATGGTTGTATTAATTGCTAATTACAACGTATGCTTTAGCACGTGTCTGGACCTCATATTCTACCCATATTTGACTGTTTGGATAATTCCTGGGGGCGCTGGAACGAACCTCGAAGCTACACGGCCGATCATACTTCAGCGGTTGGGGATCACGCACGCGGTGCGCCTGCTATCACAAAGGCAACAATCTGCTCCCAGAGCTGTGTCTTCTACTTCTTCTCCGAGAAATCCTACTGATCTTCGAGTAGCTGTCAACTGGCTTTCGTTAGCAAGGACCTTCCTTATCAGAACTACATGCATCAGTATACAGCTAAGTTATCGTTTTAAGAAACCAATTCATTTTGCATGCGTTCGAAACTTAAGTACACGCAACATCAAGCGGTTGTATCCTTAGCGTTTAAAAGAATTGTTAGTCGGGGTAGTATTCATCCACCCACGCTCGTTGTTGTTGGCACTAACTCTCTTAGAGTTGGGGCGCTGTCATTATTGAGGGGTAAGCTAAAACAAAAGGCCTTTAGGATTGGCGGGAGCTACATTCCGTATTAGAACGAGTGTACTATTAGTTTTTAAGTCACCGTATGTACGTGAAGTGTGTACGTCGAGTTTCCTTAATCACCAATTATTAATTGGTACGCTATTTTTATTTTGGGGGTTAATAAACGAAAAACTTAACTGAATTGCGACATATCTGAACGCGAACTATAACTAATGGGTTATTGCTAATGCACGCAAGTTTCATGCGACAGACTCTCTTATTTTTCCTAGATTCTCCAAATATTTTAAATTGTATTTGCTATATTTGTATGTCTTTTGTCTCTCTTGGATTTGTGTTCGTTGTAGCGTGTTAGACTTGAAGAAAAACCTAGTGAATTCCAGTTCATCGGTTTTATTTCTGTCCGTTACCCAGCAGGAGGCGCCTCGTTACGCAGCAGTTATTTCTTTTAGTTCTCCCAAGGACCTTCCCCATCTCACCGACTCAGCTGGACACTGCTGTGTTAACGCTTATAAATACGGGATCTTCCACGCATTTGGTGCGCTACTTCGAGCCCAATATTATTGTATTCTTTCTTTTCTAGGTTGCATCGCTAGAACCGTCACTTTATTTTAGTTCTTATTATTTGTGAACTGCAACCGTTACATACATTTATTTTTCAGTGGAACTTAGACGGGGATTATACCCATCTTGAACAAGTAGTTATTTAAATCACAAATTCCCAGATATCTGGTCAAAATCTATTGTTATGACAATTCTTAAACCCAAAGATAACCCGCATTCATATCGGCCAATTTCGTTAACTTGTAACATGTGTAAACTGTTGGAGAAAATGATAAACTACCAGTTGTCTTGGTATCTAGAAGAAAAGAATCTCTTAATTCCCTACCAAACAAAGGACGAAGTACAACAGACAACCTGTTCCTTTGCCATCAACGTCTTCTTGCCGTTTTTTCGATCTTGACAAGGCTATTGATACAACTTCGCAATATCACATTTTAAAAACGCTGCAAAAATGGAATACACAGTCACATACTGGCCTTTATTAAAAACTTTATGAATAACAGAATAATTCAATTTAGAGTAAATGGAACATTATCAACTCCAAGAATGTTGCAAAACAGAACTCCCCAAAGATCAGTTCTGAACCCAACAGTTTTCTTGGTTGCAATTAATAATGTAGTTAAAGACCTTACTTTACCAATAAAAGCCAGTTTGTATTCAGATGGTTTAGTAATATATACGTCCCACCATTCTTACAGATGCTGATGTGATCTGTTAGTATTCAAAAGACGTGGTGGGTGGCCAACCATCAGGTGACCGAGTAGACTATGTCAAAAGGTCTAAATGGCTCTAGGCACGACCAAATAAACAGTAGTACCACTACCAGTAACAGTGGAATTGTTCTCCGAACAATAATGTGTCGAGTCCTTTGCTGATTTTCAGTAACTGTACTGTGGCAATGAAATTACCTAGGTAAGTATCACTAAGTATATTTCAATATTTTTTTAAACGAATAACTTTAGTCAAAACTATTGACGTGGTCGTAGATAAAAGTATAGTACATTACTCGAATTGTAAAACAATTACGTACTCCTGTGATTGCGCACTCGCCGCTACGTAGCTAGTGCGCAACTCTTCACAGTCCTACGTTAATATGCTTCTTAAAATTCTCGTTACGTAATGTACTTTTAGTGTAATTTTTGGTACATTATACCATTGTTTTCGATGAAATCAAATTTCACTCACAAGAGAGATAAAGCTGTCAGTTCTATTCACAAGTGAGTAAATCTGACACATGTAATTAAAAATTGTAATTTTCAATTAGAAATACTAGGAGAATATTTGTTAAAGAATATTGATTCAAAATTATTAACATTTTTGCGTTGAACACTTTAAACAGTTACAAATTACTACATTATTAATGCAGTTATGACTAATACATTTCTAATTCTTATAAATGTTAACATTAACGGTACAATTTGGGTTGTTAAAGTAGACTTCTTTATTAGAACTAAAAGCTACTGCCTTATTCCGTTCCACAATCGCGATTTCATGGTTTAATTTGTAGAACTGCTACATCCGTCTCCAAGAACCTTTTTCGCAACACTAACCGTATTCTGCAGAGAATCTTCTACATATCCTTCAACGACAGCATCACTATTCCAGTAACCAAATCATTTCAGAGTTCTTACATCGTCACCACAGTCAAACAACAAAGTAGCAGCCGATCTCCGAAACGCGTGTCAGGTATACATTTTGGGGTTTTTTAACTTAAGAAATTTTGCCATCAATTGTGGCATCTTTCCAAAACTGTTAATGCCAATGGGTTGAATCGTACATTTTCCATTTAGGTAGCAAAGATATAGTCTTCCTGTGCTCTTTCTCTGGGCATACATTGATATATTTCCGATATAAATTAATAGGATTAATTCCAAATCCAGTGGACAACATAGTAAGTGGTATAAGGAACATGGATCAGGAGAAAATCGCCTTTGTCTTCTATATCGGTGATACACTTTTTTAATAATTCATCACACCTACAGCCGCCAGCAATTGCGACAACAACTTCAAGCTACCCAAAATAAGCAAAAATTTGATACTTCATTGACATACGTCAAAATGTATACGTACATTTACTAATAAAAACGTGTCATCACACGCTTTAAGAAGAAACTTATCAAATTTATCTCTTCAAAAATTAATGATTTTTATGCTTCGTATCCAATATATTTCTGTTTCAAGAATGCAGTTAATTTGCAGTACTTCCCACATTTTCATGTAAATTTTGCGCAGCTTTCAGCATTGAGTACTTCGCCCAAAGAGACGACAACTTGTCTGTTTGTGACTATATAATACAATATATATTAATTCAGAACATACCCATACAAATTATTTACGTATTACATGACACCACCTGCGTACGAACTGCTAAATGTTTGCAGCGGAAAAGTAATACAAATCGCAATAAAATTAAGTACACTAAAAAACTCCTTTACAAGAATATTTGAACCGAATGGAAGAAAAGAAAATAATGTAAATATTGGTGGATAGAAGAGTTAGAACAGTAAGAGGGAATGCATGAGATTAAGAAAAACTATGGCAAGGGTGTTCGGGAAGAAAAGTAAAATTAAGGAATGTAAAGAATGCAAAATAATCAAGGAAACAGCTAAGAAAAGGAATTGGAGTAAGCAAAGAAAATGTATGGAAAGATTAAAGAAATGAGTGAAGATGAACGACAGATTTAAGAGTACTTTTCTCAAATCATAACAAACACATCATGAACATGAAATGTTAAATCGGAAGTCAAGCTCTTGTAGATAGAGAAGATGGAGTTGAAAAAAAAAGAAATGGGTGCCCGTAAAGTACTAGAGATGGCAGTGTTTTAATAAATGTCTAGAAAAGAGTTTGTTTTCATAAAAATGGAAGATTTGTAGACTGGTTTTAATTCCAAAACCTTCAAAACCTGAAGTGATGGAGGGAGGTTACAGCCCTTTTTTTCTATAAGCCAATATGTAAATTAATGGACTTGATAAAGAAGACAATTTCTATAGGAAAAATCTACCCTGACTGTTATCCACAAAGTTTTAGAGATAGCAGATAAAATGAGATTAATAAGTTAGAGTAACGGAGGCGTGTGTGTTTCAATAACTCTCGACACCAAGAATGCGTTTAATAGCGTCTGATGGACATAATTTAGTATATCTATATATACCGTGTGTCTCTGGCAAGACGCAATATGGGATTTTTACTATAGAAAAAAATTGATTTGATCTACTATTGCTATGAAAATTTCGGATTGTTGTAAACTCTATACGTTACGGTATTTTGTTGAAGTTAGAAAGAGAGAGCAAGTGTAGAATGTCTAATCTTTCTTCAAATGTAAATATTATTCTTTAAGTTTGTAAAAAAAAGTATTTAGTATTTTGTGATTTTACGAAAACTCTAATCAATGTTCAGTTGCTTTCATATTTTATAATAGCTATTGAAGTAAGCATAATCAAATACTTTTGCATAAAACCTGTTCTTATTTAATTTGAGGTTAAATGAGTCGTTTGTTTTCTTGTATTGTAGACCTGTGTGTAAAATATACTTGCACATTGCAAGAATATGGAGGTATTCTAATGCTAAAAATTTATTTTATGTTAATACAGTTAGTTTTATGGGTAAGACAGATATTTCGATTATTGTGGATCGAGTAGTTTATCTCTACCACAGGTCTCTACAGATAAACAGAAGTTGGTGTTCTAAGGATTTTATTCGGAATCAGCAAAGTAAAGTATAACCCATTGGCGGTGTTATACATTTTTAGCTTCTTGATCGTAAACAATTATTTGAAACCTATGGAAATAATAAAGATGTTAGATGTTTGATTAAGGTTTTTAATTTCATGATAATGAGAGCGAAAAGGTGCTTTAAATTATTTAATTTGCTATTTCTCTTTTGACTTTCAATTTCAGGTTTTACTAGAATCCAGGAGTCAACAAACAAGATAACAAGACTGTTATTTGAAAACCATCCAAGAAAAATTATAAGAAATGTTGTAATTTCAAATACGGTTTTTTATTAAAAGTGATTGACGTTTTAAGTTTTAATTACATCGTATTAAAAATTCTTTTCTATAAATGTGTTAGTGTGGTCCTGAATAGGACCGATTTGTTTGTGGACATACAGAAGTGAAAGCTAGTAGGTAGTACATGCAAAGTGTTACTGTTCAAAATGCTATCCATTTCATGCTAAACAGTACCCCAATCTGTCATAAAAGTTTTGTTGCAGATTTGCAATCATATTTGCTGGTATATTGAAGCAAACTTTCACAATTTTATCATTTAAAGACTCAATTGTGTCGTGGGGTCTGTCTGTGTAAACCTTCGTAAATATGTAATGACATAAAATGAAATTGTTGGGGGACAAGCCTGGTGATCTTGATGGGCAAGTAACTTCCCCACCTCTTTTAATCCAGGTTTTAGGAAGTGCTTCATTTAAAAGTTGTTTTATTTGATTTGCATTATTTGCTGAACATCCATCATGCGGATACCACAAACTACATTGAGAATGAACAAACATTCATTGGTGAAACAAATATTAACAAAATTCATATCATTATTGCATATCTCCATTAATGTTTCACAAAATTCTTGCCTTTTGTCAGCATCGGTTTATGCCTTTTAAAAGTTTATGAACTCGACACCTACTTACACCACAATCGATACTAAGTTGTCGAATACTAATATTAGGGTTAAGTTGCATAGCAGTGAGTGCATGGATTTCTTCATCATTGGCATTATCCATGTTCTGCTTTTGTTGAACCTGTTTCGGATACTTGTGTACACTGCCAGTTACTTCAAATAGTCGCACTGCCCTCATCAGTGTACTGCTATTTGGAATAACAATATTGTGCAGTACATCGCTGAATTCATAATGAAAATTGCTTTCTTATACGGAGTGTACTTTTTGAGTGCCACAAGAAAAAATAAAGTTGATGATGGTTTCGTCAAAACGAAACGTTTTAGTAAAAATTCGTAAACGCCATCTTGTAGAGCAGAAAGAGTGGCAATGACAAAGTGTATTCAGTTTTTTGGTAACTTCTCGAATAACTTCAGAATATAATGAAAACGAAATGGCACAATTTTGGTTTTTTTCGAAAATCTCCGAAGTAAGCCGAACTCAGCGAGTTTCTCAACAGCAAAATATTGACTCCTCGAGTGGGCAACTTTTTCCAAATTTAACCGACTCTGTATCTGTCACGGTTTTCGAGATCCCCATGCTATTCATTCTTATCTTGGATACACTGTATATAGATTTCGACATCAAAATGATTTTTTTTCAATTTTTAATCTTACTGAGTTTTAGAAGGTAAATTCATTGGAGAAAAACATACTTGCCTGTATTATTTAAAGTAATTGCCCATGTAAAACTCTTGTACTTATTGTATATTTACATAGTTTTTATTTATAACTGCTTAGGTAAACATAGGAACCATAAAGTTTTCTGATTGCTTCTACAAAAGTAACTGTAGGTACTAGGTGGATTAAATGTAAATATTTCCCATATGTTGTTTTTGTTAAGCTATAAAGATTTCGTAGAAAATATAGTTGTGAGGGGAATCTTACAATGTGGTAGTAATATAGAAAAAAGCTGCCGCTTAAAATTAGCGGAGGTTTTAGTATTTGAATGTAAACATTATACAAAAACGCCTAGTATATATTTGCAACAGTTGAAGTACGCAGCATGGGCACAAAAAAACGGTGAAAAGATTATTTTTTTTTAATTAAATTAAAGCTATATACAGGGTGGACCGATTTCGATGGGATTGCAGGGTATAACAAGTTTTTAGGTTATAAATGGAATTATTTCTTAAAGTATTCTGTACGAGTATAAGATATTAAACCCTTATATTGGCGTGATGAGTAAAGTTAACGCAATTCAAATTCATAATAATATAGGGTGTTCCATTTAAAAAACATAACTTTGCGCTATCCACAAGTAATGAAACACACTGTATAATTGAAAATAATTTTAAACATGTAGTTTAAGTATACCTAAAATTTTTCTAAATACATTTTTTGATATTTTTTATTATAACGGATATATCAGGCTTCCTCACACTAACGCCGCATCCATATTAATATTTAATCACTGTTTTTTATGTATTACATTTATTTTTATTCGTAATGGTTACGGGCTACTTTATTTATAATATACTTGTTGTTGTATAATTTGTTATTTTCACTAATTATTGTTTTAGAACCTGTGGTATTATACCGGGTGAATCACCACCAACCACATTTTAAAATTATTTTTAAACATAGCATATGTCTATGTATGTACATTATTGAGATTTTTGTTGACCGTAAAAATAAAACTTTCATTAAGGTTTCCTATACTTAAATACAGAACTTAGTTACGTCGACTTTTCTCAAAATATGGAGTATTAAAAAAAATTCAATACCTTGTAATCTAACAAATCACAACAAATTTACCATGGTTGCCATTTTCAAAACAAATGTCGAAACAAACAAACAAGTGATAAAAAAATTAACTTTTCGTAACTAGTTAAGAAAAGCGGACCATTTTGACACTTACTTTGAATATGAAAAGTGTCGTGGAAAACCCTAATACAAGTACAGTAGCCGCTCGATTATGTGAACTAATTAAAACCAACAGTGTTCATATAATGAAAATGTTTATTGAATTGCAAGTCAAGTTTTAGCACGTAAATTATTACAGCGGTAAATTATTTTTATTAACGAAATCAAGTTATAGAAAAAATAGGTAAGTATACACGAATGTTTAAGTATATAATTAATACGAGAACAAAATATTAATCTTTTTTCATAAAATAACTGGTTAATTATGTTTGATATTTTTTTCTTTTAATTTTTTTGAACTGCCATTTCTAAACTGTATTTCCAGTATTTATGGTTGTAATATCGGCCACATGGCTTGCTAATGCCGTGCCACTACTCCTTGTCTTGCCATGATTGATGGGCCAGGAATGTCCTTGTACCCCGTCGTCTCGAGGGATGTAATCTGCAACAGAAATTTTAAATATTATTTGTGTTAGTCTTGAGGGGGCGGGAAAATTTTAAAGGTCGTCGGGGAAAGCGGTTTTAGGGCGTTTGATTTTGAAAGGTTAGGATATGTCGTAGTCGGTGGTTTTACGAATGAGCGGATTGGGGTGGGTTTGGTTTTTCGTGATATGGATATGATATTTTTCGTGGCGGAGTTGTGGTAGGATAGTGGGTAGATTGGCGTCGTGATGTAGGTCATCGTTTTGGATGTACCAAGGAGCGTTAAAGGTAAGGGTAGGGGAGAAGTTTGTTTTTCGGTGATAGGGAACTTTTACGGCATAAGAGAGGACCTAGCGATTTTAGGGAGCCACGACCTTTGTTAGAGGCCAATTGGATGTGAGATGCCAAGGTGAGTCGGTTATCTAAGATAACGCCGAGGTATTTACTGGATTTGGTCCATGGAATGGTAGTATCGAGGATGGTTAGTGGGCCGTCGGGTCGGTGCTTTAGTTTGCGGAAAAAGATTACTGCAGCACTATTTTCCGCGTTAACGGAAATAAGCCAGTCAGTAAACCATGGTTCTAGGGCGTCGAGTGCGGATTGTAGGTATTGAGTTAGGTGTTCGTATTGCCAGGATCGTGTTAGGATGGCTGTGTCGTCGGCGTACAGAGCTAGTTCGGTACATGGGGTTTTTAGAATATCGTTGGTGTAGATATTAAATAATTTAGGTGAAAGGACGGAGCCTTGCGGGACTCCGGCGGTGAGGTAGCGGACTGAGGATTTGACGTTGTTTAACTTGATTTGGATACGGCGGTGTGATAGGAATGAGTGGATTGTGCGGATTAATCTTGAGTGGATGTTCGAACGGATAAGTTTGTAGACAAGGTCAGCGTGCCAGACACGGTCAAACGCCTTAGAGACGTCGAGAAATACTGCTCCGGCGGCCTGGTTGTTGGCCATGGATTGGTAGCAGTATTCGGTTATGCGTAAGAGTTGTTGGGTTGTCAAGTGGTTCGGTCTAAAACCAAATTGTTCGTAGGGTAGGATTATTAATCGAGAGATGTCCAGGTTAAGGCTGTGTAGGATAATTCTTTCAGCGATTTTTGAAAGTGCGGGAAGTAAACTGATCGGGCGGTGGTTTTGCGGAAATTTAGGGTCTTTTAAAGGTTTCGGGATTACTATGACGTCGGCTATCTTCCAGTCAGCGGGGAGGTAACCTACTCTTAGTATGGATATGGATGCTATAGGTTTGCCTGGGAGGTGTTGGATCATAAAGTTTGTGATTTGATCGGGACCGGGAGCTTTACGTTTGCGAAGGGAACGTATGATTTAGCGGATTCACTACCTCTATATTGTTTTGGATTGTCCAGTTTGAAATAGCTGACAATCTTGCAAGGCATATTACCAAACGTGTGGATGCCAACAACTTGTTTTGTACATCAATTCTTTGAATGAAATAAAAAAAATCTTTGAATTTCTGTTTGAGGTCTTAAATTGATGTATTCTCTTATTATACAATCTAAAGAGGCCAATCATGCAGACATTTCTGGGTTTATTTGTTTAGTGTTATTTTAGTGTTATTGATGTTACGTCACCCGTGTCTTTGAACTTCTACGTTTAAATGTCTCCGAGAAACTGCGTACATTCCTATTATTAAAGCTGCGTAAAAAAAGTATTTTTAAAATCAAGACAAGATGACTTCTCATTGAGAAATTTTTCAATTTCTTCAGAATATAGTACCTTTATTTAAAAAAAATGCAAGTTTTGAATAACTGGCGACCGAAGAGTTTTCAATTTCTTGTTTTATATTGAACAAGACATGTTCATTGTAGCTACCCAAAGCCACTTAATTTTTGCCACACCATTTAACAAAAAGTTGATATTCTTTCCAATATCTTGCGAAAGATTTTTGTGGCAATAAATTATTAATTGCCTCTTCCGCAGCTTCGGTAATACGGGCCGGTGTGGGAGTATCTATTGAAGTAAACTAACAAACTACAGTAAATTAACAAAAAAAATGACAAGAAGCGAAATTTTTAAAATGACACCTTGAGTTTTAAATTTAAATCAAATTCTGCGCTTCGTCTAGTCCTAGGCTCCTTGCCATTACCAACCGAAACTGTTTTGGCATATAATATTTGAAAATTAAAGTTTCAACATATATGACCATTTATCAGCCCAAAAAATCGTGTGTATCATGTGGCCAGAAACTGTTTGTGCGAGTGCGTGGATAGTTTGCAGGTCAAGGCGTTCGCGCAAAAGTTTCTGGCCTAGCGACGCAAATAACTATTTACCCCAGTCAATAGAGCAAATAATAAGTAAATTTTTGACAAAAATAATAGGATACCCCATGTGCCATGTAATTGTAAATAGTATAAAGTACCTTATATTCATGTTTTATACCGAAAATGAATTGTCATTATATTCTTAATTAACATATAAATGCAAAAAAAAGTGTTTTTCTCAACTTCTTTTCCTGAGTGAAAGTAATGAACCAACATTAATGGGGTAAAAAGAAAAGTTCTAGAGAATAAAAATATGAATAAAATGAACACCAATTCGACTTGATCAGGCAATAAATTTCCAAGAAAAATAGTTGAAATTTTTGTGTTTTTTTATTTTGATTTGTAGCATAAATCTTTTAGAATAAGAGGTACGATAATATTAAAAATTGTGAAGTTGAAATAGAAAGGAACAAAACTTATATTCTCATTTTTCGATAAAATAATATTTAACACGCAAAATGCATGCAAAGATGACTGAAAATCACCGAGTGTGAGAAAACGGCGAAGTAGTAGGGTACCGTCCGCTAGCGCCGCTTGAGGGGACTGCAATTTATATAAGGACGGATACTCCCACTACTCCTCCGTTTTCTCGCACTTGGTCATTTTAAGTCATCTTTGCATGCATTTTTTGCGTGTTAAATATCATTTTATCGAAAAATGAGAAAATATATTTTGTTCATTTCTATTTCAACTTCAGTTTTTTTTATTTCTGACAATTGCTTTAAAAAAATTAAATCGCAATTTTGCATAAACTAATTGCTCGACAATTGCAGGCTTTTGCACACACTAAGTACGTATCATTAGCTCCTATTTCCCGAAAGATTTATGCTACATCTCAAAAAATGACGGAACTACGAATTTAAAAAGCAAAACTCAAATATTTCAGTTTTTCCGATTTTTCTCGGAAGTTTATTATCTGATCTAGTCGAATTGATGCTCATTTTATTCGTATTCTCATTCTCTACAACTATTCTTATTACACCATTAATGTTGGATCATTACTTTTCACTCAGGAAAAAGTTGAAAAAACACGTTTCTTTGCATATAAATGTTAATTAACAATATAATGACAATTCATTTTCGGTATAAAACATGAAGATAAGGTACTTTATACAATTTACAATTACATGCGGTATCCTATTATTTTTGTCAAAAATATATCTCTATTTACTGTATTAATTATGGACAATACATTTTTGTAAGTTGCATTTTGTATATAAACATTTGTTTTTCATACTATTATTTCTACTTCGTTGGTATTTTCTCTAAATTTGTTTAAAAAATAAGCATCCGAAATTTGGTTATCAAGAGTCACATAATCCCTAAAACAGTGCGGAATGAACTTTTTTTTTTTCGTATCGTCTACAATATGGAAACGACGCTATAAAAATTGTGAAATAGAAAAATATGTGGTACAAAAAATAAACTTTTAGATTTTTCTAGACGGATATTATTTTCCAATAATTTTTATTATTATAGTTCTCATTGTATTTTTATCTACATGAACGTATAACGTCAGAAATTCGTATAGGGAGGCAAAATTCTTTGTACGACAAAATAAAATTAATTTGGAATCTGTAGGGACTTGAATAAAATTAGCAATAGTATACGACCTTTCTAAATAAAATTGATCGTACTTACGTCAGTTATGTTTGAAATTAACATTCATTATCAATTCATCGTTCGTTAGTGGAAGAGCGCCCCAACTGCGATATGATAGCTGCCGGTCTGAATCATTGGATGAAGTTAAATCCCGAAGGAGCCGTTACCGGTCCAGACCCCGTCTCTTTCACACTAAACTTAAATTGGATACTGGTCACTTTCTATAATTCAACTCCTATATCCCATAACTTAACAGCCAATTGCTCATACGCAGCATACACCTGCACTAAATAGAAAGATAAAACCGATTTTTCTCCTTATATACACTTTTTGCTCTTTATTCGTCACTCAGCCTTCGATCAATTACCATGACAAGTTTTAAAATCAAAACACTGTATAATATTTAAGGTTCATTCTGAAACTTCGCCTATATAAACTATTTTGAAATTGAATGAACGTATCTGTCAGTAACATCAACACGTGAAATTTGCTAACGTAACACGAATATTAAGATGTACGTTTGAGAGCTGTAGGTTTAAGAATAGATGAAAATATCTACGCTTGTCATCTTATCTCGTAATTCTGAATGCAATTATGGCAAACTTAATAAACTGATTACCATGCAGATCCGGAATACGGTGGCTTAGTGTCTAAGGAACTACTTAATCAAGCGAATTATGGGAAATCTTAGCACAATGTCAGGTAAAGTGTTCTAATTAATATGCTCGCAAAGCTAAGGTACCTTAATTCAGTTATGAAATATTAAGCAAGTCAAGCCCGAATTAGCGACCTGTCATCGGTGGTATATGTATATATAATAGATGCCCCGTCCTCACGCATTGATGATTAATAACCTTATGAATTTATTTATTCGCTAAAAACTCATTTATGCGCGTTCATTTAAGTGTATTTCTTTGTTTATGGTAATAAAGACGAGAACCCTCATAGTTTGACCGCAACTAAATGCGTGAGGCTTTCACGCAAATAATCCCCCATTTCACGAAGACGCAAATCGTACATATTTAAATACCAACCCGGTTATCATTAATTTCCCTTTAACGTACGAAAAATCTTGTTCGTATTTATTGCGAAAACTCCAGAGTATCCTTATACAAATCGGGATTATTCTCAACATTAAGTCATAATATTCATCATACTTAAAGCCGAAATGTAAATCTTGGTTTTAGTTAATTACGTCGAGCAATTAGTTAGAATGTATTTACAATGACATAGCAATTGATGCAATTGGGTACTGTTAAATAAGATTATCGGTGTTATTAATTGAGAATGATCGGTGACTCTATTGGGGCAGACCATAAACTACACGTTTGACCCCTTTATGTTTCGAAATGTACCGTTTCCGCTAAAAACGCCATATGTACCATGATTAATTGTTGTTGAAATTTATGCAATTACATATATGAATCACAATGATAGGTCCATAAAATAAAATGTACATTGTTTGATTTTTTCAACTTTTCGTGTCGTTTAAATGTTCATTTAGACAGCTTTTTAATAACCACAATAATAGTAGGTATCTATTTGTCAAACTAGAGTTATTTTTTTCGAATATTGTTTGTGATAATTAATTGTTCCAGATACCAATTTTCATATTTAATATATTTATGGTAAATATATCGAATGGATTTTTTGGAATTTATAAATATGGTAGATAATGAGAAATATGATGAAAGATATCTAATTTTTCGATGAAATTCTCGTCAAAATTGACTCAATGCGACGTTTATTCAATAAATCTAATACAATCATTTCTAGATAGTATTATTAGGTAGCATACTAAATAAATTTTTTTTTCTATTAACCGCGATTGTAGATTTTGCAAATAAAATACGATTTACAATGAATAAATGTTCTTTTTAAATTTCGCGCTGCTATTGGCAACCTTACAAAAGCTTCGCGACATTTCACATAGATGGAATAATACATTTCTGAGTGCATTACATACACACATAAATTTAAAAATGTTGCACTTTAACAATTGAAGGGATAAGTAGAAGAAGGGGTTATGTTACAAAATATGAATAATTTTTAACAAAACCTTTTGCAACTTCTTGATTAAAATAGATTTTTTCGACATAAGGATAATCAAGAGTAATAGGTTGTATAAGAAAGATTTTTTTTAAATATGGGGATTAGCGAATTATAAGGATAGAAATAGTTCTAGTTTGATAATTCCCAATTCCTTGTAACTATTCATTGTGAATTAAATTTTTAAGAATTGAAAATAAAATTAAAGCATCTATAAATCGGAATGTACAGAATTTAAATTACAGTTTATTTTCATAACAACTTCTTAATGTAATATGTTTATAAAATTTTTTAAAAATATTTTGTTTTTCAAAAAATTTTCGTCTTTCTCGTGAGCAAATAATTTCCTACATTTTAAAAATTTTGTACTTATAAAATAAATTTTCCAGGACCGTACTGCAGGCTAACTGTGGTGGGGGTTCTTCTTCAAAACCACTATTTATTGCAAAATAAAACAAACGATAAAAATTACATTGCTATACAATTTTAGGTAAAGTAATAGTGTATATAAACATATGAAAAACATAATTATTAAAAAGGGGGTTGACTAACAAATAAAAGATAATGAAAATCACGAACAATACACTTAAATAAACATGTACGGTGTTATTACTTGTTGCTTTGTTTGTGTGTTTAAATTTTAATGAATGTTGATACCAAATTACATAAAAAAAGAATGTGTCCTAAACGTACATCTATCAGCTTAACACCCATTTAATTCTGGCACGTAAGTTTTCTCTTCGTTTTTTGTAATTTTCAATTCGTTCCTCCCAACTATAATTAAGTAAAATAGTTTATAATTTTTATTGCATTAAACTCATTAAAAAATTTAATACTCATTTATACACAAACAATATTATATCGAATTTTAAGCTTTAGATTTGTTATTTGTAAAAAAATTTTTATGATATTTATTTCTAGGTTAGTTTGACAATTTTTGTTGTTTGTTATATAATTTTAATTAAGTTTTGACGTCATATGACTTTGTTATATGAATTAATCTTTTTATAAAAAAAATAAATAATTGTGACTTTTTACAGTTTCAAGTGTATTGTTCGTGATTTTCATTATCTTTTATTTGTCAACCCCTCTTTTTTAATAATTATGTTCTCCATATGTTTATATACTTTACCAAAAAATTTTATAGCAATGTAATTATTATCGTTTGTTTTATTTTTTGCAATAAATAGTGGCTTTGAAGAAGCACCCACATTAGGGTGCGAAACGTCGCCTCCACCAGTAAAAAGTGGTTTGTTCCTTTTTTTACATTCACCTTCCTTTAAAGGATCCAGTTAGCCTGCAGTACAGTCCTGGATAATTTATATTAAAAATTATTACGGAAGGAAAGTCTCTTCAATATACATCTTTTGTACTTATGTTTTGGCCCTAAAACAATTAGGTGAGCAGGAAATTGCACAAACAAAATTTTACATGTAAAATGCTATTACCGAGTGCCGAATCAACACCCAGTATATCGTAATAAATTGTATTTGTTGTGATTTATTTTTCATCAGTGTCCAAAACATATCGAAGCATTCTTAAACCCTTTGGCATATTTCGATATACAGTGGAACTTGGTATTGTTTAAAGGACCAGATAATAATTCATTTAAAATTCAATTAAAAGTTTAAAGGTTGAAAAAAAAGAGTTTGTTTAAACTTATTTACAAATGTTGTATAATACAACATATGTATGTACTTACTACAAACACAAATTACAATTTTTTAAAAACAGATTTACTGTTTTCTGTTTTACTCCTATAGGATGATTCAGCGTTTAATGACGAAAAGGATCTATATTGTTTTACTTAAAAATTGTCAAGTTGTGGTGGATCTGGTTAAAGTTTTGATTCTCTTGTATTGACCGAGGGTCATAAATGTGTTAGATAAGGAGGTAATAAGGCTCGTTGAATGGTAGAAAAAATAGGTTTAGTATTTTTTTTAATGTTAAACTTAATGGTTTCTGTATGGGATGTTACAATTTGCTTAAGAATGTTAAATTTGCACAAAATCTAGTAATTTTTTACCAGTAATCGTCTGTAGAATGTTGAAGTTGTTTGTTTGGTTGAAAAGGTGTAGGTGGAAAAAACCTATTTCAGAAGGGGAAATGTTGGGTGTAAAAAAGATAATGGTTTTGTTGGAATTTTGAAGAAGCTTGTGGAAAAGTTTGTATGTTGTGGTTATGTTGGTTAAAGTGGTTAGCTGTTTTAATAAAAGGGTCCATTATTTTCAAAAAGTGTATTTTTTTTTTAATTGTTCTAAATGATAGGGTTTGTGGAATAAAAACTGTTTATAATTGAAAATGTTTTGGTCTGTCGGTTTTTTTAGCCTGTTAATGTGGTGAAGTTAATTAAAAGATTTGAAAGAAATGCTAATGGTGTTGATTTAATTGAGGATGTTTTTTAAAAAAGGATTTTTGTTGTTGAATAAATGGGTAAGGGCTCTTTTTTCGTTTCTCTTGTGTAAATTTTTTTGTTAAAAGGGGTAGGGGTGATATTTTTTTGTACTTCGCTACGAATGAAGGACTATAGGAGGGGGAGACATATAACGAAAAGAAAAGAAAGAAAAGCGTTGAAAGTGGTAGAAGTGATATAAGATCGGAGTAAATAGGAGGGGGAGGGGGGGGGTGTTTGATACAAGATATTAGTTTGAGAACAGATAGTAAAAGTTAAAAATAGGTTTATTGTTTAATACAAAAGGTGAGGAAGTAATGTTAACTTGAAAGAATTTACATACTGTATTATTTCAGGCAATATACACTCAAGGTAAAACAATTTCAGTTTTGCTAACATCTTTTGTACCTAAAAGTCCTTATTTTTAGCGACAACCTCCACGTGTAGAAGCTGTTCGTTATTGATATAAATTACAAAATAACATATTTCCTTTTGACAAATATTCAGCTGTCCTTTAATGTGAAATTTAAAACCTACTGGTAAATACAAAGAGACTGCATAATTGAATAATATGTCTGTTTTGTTTACCTGATAATAATTGGGATGTGTTGTTTTTAATTTGATTGCATTGTTTTTTATTTCAACACACAAACTTTTTTTTCTAAATACTCCTTTAAAGTTTTCCCAGATTTGTGCACAGAGTGGAGGTACTTTATCTCAAGAAGAGCATTGTCTCCAACAAGTCCTAAATTAATTTGTAAGTAATACAATCTTTTCTTTTTTCAGAGTTACCGTCTGGAGAAGCCTCTGAATACCCTGTTTTTTAGTGAATAAAAAGCTCCGCCTCAGACATAATTGCATTTGGAAATATTTCTATAAACTTCCTGGGTGCCACAGCTTCCATTTGTTTTCCATATGTCATTGCTGCAGAAAAAAAAGAAGTATTATATAAAACTTTATTCACAAAATTGTGGCTTGAAGTTTAATTTTTTTTCCTAACCACTCTCCAATGACAGATGCAGTTAATTGACTGTGTCTTTCTTTTTTCATAGATTGCGTTTCCCCCATTGTCCTCGCGTGGATTTTTCTATTTGAATAATATCTTCGTTTGAAACTTATAACATGAGAAATACAGGCCACAAATAAGATAAATACATGCAATGAATATAGGATTATTTTCTTTTCATTTTCAAATTCTTCATCTGTAAAACCGTTTGCGATTGTTGGACCGTACTCTACATTTTCTGATTTCACAGCTTTGGATTTGGTAGTTTTTGTTGTGTTTTCTGTTAAAGATTTTTCTAATTTCCTTTTGCATCTTGTTGAATGGGCTTCAAGTCGCTTCTTTAAAAAATCTTTGCAATTTTTTCCTAGAGTTTTTGGAATGCATTCTTCCATGGTTGCGAATATCATGACACTCCCTTATTGTAATGAAGAGCTGTTATATAAGCTCTTGCTTAAAAAAGATCTTTTTTCCAGTACTCTTTCGAGCGAGTGAACGTTTGGTGTGTTTTCTAATTCTGCTTGGGAAAAAATGCTCTTATCCATGATTAGTAAAACCAAAGAACAACTGCGTTCTTTGCGTTTGTTTAAAACTAAAACCTTGTATTATTAAATGTACGAACTACCTCAAACAGTGATTACACCTGAAGTGCTTAAAATTCAAAATTAATTTTATAAGAAGTTTTATGTATCTGTTATTATGTGTTTCCCACGGAAAAGTCATCACAGCCATTTACTATGTTAAATTAAAAATTAGCATATATCAATTCTGGTTAAATGGAAAAAAAGTTGTGTAATTAGGTGACCAATAAAATAACATACAAAATTGATGGTGTGTTTTATTGTTTTTGAGATATTTAAAAAAATAGAATTTTTTATAGCGCTATTTATAAATGTTCTAGAACAAAAATTCAAACACTTCGTCGTGGCAACTTGTTACGGACTTTAACATGGCATAGCAAGTTTTTCAATCGGACGTTTTGTATTTCTATTATCATTTCTGAGATCCCCATAGTGAGAATCCTTATCTTGGACACAGTGTATAATCCACATATAATGTTGGATAGCTAAATAGAACAAATCGATGTGATTATAATAAGTATTCAAAGCGTATTTTACTGAAATCATTAAAACAAGGTTATTTTTTTATAAATTTTTATTTATTAGCCGGATTAATTTTTATTAAGCGGCTTTCGTGGACGAGTTGGTAAATAGTAGCCTAGTATTGTTTTACCGTACCTAAGAATGGTTCAGTTCTGATGGCAGTATTTTTTTGTATAACTTTATTATCGATTTTATTATAATAACATTTTGTTGAAAATATTAAACTCGTTTTATAAAAATTGTATTAATAATAACTTCAATAATAATTATATTAATAAAAAAAAATAAACGTCGTTTTCAGTAAATGTATGGTGTTGGGTAAGCCATCGCGGGCGAGGTGTTTGCTGAGTAATTGACGGATGCCTCAATTCCGAAGCGTATTTAAACATTCTCGAAAATGTTATGACGGCTTCTGTTCAGGTTTCACATGGTGAAGATAACTAGGTTTTCCAACAAGTAAGGATAATGCACATTTGATCACTGATAATCTAAAATTGGCTCCAGCAAAACAATGTTGCTGTGTTGCAGTAGCCTGCAAAAGCCCTATCTCAATATAATTGAAACCGTTTGGTGTTTACTAACAAAGATCATTCAAGACAAACAAGGGGTAAATTTCATAGCTCAAAACCGGGAACAATTAATTGCTGAAAATACATGCGTGGGAGGCGATTGGATTCGAGTATATTCAAATTTAGTAGCATTTAGTATAAGGTGGTCATATCCACTATTAACTTTATATTGCAATGTTTTTTTCAAATTCACCAAAATAGTGTTAACATTAAAATATCGGGGAAACTTTAAATAACATTTTTGAATAGAGAATGAAAAGATCTTTCTAACGATATATCAGAAGCCTATACTTCTCATTTAAAAATTTGGGGGTTGTATCTGTCATTCGAAGGGGGTTGACGGTAAGGATCATAATGAATTTATTCCTTTTGGCTTTTACACACTGTATGTAATATAATCAATAATTCAGAATTGGAATTGTTGTAGCAAACTGACAAAGCTCCGTTGAGATAACTGCCTGAGTTGAGATACGATATGTTTCCAATGGCGCTGGAGATGATGCAATACAGTTGAATGGGTGTAGCTTCTTATTGATATTGTGACTTATTACCCCATTTTCTAAAATAACCTTTTTATCGTGCCTGTAGGAAGATACAACCTGTAACAAAATTTTGTAGCAGCAACAAAAAAAAATATAAAAAGAGGCTTTAACAGCGAAGCTGCAGATTTGGATAATCAAAATGTTTTTGAAAAAAGTGGAACTTCTCAGAGTGCTCTGGCGCGATGGCAAACGTACAAATGTGCAGATTAACTAATTTAACATCAATGTTCTACAACTACAAAGGAACATACAGTATTGATGTTTACTCTAGTTGACGGTGATTAGAGTTTTCGTTATATTGACGTTGAAAGTGGCGACGGAGCTAGTGACAGTATAATAATTCATATTTCAAACATTTACATTGATTAGTGCTTTGAAGCAAAAATTTTTAAATTACCTACAAGGGAGTATTTATGAGTATTAATAAGGATCTTCAACATTAACAAATGATGTGAAACTCCTTCATTTGTATCATTTACTAGTCATTTCTTACGGTTTGGCCTTCTTACTGGTTGGTCGATAATAGAAGTAGATCACCTTGAAAAAGACTGGCCTCAGCCAGTCGAAACGTTAATGCTAACAAAAGGACTGTATTTTCACGGACTCCTACTATTGTCTAATTGGCTAATTTGTAGCTTAAACAATTTGGAAATAGATGGGTGGGTTAGTTTTCCACCAAATTTTAACATTATCTGGTAATCAAGCGTAATATGTTAAAACAGCACACTTTATGTGTATGTTTATATTTTTCGTCAAACATCTTCCTCTCTACAAGAAGTTTAGCAGACGTTAGATCGTTGACAACTTTTGACGCAATTGTTATTATAATGATACCCATCCGTATACAGCAATTAAGCCTTGAAGAAGTATTTTGGGCTAAGTTTAAAGAATAAACACACATTTTTTTCGTTTAGGGAGGCCACTCTGTAAACTGCACCTTTTGACATCTTACCTACATAAGTGCTGACAAATGCTTTTAAGCAATCGAGTGTATAAATTTGAATGTTTTCTAACAATCATCACACCTTAAAGCCCTTTGTTAGATTAGATTAGATTTATTCATCATAATAATTACAATTAATTAATGTAAATACAAATAAATAAAAGTATGAAATTAAAGTAACAAAAATATATACAGATTTCGAAACAGCTATAATTATGAATTTTATATTACCTTGCAAGGTATTTTATTTACACTGACTTCTCTAAAACTTTCGATAGAGTTAATCACTCTATACTTGTAAATAAATTAAAGGGTTATTGATTTTCTCATAACATTGTTGGGTGGATCCAAAGTTATTTAACAGGAAGATCACAAAGTGTTTACATTAATAGAACCCTGTCTAAATCAATTAATGTATTATCTGGGGTTCCACAAGGTTCAAATTGCGGTCCTATATTATTTAACATTTTTATTAATGATATCCGAGAATATATTAAATACAGTAACTTTTTATTATTTGCAGATGACCTGAAACAATACCATTCTATACAATCAAGCGATGATTCAAAATGCTACAAAAAGTTTAAATACTCTAGTTCAGTGGTGTATTAATAACCAACTTTTTCTTAACATTGCGAAATGCGTATCGATTATATTGACTATACAAACTCTTTAAATATTATTAACTGGATTCGTTGGAGCGTAGAAGACGTATTGTCGATTTTATATTTCTTTTCAAGTTATTAAATAACTACATTGATAGTCCACAACTATTAAATAAAATCAATTTCTTGTTTAAACCTTTTGGTTGTACTACCAGAAGTAATCTATTACTACGTTCTAACTTCCATCGTACAAATTATGGTTACTATGAATCTTTGTCCAGAATAATAAGAGAATTTAATTATCTGATTGAGCATAACCCAAGTCTTAGAGTTTTCAGTCACATCTTTAAGCGCCAACTACGTAAGTCCGTTATTTAATTTAATTCATTTAAGTCTTGCCCTTATACTAATTAATATTTTTATTGTATTTTTAATACTAATATGTCTCGTATCGTATGTAAAACTTACTGTTACGTTTATATTTTCTTTTTATGTAACCAAGAAATGTACCCCGTATAGAAAATAAATAAATAAATCAATATTCAAGGATACAGTAAATAAAATTGATAACTATAGTCTCATAAAGAACATAAAATTTAAAAGAAAATAATAAAAATGATTTTGTTTTTCTATTAATAACATAAAAAGAGAAATTTTGATAGTAATTAATTCAGCTTGATAAATTGTGAAAAAATCATCGAGTTTCACTACTTTATGAACATTATTTTCACTTGAACAAAACCGAGGCTACATTATCTTCAATTTCAGATGTTATAAAGGAAAAAGGTAATTGAGTGAATGAAACGCATGCCAGGATTATCTAAACGATTAATATTAATTTTAGATTCTAAAGAACGATCAAAAGGAAGATGACTAGTTATTTTGGAATTGTTAATTTGTAGTAATTTAACAATATCTAAAATTTTGAGACCAAGAGGAATTAGAATGGATAAAGCCAAAGAAGAATTTAAAGATATTGTACGAAACCTTTAATAATTTTAATTAATCTATGAAAACTATTTAATTTACGAATAATATATAGTTCGGAAACGCTTCGTTTACGACCTACAGGGTGTTAAAAATTTTATATTTTTCTCGGTTTTTGGGATAGTTTGGGTTGGAATTGAGTTTGGCCCATGACCTGAGGAGCACGAATACACAAGAATTTTGAAAAAAAGTTGCGGAACACAGTGAAAAAAAATTATTTAATATTTTGATATTTGATTGTAGAGTTTCTTTGTCTCGTTTATTGTAAGGACAAACAACTGAAGTTCTCGGTTTCATCCACCATTCCCAACATCTAATGACCTTCAATGAATCTACCTCGATTATACTTGCGCAGCCCAAATTTTGCTTCATCAATCTGGACAACTCATACCTTCTGCCCCAATCTTACCTTCTTCTTGTTAAATACTACTCAAATCTTGAGTTATTTCTTCGTGGCAAAAGTTGTACAAATCACAAATTGTTGCTTGACCCAATTCAGTTCCAATATTAACGCCAAATTCATTATAGTCATTACATTCATTCCGACATTGTTCCTATGATTCATTGAAACAAAAGCTATACATAATGTTGAATATTTTTTCTAAAGGCAAATTCGAATTTTCAAAGAAAGAATTTTTTTGCAGCAGATACTTCAATTTTACACGGATAACATTTGTAAGTGCCGAAACCAGATCTTTTGCGGGGGATGGGGTCATTTGTTTCTTGCAATTACGGCAATTTTTAAACATGGGCAATAAATGACTCCAGTTAACTCGATGAGCCTTTTTCGATTCCATTTTGGCCTGAAATTCAATGGCACAACAACAGAAGAAGAAGTAGAAGGAATTGCACTGTCACACATTTTGATTAATTGAAAACAATGACTAATTTGAGGGGTTGTTTCCATAGTTTCAATATAACCTAACCTTTTTTTTGGGAGGGGGAAAAATCTGTAAACAGACACCTGTCCTCAGGTTGACAGGTAGTGTCGGGTTGGCTAACTGACCGACTATAAAACCACCCTCCTACCTGGAACCGCCGATTCGCATTACATCGGGCGAGCGGGACTTTCGGTGCTGCCTTGAGTTTGTTGCGGCACCTACATGTTTCCTGGCGTTTGTTTTCTCCTTATCTTATTATAATAATATATAACTATCGCAACAGTCCTTTTATCCTTATCGTTGCTTTTTTCTTTTTTTTTTTCTTCTTTACCTTTTCTTTTTCTATTTCCGTGTCCTTTTTGTTTTTCATAATATACGTTATCATATTAGTTATTTCTTTCCAATGGAGTTCACTTTTGTTATTAGTTCTGCAATGTTTGTTTCATTTACTTCCTCTTTTATATTCATATTCGTGTTATTTGTCTTCCCATTTTTACACTTGAAGATCGTGTGTTGTGGTGAATCTGTCATTTCGGGACAATACCAACACCTATCGTCGTTTGTTTTATTTTTCTATTTTAAGTACGTACCGAAAGTTCCGTGTTCTGTTATGCCTTCTGTAAGGTAATGATTTAGTTCTCCTCATTCTCTGTTTATCCATTTGTCGATATTTTTGATGAACGTTTTTATCCATCCGTTATATTTTTCCCATCTTTCTTCCCATACTTTCATTATTTCCTCTCGCGCTTCTTTCTTTATGTTATTGTTTGTTTTGTATTTATATATTAGTATTCTTTCTTTTATTTTTAGATCCAGCGGAAAGAGTCCCGCAAGAACTTCTAGTGCTTCCGATGGTGCCGTTCTGTATGCCATGGTCACTTTTAAGGTAAGTTTCCTGTTTTCTTTCCTTAACATGTTTTTGTAATATTCGTATTGCATAGTCTTTTTCCAAGCGGGTGTGGCATATAATATTACGGATATCGCTGTATGGCATAATAGTTTCTTCTTGCAACTTACTGGTCCTCCTAAATTTGGCATTATAATTGCTAATGATTTTGTCAGCTTTTTGCGTTTTGGTGCATATTTCTTTAACGTGTGTTGTCATTTTCAGGTTTTGATCGAGGTATACGCCTAGATATTTTATTTGTTTTTGGTTTTTAATTTCTTGATCGTTATATTTCAGTGTGATCTGTTTAAATTTATTTCCTCCCGTCAGTA
The DNA here is from genome assembly GCA_030710515.1 of Abscondita cerata. NCBI lineage: Eukaryota > Metazoa > Arthropoda > Insecta > Coleoptera > Lampyridae > Abscondita > Abscondita cerata. Next base: position 791,589 of record JALBCR010002316.1, on the reverse strand, counting down.
TTAATATTTCTGTTTTACTTGTCTCCAGTTCCAGTCCCATCTCCTTAAGTGTTTCTGTCTATCGTTCTTATTGCGATTTCTCCTCTTTGTCTCAGTCCTTCTACTATAACCTAACCTAACTTAACTTAACCTAACCTAACCTTTTTTTATGGTGGTTCAAAATGCTTTTATGCACATCTGGTTTTACCCAGATAGTGTGGGGCTCCGACACCTGCCGATTACCCACTAAAAACACTCTACCGTTTGTACCCTCCTTGCACATGATATCCGTTTTCACATCAGTCACGTGCGAGAATTAGTCTTTTCATTTACGTTATTTTATCTTTGTTCTTTTGTGCTGCCCTTTCTTCCTTTTCTTTCACCTCCATTACTTTTCTTATGAATTTTTTTCCGTATTCCCAGTTCCTGTTATTTTCGATCATCCGGTTCACTATTTCCCGTTACTGAATTTATTCTTCCTTTGTAGTTATGTTCTAATTCTCTTCTTTCTACTATCCATCTGTCGCAATCTATAACTGTGTGACTCACGTCATCTTCATTTCCAAAGTACCTACACTTATCATTACTTGTTATACCTATACCGGATAATATTTGAGTTATGTAATAATCAGTTTCTTTACGATCGCTTTGATTCCATTTTATCAAATTAGGTATCACCTTTCGTGTCCATTGTTCTTTCCCTAGCGTGTTTTCCCATCTGTCTTGCCACATGTTAAGGATGTATTCCTTTCTCTTCCTTTGCTTAGGTCTTCTTTTTGTACTAAGTTTCTCTCCAGCATGGCCCTTTCTAGTACTAATAGGTCCACCGGCGAGCAACCAGTAATGACTTGTACCGCTTCCGCTGATGTGGTCCTGTATGCTGATGCCACTCTCAGCAGCATTTTCTCTGTGCCTTTATGACCATTTTTATATATGCCGGAGCCTCCATTGCCTCTTCCCATACGGACGCGCCGTATAAAAGTATTGAATTAAATACCTGACTTAAAATGAGTCTCTTCTGAAAAGATGGTCCTCCAATATTTGGAAGTATTCTACTTAAAGCGTTAACTTTCTTTTCACATTTGCCTATTACGTATTTTACGTGCACTCCGGGATTCTTGTTATCGTCATACATAATTCCTAGGCATCTTGTTTTCCTTTTGTTGACTTATTTCGTTATTATTGATGTTTAGAGAAATTCCTACCTTCTTTTTCGGACCTTTTACTACTACGTATTCTATTTTTTCAGCAGCGAGTTCTAGTTTGTTTTCCTTCATCCATGTGCTTATTTTTTTTAACGCGGCACATCCTTCTCGGTTAATACATCGGTTGAGTTCGCTTCTAGAATAAGTACAAGGTCGTCTGCATAGGCGATCGTCTTTGCGTTGTTCGGTAGAGTCAGTTTAGGACTCCGTCATATAGCATATTCTACAATGTAGGTCCTAAGACTGATCATTGAGGTACTCCCGCCCTTACTCATAATTTAGTGTTTTCCCCTACTAGTATCTTCCTGTCTGTCAGGTAATTATCGAGGATCTTAACTAGTCCATTCGTGATTTTTCTCTTCTGTATTTCTCTCATAATCTTGTCCCACGGAGCAGAATTGAACGCATTTCGAATGTCGATGGCTACTAGAACGACCCATTTACTTTGATATCCTTAACCAGTTGTTTTACCTTGTTAGCTGCCATTATGGTGGAGTAGCCTTTTCTAAATCCGTATTGCTTTTTTGAGAGGTCTTCTTTCTCTTTCATCTCTTCTATTAGTTTGTTGTTAATAATTTTTCATATATCTTACCGATTATGTCTATGAGACATATTGGTCTGTAGCTGCTGGCGATTTCTGGGTCTTTGTCGGGTTTTGGGATCAGCCTTACCCTGGATTGTTTCTATTTATGTGGGAATTGGTTTTTCTTTAGTAGGTTGTTAAACAGGTCCACCATCCTATCCGGTATTACATCATATATTATTTTCCAGGCTTTTGCGGGTATTCCATCTTGACCTGGCGCCTTGTTTATTTTGATGTTCTTTCTTATACCGTCTAGTTCTTACCTCTCTATTTGAATAGTGTTCGTTTCGTGGCTAATAGCTTTTTTCCTCCTAAACCTTGTCCTATTTTTAAACAACGATCTCACGATCTGCATTGCTTTGCTATCGGATAAATTTACTGGAGTGTTTCTTTGGAATTTTTTCATTACGATTTTACATCCCTGTCCCCATATGTCGTTTTGCAGTTCGTTGCAGGCTTCTTTCCAGTACCCTCTCTTAGTTGTTTTTATTAAATCTCTAAGTTTTTGTTGCAGCTTTATACTCTGTCTCTGCCGTTTTGATTTCTTCGGAGGTTAGCTTCATTATATATTGTTTCTTTTTTTCATTTTATTGCATCTCTCTGGCCATTCGAATTTCTTCGGTCCACTAGTATGGTTGAATCCTGTTTGTATTGTGGATTACTGTATAGACAGTCCTTGTAACACCTACCTATTAGTTTAACCATAGCCTGCATGTCTAGTTTTTCATTTACCGGTAACGATAGGTTTAGTTCCATGTTAATTTAAAGATTTCCCAATTAGGGACCTTTATATTTCTTATTAATTTGTTTTCTGTTTTCCCTATCAAACTAACGCTATACGTAATGTATTTGTGGTCGCTTAACGTTTCTTGATCTACCACGGACCATTGTTCTACCCTCGTTCTAAGTTTTTGCGTTACCATAGTGAGGTCGATCCAAGATTTCGAGTTTCTTCTTACGAAGGTGGGTTCCTTTCCGTCGTTTAATACCACCAAATTTTTCTCGTGAATCAATTCTCTAGTATATCGCCTCTTGCGTCTGTAACAGGTGCGCCCCACGACCTAGCTTTTGCATTCATATCGCCTGCTATTATAACTTTTCCGTGATATTTGCCATTATTTCCTCTAGTTTGTTTGAATAGTTTTGAATGTCTGCATTAGGGGATAAGTAACATGCTATTAGGTTAAATTGTTTGCTTTCGATTTGAATAAAGCTTTCCCTCCTTAATATTTTCTTGAGTTCGAAGTTTTTGTTCATAAATCTTATTGCCACGTCGGTTCTTGTATCCGTTACCCATTCCCCCGTTTTACACATTTTTTTATTTGGCTCACTTATTATTAAGATATTTATGTTATTTTGGTTTGCGTATGCTGTTGCTAGGTTCAAGACTGCCTGCCCTACTACGCATAGCGTTTGCGTGTAGAAATTTAATTTGTGTCTGCTGTGTCAGGTTCATGATCGACGTTTCCTTTCCCTTCCTCATCTTCGGATGCGACGACATGTTGTGGTGCTCTTTGTTCCGTGTATTTGTCTTTCGTCGGTTCTTGTCTTGCCTCTCTATTTGTTTTTGTTTTTTCCTCTTTTCCTTCTTAGTTTTGTACAATGTGTATCTGAAAGCATTACATTCTCGGTCTCCTACCTTGTATCCGCTTTTGCTGCAGATTATGCAGTACTCTTTTTCTTCCTCGCAGTCTTTTTTTACGTGTCCAGCTTTACAGCATCTCAGGCAGCTACCTGTTCTATCGGGGCCTTTGCAGTTGACGGTTTTGTGCTAGTAGCTCCAACAGCGGTTACATCTTACTATGTTAATTCTTTTTCTAGTCTACAATTAGTGTAACCTATTTTAATTTCTCCTTGGGTTATTAGTTTTTCTGCATCGATCTTTTTCATATTGACTGTCACTGCTTGAGTAAAGTTTCGTTGGGCCTTAGCTCACTTATTTTAAAATTTCTGGCATCTGTAACTCCCGCCACTTCTTCTATTGCTTTTATAACTTCATCTCTTTTAATTAAATTGTCTATGCCCCTTATGTGCAAAGTTTCCCTCTCTTCTTTTTCGATAACGTTTCTCACCTTCATTTCTATATTTTCTTCTTTTATCGCTTTGCTCAGTTCCACGGCGGCATTTTTATCTTTTTGGGTAATTATTAAAAGATTTCCATCTTTAGTGCTTCTCATTCCTATAATTGCTTTGCTCGCCTCGGTTTTTTCAAATACGGATTTGACATTTTTCAGTACGTCGCTATAGCTTGTGCTCTTTGCGTCAACGACTAGGTCGTATGTTTTTTTTTTCACATTGTTTAGTGTTGATTTTGTCTGCCTCTTTTGTTTCCCTTTGCAGTATCGTTATTGACGCTGGTGTTTTTACGAACGCGCATTCGGCCATCTTTCTAAATGTGTCAGTGTTTGTATTCCCTGGTACGTACAATGTCAGCGGGTTCTTAATGCCTTCCTCTTGTCGTATGCTTGCAATTTTCATCAACGCATTAAAATAGGTTTCTTCCCTACTATCCGCCTGTGCCTTGAATGCGTGTCGGTGTTTTTGAATTCTTTGTCCCTGCTTCTTAACGGCGGTCGTTATGATAAGAAATCCTACATCTTCTTCGAATTCGTCAAAGTCGGTAAACTGTTACGTTAGCTCCTTTTGTATGTCGTCGGCTTTATTTTCGTCATGCATCCATATTACCACGTCTTGGTCAGATTTGATTTTCTTTGGATTACCTGCTTTTAGTTTTGTGCTTTGGTAGGCTTCTTCTAACCACATTTTATCTTCCACTTCTTTGAATTGCATATAATTTGATATCTTGATAAGGTCGTCTTTATCAACCAGCCCTTTTTGTGCTAATTGAAGGCTCAGTATCTTTTCGAGGTTTTCAGCCTCCTGCTTAATTTTACTCGTCTCTGCCAGTTTTTTATTTATGTCTTCTATTATTTTTTCGTGTTCCATCTTCTCTTTTCTTATTTATATACTCTTTTTCGTAACTATTTTCCCTGATTATTTTTTAATTGCCTAACCTAACCTAACCACAACTGTGCACGGAGAAACCTAACCCCCGACTGTGCACGGAGGCATTTTATTGAAAATTCGATGAGAATATAAGAATTTTTTCACAATGTTTCGCAATTTTTTTCAAAAATTCTTGCATATTCGTACTTCACAAGTCATGGGCTTTCTAAATATATAGGTCTCATCGTATGGGCAAAACTGAACTCGAGCCAAACTTAGTTTCTCGACCACAAAACCCCGTGTCCTAAATTTCAGGACCATATTCAAATTTGTTCGCAAAATATCGCAAAAGAACCGAGGAAAATAAAAATTTTTAACACCCTGTAGGTCCTAAACGAAGCGTTTCCGGACTTAGGTTTATATGAACTTTTTTTCTTATTTTTGGGTTTAGAATCACTACGCGAAGTTTGTCTGTAGAGTTACTGGACACCCTGCATACAAATAAAGTAATCTTATAATAACTGAAGAAAGTCCCCAAGTTGGTCTAATTATATTAAATAAACGATTAAATGGAATTGCATTTGTCAATGATATAGTTGAAGTGATCAATAAATTTCAGATGAAAATCAAAAAGGACACCTAATATTTTTAATTTTTTGCAAGGAATGAAAGTAATGTTATTAAATTTTATATTCATATTAAAGGTAAAGAGGAAAAACCAATAGTTTGTGTTTTTATTAAAATTTTAGTTAAATGATTTTCTAGAATATTTTTTAATAAAAAGGATTTTTATGTTGAACTATTAGGCAAAAATATCATCGACAAATGCTTGTAAATGATTTAAAAGTTTTAATTTAAAAATATCATCAATAATTATTGACTAAAAAAGAACACCAAGAACCTGAACCTTGAACACATCCTATTGATGTTAATTTAGAATTAACCCTTTATCATTTACAATGGTTATGGTATGAGGCGCCGTTAGTGCCATAATTAAATAATACAATAATAGCAAAAATCTAAATATCTGCGTCAATTTATAATACTAGTTATTAATATTAAAATTATTTAATTAATTTTTATATTTTATGTTAGTATTTTATGTTTATTTGCATATTATTTACATAATTGTAAATAGTATTATCAAATTAATTGGTCATTGCCAAACATTGAGATTTTCATTGGGGTATGTCATAATATCAATGAAGAAATACTTAGCAATTTGATTAGAGTTTACGAATTTGTTTGGAACTTGTATAACACTTTTGAAGGTAAAATAATAGAATTCATAATAATAGTATATTATACACCAAGTTGTGAAGTCTGTCATTATTGCCTTAGCACCAGTTAAATTAAAAACGAATTAAACTGGTGCTAAGGCAATGACAGACTTCACAACTGGTGTATACTATCTATTTTCCACTTCTAGCCAAATGTAAGGCAAATAGTAATAATAAACATTTTTCTTGTAAAAATCAAGTAGCACAGGAATGCAAATAAATCAAAAATCATTAAAAGCTACATACGTTGATAAACCAACTGCAACTGATTCACTAAGCTAATGCTTAAACGTCACGTCATTTCGAAATTAAAATTCGGGCCACATTACCCTGACGCAGATAAACGTAAAAATTGTACAACAAATGCGCCTCGACTAAAAAATATGATCTCGAGAAAGTGAAAAAAAATGTCATTGTAGGTTAAGCGCCCTTTGGCTTCACCGATTATGCCCAAAATCTAATCAAATCTGCGAGGTTTTATAAATAATACCTAGATGCCATATAACTTTACTTTAAATGTGAGTATGGAAGAACATATTTAAATTAATAGTATATTATGCACCAAGGTTGTGAAGTATGTCATTATTCCTTAGCACCAGTTTATTTCGCGAGCTCCTCGCGAAATAAGGTGCGTAGGCAATAATGGACGTCACAACCATGGTGTATATACTATTTTTTCCACTTCTAGCAAAATGTAAGGCAAATAGTAAAATAAACATTTTTTTTGTAAAAATCAAGTAGCACAGGAATGCAAATAAATCAAAAGCATTAAAAGCTACATACGTTGATAAACCAACTGCAACTGATTCACTAAACACTTGTGTGGCATATTTCACCCTCATTTTCTGAAAATTATTCGGAGTAATATGTAAATTAGTTGATTTAGGAGTCAATCCCAGCGGTTTAGATTTGTCTGACGATGTAGACATTTTTAATGTCTTTCCAAGATGCTTTATTGTAATTAAAGATTATATCATATTTAATCAAGTTATTTTGCACCGACTTCAATAAATAGGGGACATCGAAGAAATAATAGATTTTCTTATCGTTTACGAGAAGGTATGGTTTTTCCGGTGATACATCTATTCTTTTAATTAGGTTTCAAAAATTTTAGTACTGCCCTAACATTGGCACCGCATTGTAGTTGTAGCTTTTCTATGCATTTGAGATGCAAGCTTGAGTAGTTTTGGTATAGCTGGAGATATTAACGGACATTTAGTTACATCGATTCTGAAAACACTTGTATAAAACATCTAAAAATTTCATTTGCATCATTTGAATATTAGGTTTCAGAAATTGACACTTGTAATGCATTTAGGAATGGCAAGTGTTCGCCACATACTCGTTAAGTTTTTACAGTCGACATTTTTATGCAACAGATAGGACCTTCCATATTCTGTTAACCATTCAAAACACCTACAACAAAATGTTTAAAATTTACTTAAAATTCAACATGTAACTTAACTCGCCTGGTTAAATCTCCTTTAGGAAACCTGAAAAAACTGATTCTAAATAAATTCAGATTATGTATTTGCGGTTATGGGATGGGGCGCGAATTTTAAACTAATGACATTTTTTTATTCAAATAATTTTATCGTGTTAGGTAATTTTAAGCAGCAAACACGTTAAAGATAATCTCCTGGATATACAAAATTATGTTTCACTCGTTTTTGTTAAACAACTATTCTTGGATTCTCAAAAAATTTGAATTTTTCCATTATTAACCTAGGTCAACAATAGAAAAAATTATTAACCACTAATAAAGAAATTCAACTTCTCAGTTGGCTAGGAGATGCAATAATTGTCCACTTCACAGCTAGTAGTAGAAAATAGTATATTATGCTACTAGGAGTAGAACGCATTCTTTTGTGTTGAGCGAAGGTATTGCGGCCGAAGCGCAGCTGAGGCCGCAAAATACTTTGCGAAACACAAAAGGCGTTCGACTCCGTGTAGCATATACTATTTTTCTTCAAGCGTAAAAACCAAATTCTTGAAGTAATTGAGGTGGTTTTAGAATGAATAGGCAACAGCGTTAACTCAACTTTACAACTGTCAAACATGACTGTCAAACAACATTATTTTTGTTGTGTGTATTAACACGGTTTGTAAAAGGAAAATTTTTGTATTAATTTGTAAGAAAGAAAGCTATAATTATTTAACAATACAACAATAATAATAATTAACTCTTATTTCAGATGAAAACTTAAAACAAACATTCTTTTGTAGTAACTATATAGTGGAAAAAATACCTATTTCTTATTTATAGTAATATTAAAGGTACAATTTTGTAATGTCGAGTTAATAATATTTAATCCACTACTTGCTGTTTTAGAACTGACATTGACGTCATTATAGTCGTGATGGATTTCATATTCACTTGACTGGGATATGCTCGATGTTGCGGTGGAAGTTACCTTCATCGCATCCTAATATTCTATTGGCAATTTCACGTTTGTTTGAAAGGGAGTCTTCGATGTATCCCTCAGCTACATTGTTAGATTTCCATCCACCGTGTCTTTTTAGAGTGGTAATGTCTACACCATTGTCAACTAACAATGTAGCTGAGGTTCGTCGCAGTGTATGACCAGTGTATTCCTCTGGATTAGGTAGTTTTAAAAAGTTGCCACTTGTTTTGGTATACCTGAAATTTTATGTATCCCCATAACGACACGGTGGCATCTACCATTTTGGTATTTTAAAAAGAATCTTGTTATGTTGATGTCATTAGGTCGAAGTGTCATATATTGTCTACATAAATTTAAATAAAAATCTCCAACTATGGTAAATGTCCGTGACTTATTCGTTTTAGTATTAGGAATTTTTACTAGTATTATACGTTCCAGGTCTTCGATATCCTGTATTCTTAAATTGACTAGTTCGTCGCAACGACATGCCCCACTAACTCCGAATATTAATACGATCTAAGAAAATAGTATCTACTTTAGCGATTGAAAAAGTTATATTTGAAATTACCTTCATGGCCAAATATTCATTGTTTGGCGCATTTTGTAAAAAGTTATTAAAATGTTCTTTTGAGAAAACTTTTGCTTTTTTGGTTGATACCCATCAGCTTGGCGCTTCAAGAAGGAAATTAATTTTGCGTAATTTTTTAAGTTTATGTCACTTTAGCATGGAATATTGTGCCCATAATGACGAACTTTTCATAGTTTCCGCCAAATGGGAAAAATACGCTAACATAACATTTTCTGTGTAATTGATTATATTATTTTCTTGCGCCCATTAAAAAATTTATTGTAAGCAAAATCATATATTTTGGGCGATTTGTTGGGGATCAAATTTTCAACTAAGGCATCGGCGATTTGTTTTATTTTAGGTGGAGTTCCTTCAATTTGCGACATTTTTAAAAGTTTAAATTTTAAATGGCGTTTCTGTTTAAAAGTGCTAATACCTCTACCGGCAAACTAAGTTACTAATTGAGCGTAAAATAATATTATTGTACGCCGTAAAATAATGTAGTCGTTCTATATATTCAATGCGGTATAGTAAAATTCATATTTTAGCACGCTTGAAGAAAAAAATATATTATTTTTATCAGTTGATTTTTTCATGCTTTCTATATTTAGTTTTACATAATTATCACAACAACATATTGAAAGAGTACATTTAGCTGTTCCTGACCCTGTGGCAGATGATGGCATGTACGGCATCGGTCACTATTTAAAGACACGTCAAATACTTTTAGAAACATAAAACCAAAAAATTTTTAAAATACAAAAAACTTTGATCTACTTCAGAAAATTGAGTTTTCTGTTTTTTAGTCTAACACTGTTTCCATAGTTTATTCAAACCCAAATGCTGCACCATTTGTAATTCTAAAGGAGAAATCATTTTAAAATTGCTGTGCTCTGAATGTATCACTGGCACTTTTAATATTAAACCACAAGTACTGGCTTCAGGATATTTCTTCCTAGTGTTGTGTATGTAGATATTTTATAGTACGCGTAATATATTATAAAATTTAGTAATAAATAATGTATAAAACTAACTCTTTAAAAAACTTAGTGTCAACTTTTACCCTCCTATTTTTTACGTCAGTGGAGCAAACAATTTTTTTAAATTGTCTATTCATTTTGGTAGAAAAAGTAATAACATTTTGTAGTGTTAAAATGAACAGTCTTGAAGATATTTGCTTCTAAACAAAAATCTGCAAGTACTGACATATTCCAAATTATTGTGTACAGTGCAATTTGTCCGTCGGCGTTTTTCTAAACAATTTACTTCAATCCATACTTATTAATTTGATTTTGAATAAAGGTTAAGCGTAAATTGTTCAAGAAGTAACACAAACTATTTTTGAGATTAATTTCTAAGATCAATTGCGGCAGTTGCTGCAATTTAATGAAAATAAAAGTGACAATAACGCAAAAGCTATGACAATTAAATTCAAACAAATCTTTACAATAATAACAAAATTAACAAAATTACAAAAGCTGTTCAAATTGTTGACCGTTTGCTTGCAAGCACGTTCTGCAACGTTTTCTCATCGAAAAATCATCCGAATTGGACTGAATATGTTCTGCGGCAGCTTGAATTCTTGCTATTAGATCTTCTTCAGTTTCGACGATGGTGTCGTACACTAAGGACTTCATGTTGCCCCAGATAAAAAAGTCGATAGGGTTTAAATCATGTGACCTCGAGGGAATTATTGGGGTCCACCCCCACCAATCCATTTATACCTAAAACGTCTGTAATAATTTCATAATAATTTAGAATATGTCAGTACTTGCAAACTTTTGTTTAGAAGCAAATATCTTCAAGACCGTTCATTTTAAAACCATAAAATGTTATAACTTTTTTGACCAAAGTGAATAGAGAATTTTAAAAAAATTATTTGCTTCAGTACCGTAAAAATAAAAATTTTTAATTTTTATTTTAAACTTTCAACACCATGTATCTCAGCAATTAAGCCGTTTAAGGGTTAATGTTCCTATATCAAAATTCACCATTTACTACAATTCTCTGGGGTAGAGCGTTGTCTGTAGAATATAGCAACACCCTGTATAATGGAAATATCTACTCATACACAAAAATTCAGTCGTATCGGAATTTTTCCGAGGTTCCCTAATATTTTTTCTAATTCGAGTGGGTTATAATTTCAATTAGTACAAACAAACATACGAGCTTAAGTCCCATTTGTTATTTACAAAACAAAAATCAGATTAAAAATTATAGGCTATGGTCATAGTGCGTAGATTAAAAACAAAGATACTAACTGTAAAAATAAAAGTAACTCTATTTTAAACTATAGTTTAACAAAGTTTCATAAAACACTTTCAAGAAGCTTATTAAAAAACCGAAAAGAAAAAATAATAATACGTATCAATTTTTAATAAGAATTACTTAAAAAATAATGTAATTAAATTATTTTAAAAAAAATTGATGTATCCGTTTACATATTTTCAATCTTGGACAGAATGTTTTAATAGTCACCTGACTCTTCACACTAAAATAACGGTCACATTTTTGAATGCTGACAGGTTAATTATCAACAATAAAATTTTCATGCAATTAGAAAGACTTTAATTTTAATTTTGTAGCAAACATAATAATTACGGACATTAACAAGTGCTTCTAACAATTTTAAGACGTTTTACAAATATTCCTTAATGTAAACAAAACAGGTAAACTGCTATACGAACAGTATCCTCTATGGGGTCATCATAAGAAAAAGTTTCTCTTGGGCCATGGTACTCAAGCCGCTCATTATCGGGGGTCGCGTATTCTGTTTCAATTAGCATGATCGAAAGCTTCGGAGTCTTGTTGCAGCCCTTTAGTGTTCATCAGATTATGATGGATAGCGGTTAAATCAAATCTAAAAGAAACTTTTCATCATTTTTAGTTGCACGCAGATTAATTGTACATCTCCATTTTCAATCCAATTAAACTTTTTAATTCATTGACAGTGTTGTAATGTGGGTATAAACACGTAGCAATGTGTCTAATTTAAACTTTTCTTATAATAAATTTACTAAAATAATTCAGATTCTGTAAAATATTATATTTTTAATTATAGTGTTTTTTACTGGATTAGCACTAACAATAAATTAATACTTTCACAAACAGAAACTATTATGCATAATATTCAATGACGTGATTAAAAGATACGCAAGCAGCGTACCTAATAATCTATCCATACATTGTGAGTTTTTAAAGTGTTATAAGTGAAAATCAGAAAAAGCTATAGATTTTTAACAAAAGAATGTACTTTATTGAATTTAAATTTAATAAAAAAAACAAGCGCTTTGCGTATAGGAAACGTGTAGAAGGAAAAAATAAACGTTTAAGAAAGAAGAAAAGCGCACCGCTAAGCAATTTTAAAATCTAATTATAAATTACAGTAACGACCCACAATTGTTAAATGTATCTAACTGGTAAGCTATTAATTCGAACGCTTTTTGTTACCAACCACCATTTCTACGTCGCGTCGGAACAAAACGAGGTATTGCAAAGTGCGTTTTAGAAAAACTAGTTCAAACAAAAGTATTGACAATAAAATTTCCAACAAGTTTTTCTTTAATAACTTTTTTGTATTATTAATATTGGTGGAGAAACTGTTAAAACAATTAGTGTCACGCGATAGCCATACCACAGTAATTACTCAGATCAAAAATTATTTGAATAAAAGTTGTGTATAGCAAGGGATCGGACAGTAATTGAAAAATCCAAAATATAGTTAGATAAAATGTTCATAAAATTTAACGATGTTTCAACTACCTAATATTTTTTGTAAAATAAATAATGATTTCTAATTTTAAATTAAGAAATAAACCCCTAATAATTATGATATTCCTCATGTCAAACGAAACACCAATTACAGTTGTGCGTGACGTCATTTTTGGGTAACCTCATTGTAAACAGTAAACATACCGTGTGTAATACTTCTACTACTAAAATTGCTTATAAACAGAAGAAAGTTGTCGAAGTGGTAAGTTAGTTGTTTCTTCTGAACATTTTTTACCATGAAAGCCGACAATCGAAATCTTCTCGAGGTGAACATTCTAATGATAGGTAATTTCTTTTCAACCAATTCAGATTAGTGTGCTGTTGAATTTAGAAATGTGAAAAACATCTGTGTAAGTATATCAACTATCCATTATTTATTCAATTTTTAATTATAAAATATAATCTATAAACAATATGTATGTAAACTACGAAAAAATATTTATACATATTTAAATCAATTTGTGGTACTTACATCGAAATAGAAAAGTAAATCGGTGAAGTTACAGACATTCCTTCGTTTTCTCTTCTTGCTAGGTCAGCTTTTCAAAGTACATCAATAAATAATTTACTTGGAGTTGTTGAAGATGTATTTATACACACCAACGATTTTTTTTCTTTCCATACCGACCAAATTTCCCGAAAACTTACAAAATTCACTCGATTAGTATTAGCTTGTTCTTTGTTCACCCAAATGACGATCTGAAGTGACATGAAGCACTGTTTGCGCGGCTGTTTTATACATAAAAAATGTATTAAAAACATGGTTTTGGGTACACATAAAACTTTATTTAAATAAAATTATATTTTTAATGGGAATAAGTATCCATGAGGATTAATTTCAAACACTTTTTGAAAATTATCCGGTTCCTTATTAAATTATAAACTTTTATTTGAAGAAAAATGTGTATTTTTGTAAATATTCCAAGATTTCGAAAAACTATGTTGGTTAACGGTCACTTCGGCATCATAGATTATGCCCAAAATCTAATCAGATCTGAATTATTTTAAATAAGACCCATGTGCAAAGTTTAATAAAAATCTGATGGTCGGTTTTCCTGGTATCTTGTTTACATACGGGCGGACAGAACGTCGGGCATCGGACAGAATTTTTTTTTGTTTCATTGTTTCATTATGACCTACTAACTCTAATTTGACGAAAAAAGTGAAAAAACGGGTATTAAAATTTTCGGATTGGAAATCGTCGCATAACTCCACATCTTATTTATAATGTAGTAAAAATAGATAGGGGAGAGAAGGGTAAAATGATTCCTCTCCGAAAAACAACTTAAAACAACGAAAAACGTTTTTTTAATTTTTATTTTAATAGGATAAGCCTCTAAAAGGGATATTCTCTTAACAAAACACCGCTATTTGAAAAAAATCTTTATTCGCTTTTCAAAAATAAAAAAACAGCAAAAATGATAACATTTTACCCAATCAACTGTAAAATTATTTTTTGCAAAATATTTTAGGTGGACAAAATGTTTTTGAAACTTAACCTTTCTCTTAACTCTGGCTAAAGCTATGGGGGCGTCGAAGCAATTTTCACAATTGGCTTCATCTTTGTCTTCACTAACTTCCACGCACATTTTGTTAGTCAATTTGAAAAACTTATTGTGCATTGAATTCAGCCGTCAATTGATGTAGCGAATTTCTTACAACAGTGGAGACAAGTTGCATTACTATCGTCTTCCAGATTCTCTTCAAGAACAGTTTGTCAGTTTACCTTGAACTTTGATTTGTTTGTTTCAAGTTTCTCGCCCTGTTGAAGCAAGAAAATAACAAACAAACCAAAGCAAACTTAATCACATTGGAGATTTGAGCGTGACAAATAGTAATGGCGTCGATCAATACCTCAAGCTACTAGGTTTTCCTGGATATCACGTTAGACCACCGTTGACTTTGATCATGAGGTAAGAAGATGATTGATGGATGATTCTTGCTTTATTTTGTTGCCAATTCGGGTCTATAACGTTGTTATAGGAAACGTGTCTATAACGTTGTTATAGAAACGAATTAGTTTTTCCGGGATGCACCTGAGTTTTAACCTCTATCTTGAACTTTTCATCTACGATTAACATTTTGACACGATGACCGAAGACGTTTTTGTTTTAACGTTGTTGTTGATGTTCATCAGCCCAAAGCAGCGATTTTGATTATATTTTGATGGTATCGACCATAACGTCGAGCACACCGGCGGTCTTTTTAAGGATCAAGTCGTAGTTTACCATGGGTCACCATGTCTGGTAGGTCTGTTTAAAAGAGGATTTGGGAGAGACGTAAACAGTGGGTTATACTAGCAACCCCCAGAGAAGAATGGAATAGAAATGGAGAGGAATATGTCCAATATTGGATCAACAATATCTGAAGAAGGAAGAGAGAGGGAGAGATAGAACGTCCTGCAAATGATTTTATACGTTTTGACTCCATTTTTTATACTTACCTGTATAAATGTATATATAGTGCGAGAGTAAAGTCTGGAACTATTCCAATAAATCTTTTGTTAAACGTTTTTGAAATAAATCCTCGAATTGAAATTTTAATATTAAGGGAATGTGGCGACGGAACTAGAACAGAACAAGAGGTTCCTGAGCTGTACAGGGTGTGTCTCGACGATAGCATGTTAGACGAATAATGAGAACGAAAAAACCGATACAACTAAAAACTTGTAACTTTATAGAAACAGACATGGTCTACTTACTGAAAATATTTTCATGGTGGTGTCACTTCCTCTTATACCGGAAACGGATACCAACTTTGTTAATACAATGCCCCAATTTTTATTTTATTTTCTGTTTCTACATAAAATTTTACGTCTTTTACTACGAGGTTTGGCTTACTTATCTCTTACCATTATTAAGAAAAAATATAATTCCAAGCGTAAGAAACGAAAATTTAAATCTGAAAACTGAAAAATTAATATTTCATGAAACATAAAAGACAGATAAACGAAACTTGAACAACGGTTAGACATGGTATTGACTATGTTCTCAGTGTTAGACATTTTTGAAATTTATTTGTAGGGAGGTCCGTGAGTGACGGTAGTTAAGAAAACTAAAATTGTCAAAAAGTAATTTTTATATTTTCATTCGGTGCATAATTTAATTACCCATCTGCTGATATATCGTGTTCTTATACCTAAATTAATAATTATCGTGTTATCTGCGTTTTTCTACTTTTCTTGGAGATGATGTAGTATATTAATAGTGTGCTTTGTAATCTGTAATTAAATGTATCATACGACAGGCATCAAAACAAAATTTAAAGCACATTATTAATTTACTGCATTATCTCCAGAAAAGTAGAAAAAGCAGACAACACGAAAGAGAAAAAAGTAGAAAAAAAGCAGATAACACGAAAATCATTCAGTTTAAGTATAGGAATATGATATATAACCGGATAGGTAATTAAATTCTGCATCGAATGAGAGTATAATCAAATTCACTTGCAATTTAAAAAAAATTGACTCCTTGGCAATTTTAATTTTAACTATCGTTACTCCCAGACCTCCCTATAAATAAATTTCAAAAATGTCTAATACTGAAAACATAGTCCAATGCCATGTCTAACCGTTGTACAAATTTTCTCTTATCCGCCATTTATGGTTCAATAAATTCAAATTTTCGTTGCTAACACCAGAAATTTTTTTTTCTTAATGATGGTAAGAGATAAGTAGGCCAAACCTGGTAGTATAGACGTAAAGTTTTATGCAAAAACCGAAAATAAAATAAAAATTACGGCATTATGTTTAAAATGACAAAGTTGGTATCAACTTCCGGTATAATCGGAAGTGACACCGCCATGAAAATATTTTCAGTAAGTAGACCATGCCCATTTGAATAAAGTTGCAAGTTTTCAACTGAATCGGTTTTTTCGTTCTCATTATTCGTCTAACATGTTATCGTCGAGACACATCCTGTACAGGTATCCTGATACAGAACCTAGCACAAGAGCGACAGTTTCCAAAATGGAAAGAAAGTTTTCTGAACTCGGATATGGGAGGAATTGCCATAGGAGTGGTCGTTCAACAACCGAAGAAGGTACAGGGTTAGATATTCTGTTGTCTCTACAAGAAAATCCCCATGTCACTACAAGTGAACTATCTCTAAATAATGACATTTCTCAAAGGTCTGTTATACAGAGTTTAAACAAATATAAATGGCATCCCTACCAAGTTCACTTAGTGCAAGAGTTTGCGAGGTAATGATGGAGCGGTGTAATATCTATAACGACTTTTTAAATCCAATAGTTTTTTCTGATTTCACCTAAATGGAACAATGAAGAACTGTCATAATGTTAACGGCTATAGTTACATGGCTACTTTTTTTTGTGCGAATAAGGTTACATTTATTACATGTATTATAAGAAGTGTAAAAATCACAACATAAATACTTCATCAAGGCTGTCAAACCTTGGGGCTGATCCGAAGGTGCTTGCAGCGTTACCACGTTGGATGGCTAAAGAAATTTGTTGTCGGAGGTATTGCTTCGCATTCGGATTACCACTTTCCAAAACCAGTTTGGCACCGATGAAGTTGATAACGCGTTTTAAGTCTTCGCACCATGGGCGCAAGGTTTCGAAGGCCAGCGCTTTAAAGATAAAACGTTCATCGGCAAAGTTTTTATATTTGGCGAATTTATTTTTACTCGCCAATTCGGCCGCAGACCCAGCTGTAGATGCTGTAAGGGGCAGGTATATTGTGGCAAGGGTATCGACATATGTTACGTCCCAAATTAGACGTTGACCTTTTGACCATGGCACTAGCGTTGCTCCATCGGGTTTTTTACCGTCGGTATTTGACAGACAACTAGGCTCCAAAACGCTAGGTATTCTTTCACTTGATAAAGCCCTTTGAATTATACTATTCAATTCTGCATGCCGAGGATACCTTCCTGCACTTTTACGGGAGCTTAGACCATGAAAACCATTTTCATTGGAAGCTAAACGACGACTGTATGTAAGGTTTGTAGGAGTTGAAAACCAAGTCTTAGTCCAACTAATATTTGAAAGACTTGTAGATCTGAGCAAGTTCCAATATTCTTAGAACCATGATTCATGCCGTTGGAGTGCTTTAAAGCGTGCCACATCTACGTTTAGGTTAAATTGAAGTCCATTTTCTTTGTACATTGATTATATCCCATGATTTCTCGGTTTGTTTACTGGTTTGAACTTCATTGTTGAACGATAGCTAAGCGTCCAAAGCTTCATCCAGATGATGCGCATAATTCTTGAAATCCAATGAAGGGATTAAAAGAGATATAAGACTTTGCACATCATGAAGTGAACTAAGGAAAGCTGGGAGACAAATATCAGAAATTTTGCGAATTCCTACGCCACCATTAGAAACAGGAAAAGTTGCTTGGGTCCAATGGGTTTCATTCAAAGAAATGTTTAAAATTAATTCAAGGGTTTTTCTAAGGGAAGAATCCATAATATCTATAGAAACTGGAAATTTCCAAAGAGCACAGATACGGAGAAAATAGGTCATTTTGGATATGAAAACGCAAATCTTTAAAAGAAAATAAGCTACGTGGAGATTTAGGTGGTCTAGACGATAAATAAGAAGATTTTATTTTTGTTGCTTAATTTTGTAATGTGAATATGCTTCCTCAAAAATTAGAGCTCCTAATAACTAGAAATCATGAACCGAAATTTTGCGAATGCCGGGACAAACTTTCTCAAATTGACTGATGATATTTATATTGTTAAGTTTGGAACAAAAGAAAAGTTCATATTTATATGGATTTACTTTAAGCTCAATTTCAGATGCATGGTAAAATCGTTTTAAAAATTTTTGAGTATCCGGAAGGGTTGCATCATCTAAATACCAAATATTCAGCTTCGATGACAGTTGTTCAACTAAAGGTTGGATAGAAGTAGTAAATGACATTGGACCACACGGATGACCATGTTGTACCCCTACTTCCGATAGAATAACTTTATCTCCAAAAAATAGAAAAGATGGTGACCTATAACTCTGGTTCAGAAAAGGATTGAGAAGAGGAAATTTATTTTTAATTAAAGAAAGCAGAGTGTCCTTTTCAATAGAATTAACAGCATTTGCAAAATCAATCTTCAGTACAATTTTGTCCTTGCTTTCAAGAAGGTTAACGAAAAAACGTACTGCATGAATAGCAGCTTTTTTAGTGGCAACTCCTAGTTGATGAGGAGCTAAATGTGAATAAATTTGATTATTGCGAGCGATGAGTCTTCTGAAAGCACACCCAACTGCAATTGATCTAACTCCACCATTTTTTGAAAGCGCGCAAAGACATGCTCCATAATTCATAAGATATGAATAGAGGTTGGATTTCAAAGTTAGTTTTACCGGCGAGTATGAAAGTACATAATTGTGTTATAGCAGTGAGTGCTCGTTTACCAGCTACACCGGCAGAGAAAGAAATTATATGTTTCAAAAATTGAAGTAGCATGCGGTCGATGTCAGGAGCTGAACCGTGTGCGAACGAATTAATTCCTTTTAACACTTCAGATTTGTTTATAGAAAGACATGGATGATTATATTCAGGAAGATCAGGAAATGATTAAGGTCAGGACGGATTTGGATTTAAGGCTTCAAAAACATTATCGTTGAAAGAGGCTAGTGAATCTGCTGAACTTGATATCTTGACTGATCTTTAATGTCAAAATCGCTGACTCGTTTTGAAAGGGTTCTTGAAGTAATTCTTTTGGATTTGATGGAGGAAGAGGCAATAAATTGAAATTTAAGATATTCCCTTTGGTTTTTGATGTTCAATTTTTACTTTAGAAGAAGAAACATTGAAATTGAAGGAAATATATGAAAAAAGAAGTAAAATTTCCCAAGCACGATTGGAATTCAAGTTGATGCAGTCTTTAATCACAGATGTCAATTTGTCAGCTGATGTAAATCGAGCTCCCTTCGGTATTCTTCTAAGAGTGTACATTCTATGATGGAATGTCATAAGTTTATTATAAATTGTGTTTGTAGATGTGGGGCAGCTAGTTGTTACTTTATCGTTGTAGTTTTTATGATATTTTGGAGCATGGCATTTCGATAAATGCATCTTTAAACCACTTGAAGTCCTAAAACATTTTAACCAAATATGTAATAAGTTGACATAACACTTTGAGTTTGTCCAACGAATGTGTTTGCATTGTCATTAGACATAAAAAATGGACAGCTTTGAGGAACATCTTTTACTAATTCATTTGGAAGCACGTCTTCGGTTTCAGGGAATGAAATATTTACGTCACTATCGGAATCGGATGATGGATACTTGCATCTAGATTGAAAGTAACTGCCATATGATGTATTATACCAGGATGTATTTTGCTAATGTGAATTTTCAAACCTCGTTCAGTTTTTAAATATTTATTTTTCTTTGTAGGGCAGTAAGAACATCGAATACCTTGTGAAGATATTTTTTTCAATAGTGAAATGTGAAGATCATCAATAAGTTAAGTAACTGATTGATGTCAACCATCACGACTCTTATTTAGGAGATGTCTACTACCGTTGGGGAGAAACTTTGATGGTCCTGCGTCTTTGTTGTCCTGAGATGACGCAATGAAATTCTTGATGAAAGTAGAGACGCTATTTCTCGGGTAATTGACCAAATTGTGTTCAGACCTGAAATGTCATCGCTTGACATATTGACAATTAAATTTTTTTTGGCTACTCGATTTTTTTTTTATTCAAACTTGGAATTCATGAATGTTATTAGAATTTTGGTTTTAAAACTTTAATAGCAATTATCTCGAATATTTCAAAATACACTAAAATACTTTGTTATGTCTTAGAATGTCATGCTCTTTCCAAATTCAGAAAAAAATAGGGGTACTTCTTAAAAAAATTATTTGTTACGTCATATCTCAAAAAAAAGGCGATCCTTAACTGACAATTACGGTAAAATATGTTTTATGTAAGATAAAAATTAAACTCACAAATGTGTATTCATATTATAAGGGCACTTATGTTACATTCATTAGCAAATTGACTTGTTTAAATCGAGTCCAATCTTATTTTCACAAAATTGCTTTGCGATTCTAATGTACGTTTGTGCTTTTGCATGTGTTTCATTGAATCAATATGTATGCATACACCAGTTTTAATATTTAACATTGCCATTTTCAATGTTCTCACAATTGTTGACGTTTGTGTATATAACTATAAAGAGAACAAAAGCAATTTTAAAATAGCAATTTCAGGATGTGAATGTATCTGTACCTTGAGGTGTTAAATAACGCCCTTCTACAACACCTTAGTTTCAGTCAATTCCCAACTCTCGTGAACTTCTAGCTGACTTCAAGGCACAGGCTCAGCATTATTTTAGGCACAATTTTAGATAAAAACCCAAAACTTTAGTTTACAATTATTATTGCAACTTTTTATCGATTAGGAGTAACCTAAAATTGTTTTCTGTGAGTAATTTATTTCCAAGAAGGAGAAATAAGTAAAAGCGTTTTCGAAAAGAAAACGAATTTTATTAAACTTTAGTAGGACAGCTGTAAGTAAAATTGCAGAATTGTTAGCGTTAGAAACTGATATCGACCTCAATTCCCTAGAGATTCGCACGCCAACAGTTCCGATATTGCCGGAAATAAGATATCAGCAATTGATGTGTGCTAAAGCAAATTCTGAACTCTTTTATACGTGTTAAATATTTCATAATGGTCTCCTCGTAAATAATATATAAAAACTATTTGCCTGTAACCTTACATTCATAATTTTTGAATTATCCCCAAAGACCGCGGCAACCGCAAAAAAAGTATAACATTAATCTTGCATTAGCTTTATTCTATAAAATTCGCGTATCGAATTTCAAGAGGATCTACTGAAGGGGTGTTGAAACGGCGAAATATTGAATACACTTTCGCCCTCACAAATGGCATGTATGCCATGCACCATCGTATGTAAATCCATACATAAACAAAACACCTTCATCACTTCTCTAGGGTTTTACAAATTGATTCAGTGTTAACCTCAAAGGACTTGAAACAGAGATGTTTTGAGACAAAAATACAGTCGATTTGCTAAATTTGATAGACAGTTCTTTTTGAAAACAAGGTTTTTACATAACAAAATTTTATTATTAAGATTTAAAAGCTACTTTTATAAGCTCAAAGAATTTTGTTTTTGAAGAGAAAACATTTTCTCAAATAATATTAGGTGTGGTATGTACATGTGTGAATATACATGCAATATAATGCAATTAAATACAGGGTATCCCAACGAAAACTTGACCCCTCTATAATATGAAAACTATAAAGTATTTCGAAATTCGCCGAGACACGTCGATTTTTGTTCTTGAGGGGAGCCTTTTGGACAGTCAAGCCAACTCGATATGTTCATCCCCCTAATGCCTAGATACCCCAACTTTAAAATTTCAAATGAGACTACCCCGTTTGTGGCACATCATTTTAAAACTCTTTTCATTGCAAATACAATGACACTTCGTTTTTATAAATCGGTTGAGATTTGACTGAATTATTGGTACAAACGAAAAGTTGACAAACCCAAATACTCGCCACTAAACAGTTTTTATCGGCTACACACGACCACATTACTTACATATTTTTATTGAAATGTCTATCAGTTTACAAAAAAGTCAGAAATGAAAGAAAAAGGTGAAGCAAATAATAGTCAGATTTATTTGATGAATTGCTCAAAATGACCCCCGTTAGCTTGCAAACAATAATACAGTCTGTTTTCAAATTCTTTTCGAACATTATTGAAGACATCCGCAGTTATTAATTGGCATTCTTCTACAATTCTCTGACGTAACACTTGTAATGTTTCAGGCTGCGTGGCGTACACTCGTGATTTCAAATGGCCCCACAAAAAAGTCTAAAGGGGATAGATCTGGAGATCTTGGTGGCTATTCGACGGGACCTCTTCTGCCAATCCAATGTCCCAAGAAATGGTTATTCAAAAATTGTCGCACAGCCACAGTATAATGCGGGGGCGCACCATCTTGTCGGAAGATTATTTCATTTTCTAGTAAATTGTCGTCACTTTCTAAAATCTCTGTTATCCTAGGATCAATTGTATCTTCTTATAATTCTAGATAAATGTTTCCATTGAGATTACCTTGAATGAAAAATGGTCAAACAATATGGTCACCCAAAATTCCAGCCCAAACATTTAATTTTTGAGGAGTCTGAGTATGAAATTCCCTAATTAAATGAGGATTAACATCACTCCAATAACGACAATTGTGTCTATTTACTTCGCCATTCAACATAAATGTGCATTCGTCGGAAAAACAAGTATTGTAGAGAAGATTTGGATTCTGTAGAAGTTGTTCACTAAAGTATTCGCAAAATTCGTTACGGCGATCAAAGTCATCTTCATGTAACTCTTGAACCAGCATCATCTTAAATGGATGAAACTAGTGTTTTTTCAAAATTCGATGAACACTAGAACGGGATACGCCGGAAGCTTGAGATACAGTTGTAATCGATTGCTTATTGTTCATCTGTACATGACCCAAAACTGCCACTTCAAGGCTTCATTTCGAACTGAACCAATTACTTCACGTTTCTTGTTTGAAAGCGAACCCGTTGCAACGAACTTGTCAATCAGTTGTTTAACGTACTGGGGGCTAACATTTTTTTCAGGATGATTTGCGTTAAAAATTCGTGCTGTAGCTTTAGCGCAATCATTATTTCGATAATAAATTGCAACAATTTCTACTCTTTCCACGACTAAATAAACCATTTTAAAACACGTTAAAACTTTCAAGATCAAGCTGAAATTAACGATTTTTTGGTCACAAGCAAAAAACGGCGACTTTTTTGTGACAGTGTTTTGTTATTCAGAGAAGATCTGATTTTCTATAGACTTATAAAGAAAAAAACAATTAGTATCTGACTTATTATTTGTTTCAGCTTTGTGTCCTCTTGCTGATTTTTATTGTAAACTGATAGACACATCAACAAAAATAGGTCAATGTGGTCGTGTGTAGTCGAAAAAAAAAACTATGAGTGGCGAGTATTCCCGTAGAAATTACTACGCGTAAGTTGGTTTGTCAACTATTCGTTTGTACCAATAATTCAGTCAAATCTCAACCGATTTTTAAAAACGAAGTGTCATTGTATTTGCATTGAAAAGGGCTTTAAAATGATATGCCGCAAGTGTGGTAGTCTCGTTTGAAATTTTGAAGTTGGGGTTATTAGGCATTAGGGGGATGAATATATTGAGTTGGCTTGACTGTCAAAAATGCTCCCCTTAAGAACAAAAATCAACGTGTCTCGGCGAATTTTGAAATATTTTTTAGTTTTCACGTTATAGGGGGGGGGGTCAAGTTTTCGTTGGGATACCCTGTATATTTATATTAGAAGACTTCAAATAAATACCATAACATTAAATTATGCCGGTTTGGTAACTGTAGAGCAACTTGGACATGATATGATTTTATTTTTTCGTTTTGTTTTGCTGTATGTATTTAAAATATTAACAGACACCAAAACAATTATACTAAAACTATAGAAATTATCAGTATTCAAACAGATAAATTTCCATTAATTTAATAAAAAATTCAATTGAAATTGTGCAAGTGCTAGGGTAAAGTGAACTGATGGAATAACAGAAGCAAACTGTATTTTATTGACTTCTTTAGTATTGTAATGACGTACTTTTTTCGAGGATGCAGTTTTTTCGTCTATCCAGTGATACTTCTTAAAACAATGATGTGTTATTTTTTATATTTTGTAAAATGTTATGTGTCCTATCTCCAAATGGATAGAAAAAAGTTTTTGAAGAAATATTTTGGCATCATTGTATGCACGATTAAAACACGTTTCTTTGTTGCCTGTCTTTTAATAATACAACTAAATATTTGCTCCCCAAATAATCATAAATATTACAGTAAAATAATAAATAAACATATTTCTTTAAAACTTAGATACTCTCCTATGATATTTGGATGTCGCATATGATGAGATCCTTAGGTCCGGTGTGGATAGCTATAGATTTTCTTCATCAGGATAAAGGGACCATATTACGTAAGCAGGTAAGATCTATCCCACAATGCTTTGAACTTGCATATAAAAATTGATGGGGGGTGGTGCGTGCCAGGTAAAGAACTCGTTTAGCTGACCTTTTGATTAATTTATCGCAGCTTGTTACTCCAGTGATTTTGGTGTTTTGTAAACCATAAAACAGTTTTGGGACGATGTAATTGTTAAGAATTTTTGATTGGGTTTGAGAGGTGATCTAATTAAGTTATTTAGCCATATTTGCAGGTTTGCCTGACTTGGTTTTAAGATCCCGTGAGCGTTAAAGTGGTGTCCTAAGAATTTGAAACTGTTCACGCCTGAGATAATTTGGATTTGGGTACCGGTCATGGTAAGCATATGGTTGGTGCGAGGAACTGAGACCTTTTTGACAGAGGAAGAAGCACTTGGCCGGGTTAAGTTCCATCCTTAGTGTCTTTAGGAAGTCGCTTGTTCTATTTAACAAAATTTTTAAAAGGGGTCCTGTTCTTCCATTAGTATAAGATCATCGGGGAAAGAACTGGCCGCACATTTAATGTTGGAAGTTATGGTACCTCCTGGTTGAATCTTGTTTAGTTCGCAAATTAGTTCATCGATCACAGCATTGAACAATATAGGACTTAGCGGATCACCTAGTTTCACGCCTCTCAAAACGTGCAGTGGTTTGGATGTATTTTACCCAAATCTGAGGGTGGTGGTTAAGCCAATAAGTGAGCTGGATATATATTTTAAGGTGCAATGGTCAATTCCGAGTCTTTTAAGCGCGCGATGTATTGAATGATGAGACAATGTCTCGAAGGCTTTGGTGATGTCTAATGAAGCGATGTTAAAACCTTTGCCCTCTGCGGTTCTTATTTTGATTTAGCTGTCGAGAATAAGTGTGTTAATGAAAGTGCCGTCAAGTCCAGTGACAAAACCCCGTTAATTAAAATTTAACGGAAGATTGGAGTGGAGTCTTTTAGGTAGGATGCGGTGTAATAGTCGTTGGTAATCAGAATAAACTGTAATAGCTCTCCAGTTTTTGGTGTTATTAAAGTTACCGTCTTTTGGGATGAGTCTTGAATAAAGAATTCTCCAAGAAAGTGGATTCAGTCCTCGACCGAAGTCGAGCAGCAAGTCTCTTCGAATGGATAGATTTGATTCTATTGACGGTTATGATGTCAGTGCCAGGGCTGGAAGTTTTCCATCTGGTGAAAGCGTCTAAGGTGTCAGTTGTAGTAATAAGGTGTCTATCGGGGACGGTACTTTAAATATATTGGTGTAGAGTTTTTCTAAGGCTTCCATAGAAGAGTATTCATCTACGCGTTGTTTATCCCGATCCGTTCCTGAGATAATGATTTCAATTAAGGATGACCTATTCTTATTGTATAAGTCTTGAGCTTTTTTGAAACGTGATGCTTTACGACCGGAGACTGCAGAGGTTATACCATAGTTTTAAGTTTTCGTGGTGGTTGGCTCGGATTTTTGGCGGTTTGTGTGTCGGGTGTTAAGACAAGATATATTTAAGGTTGGCCATTGCTCGAATTGAGTTTCGAGTTGAGTAGGGCTAGCGTTGAACCACCCATCCCATTAAGAAGGTGTCACTCTTGACAGTTTCAGAATTGCGTAGCTCTTCTATATAATTCCGAAAAGGAAGTAAATTAAGTTATTTATCCTTGTCGTTAGTGTTCTCTTTAGTGGTAATAGTGCTATGGATGCTCGTGCTATTATAGACAGGGGTTGGCGAAGCCATACGGATGTATGCACTAGCAAGTTCTGAGAGCTGTCGAGTTTTAAACTTTTAGTGGTTGGTTGCGGGGTTTCGGTTAAGCCAGGTGATGAAACAATACCCCTGGTAGTTTAGCGTTTTGGTGGAGAGAGGTACGGCGCAGACTGTTTAGAAAATGATGGTTCGTTGGGGTTAATATTAGGTTCACTAGGGAATGTTAGATTGGTTGGCATTCAAGGAGTTGATAAGGGAGTTATGGTTAGAGAAATCAGTTTTATCGATGTTCGTTTTGAAACTCTTTAGTTTTTTGAGCCTATCAGGCTGAGTGATAGGACAATAGGACTTCTTGCGTTTGGATGTACCTGATGATTGAGTGAGTGGTAAGTTGGTAGGTGAGTCTGCCAAGTTGGACTTAGGGTTAGCTTTGAAAAAAAGGTTATTTTCCTCTTGAGTTCCTTGCCGTTTTCAAGAGCGAATTTGTAAGCTACGTGGTTTTTTTTATGACGGATTTGGTTTCTTGTAAGTCCTATAGCCATAATCATTGTGTCGACAAAAACATTTCCTCGAGCCTGTGTTTCAATTTTACTGATAGTGGTCTGAGAGTTACTGAGAGTCATAGTTATTTCCGCCGTTTACACGAGCTTGCTTGAATCTCTTCACGTTGACATTCAGAGCACTGGGCAGAAATCACATTGCGTCAACACCCTCTCGGCCCATCGCAATGCTTTGTTTTAATTATACATCTTATCGTCGCGTGATTTTACAACTCGTACGCTTGCGCGTCGGCGCGCGCACACGATCGTAGTTCGTCCTTCGACGAAGAAAACGGTAACGGCGAGGCTTAAAGCAGAGGTGCGGCGCGGCAGATGGGTGTTTCACTTTTCGCCATTCATTTTCAGGGCTGGTAACCTCGGCAAGTGAGTTGTTACACACTCCTTAGCGGATTCCGACTTCCATAATCACCGTCCTGCTGTCCTGAGTTACCATTCGCGCGCCGACTGCGGTACTGTGAACATCGCGCTCGAGATCGTGCATCATAATTATTCACGCCGTAACTTTCCCTTGACTCACCGGGTGAAAGCGGTTTGTTCATCGCGCTAATTGCGCGAAAGCGCATTCCTTTGCAAGGTCGTGCAACGTTATCGAAAACACGCGCCGCGTTTTTAAATAAATCCAAATGGAAAATTTTTAAAAAATATCGACGCGATGCCGAAGATAGGTGGAAAAATGACAAGCAACGGTAATAATTCTGTTATCGACACTCGTGATAGGGTTTTCGATACAGAGTACCAGTAGGGTAGTAGAAACTAACGAAAACGAAACAGAAAGCGACAATGTCGCAAGAAGCAAAAATAAACGCTTCAAGTAAGTGAAGTAAAAGGCACTCTTCCCGGATAGTTGTTAAGAAAGTTGACAAAACCTTAGATAAGGACTCCCTTATAGAAAGAATCGTTTCGTGCAACCAACCGCATGAGAGGGCGAGGTAATAACCCTTACGTAGATGTGGTATTCGAAGTGAGACCGAACGTTCGAAGACTGATGGCCGGAACTAGGATAAGCATGGGTTGGAGCGGAGCCGACGTGGAAGATCACTTCTCGTTGCAGCAATGCTACAAATGCTGGGACGTAGGCCACATTAGTGCCCACTGTCGGACAAAGGGAATTTGGGGAAACTGTGCAGGAGAAGGACACAGAAGCAGCGAATGCCATGCAGTAGTGCAGTGCGAAGGGGAACATTAAGGGAGGGAGTTAGACAGTTTGCTAGTGCGCGAAGACGGAACGCTAAAGTGCGAGAGTGCGGAGAGACATCTTTGTTGCGACCTTAGATATTAAGACTTAATTTTAGATATTTTGCAATTTTGTTATTTTACGTTATGTTTAGTTTATGTTATGCTTACTTCATGTTATGCTTATGTTATATTACGTTACGTATGTTTTGCTTATCATTTGTGTTACTTTAAGTTGCGATTCATTTATTTGTTTGCCTTGTTTATTTGAGTTTTGCATTTTAATTTTATGTTTGTTAAATTATTTTTCTTTTGCTTAGAGAATAAGAGTGGTATCAAGCAAACTGCAGAGACAAACGGACCTTCAGTCCAAGTCTACCGACTGCAGGTTCCTTGACAACACTCACATACATATAAAACACGAGTGAAACTGACTTAACCGTATCGACCAATGAGATCCTTCAAGTAAATCGAATTACTACGGATAGATCGGTCGCACTCACACTTAGGAAAATTAGCAGGGGTGGCATCAAGGCAACTGCGGAGACCACATGACCTTCAGTCAAGACCTTTAACTGCAGATACCTTGAGAACACCCACGTCGGAGATAAGGATTAGAGATAAGAAAGTGACACTGAGTTAATCATAGCGACCTAAAGCACGCCTTCAGCAAAATCGTTTTACTACGGTTGGCTCGGTCGCACTTACCTAGGATTAAAAAGAAATCAGGTTGTACAAACGGCACGCAAAATAATGTATCCGGATGGGATGTAATGCCGAAAGGCGGGGCATCCACCTGCTCATACCTTGTATGGATTTGAGAACCAATAAATTGTATGTCCTGAGTTACCAACGCCTTTCATGGCCTCCCATAGCGTCGTTTTGGGCGCTTCAACTTTACGTTTGGTTCATCCCACAGCACCAGTTTTTCTTACCAAAATTGGCCCACTTGGCACTGTAGATCCGATCTCGAGGCTTCGTTAATCAGCAAGCCGGAGATCTCACACATTTAAAGTTTGAGAAAAGGTAGATGCCGTTTTGACCCCGCTTTGCTCTAATCATTCGTTTTATCGCATGAGGCTCTCTCGATGCGAGCGTTAGTTATCCTGAGAGAAACTTCGGAGGGAACCAGCTACTAGACGGTTCGATTGGTCTTTCGCCCCTATAACCAGTTCTGACGATCGATTTGCACGTCAGAATCGCTGCGGACCTCCATCAGGGTTTCTCTTGACTTTGTCCTGACCAGACATAGTTCACCCCTCAACGGTTTCATGTACTCTTAAACTCTCTCTTCAAAGTTCTTTTCAACTTTACTTTGCGGTATTTGTTTGCTATCCGCGTCGAGGTAGTATTTAGCCTTAGATTGTAAATCGGACTCTTTCAAGAAGGACTTGGACTTGCCTTGCGCGACGCGTGGGTTTGCGAATGCTCCTTAACCCCACATTTCCCGGTCGGTCCTCTCGGACCGTGGGATTCGGCGCTGGGTTTGTCTATGTTCGCTGGCCGCTACTGAGGGAATCCTTGTTAGTTTCGTTTCCTCCGCTTAGCGATATGCTAAAGTTTAGTGGGTCGCCCTAACTCGTTTAAAATGAAAACGAGATATAAGAATCATCGTC
The DNA here is from genome assembly GCA_030710515.1 of Abscondita cerata. Lineage (NCBI taxonomy): Eukaryota > Metazoa > Arthropoda > Insecta > Coleoptera > Lampyridae > Abscondita > Abscondita cerata. The sequence continues at coordinate 761,825 of JALBCR010002316.1, read as the reverse complement.
GGCCGATTAACGACCGCGGGAAAACTTTCTCTCTCATCGCCGTACTGCAATAGCTGGGATTGACAACATTATATCGTTCTGTACGCATACAATACCCCACACGCTTCCGGCTCGGGAATTGCGCGCGCTTTAGTCAAAATTGTAATTATTAAGGGAGCACCATCTACCGCACCCTCATACGGGTTCGCGTCGGTGAGGCTAGACAACCCTCGCTCATCTCAATCATCGACATTGTAAATATCATGTACATGCCAATTTTCATTTTTTTTCTTAGATATCGTGTTTACACCCGAAAGAACAGACGGGTGGCCGCTTTCCAGACAAAAAAATTGTTTTCACTGTAACGGTTGTAGTTCACAAATAAAAACAATAAAAGGAAACGACGGTTCTAGCGATACAACCTAGAGAGAAGAACAATACTATTTGGCTCGAAGTAACGCATTAACTTTATGGAAGATCCCTTATTTGTAATAGTTAGCACAGCAGTGTCCGGCTTAGTCGGTGAGTTGGAGAGGTCCTTGATGAAACTGAAAAGAAATAAACTGCTGCCTAACGAGGCGCCACCTGCTGGGTAATAGAAAGAAATAAAACCGACCAACAGGAATTCAATAGGTTTTACTTAAGGTCTAATACGCTAAAACGAACACAAATCAGAGAGAAAAATAGACATTTAAATATTGCAAATAAAACTTAAAATACTAGGAGAATAAATGAGAAGTAAGACATTCTGTCGTATAAGACTTACGGGCGTTAGCAACAACAAATTAATTAAAGCTCGCAATCAAATATGTCTAAATTCAGTTAAGCTTTTGTTTGTTACACCCCAAATTAAAGTTAGCGTTTCAATTGAGGATAGGTGATTAAGGAAGCTCGAAGCATACGTCGTAATTAGAATTAACACAACCACGAGACAACAAAAGAACTGGAAAAAGAAATACTTACGGCGAATGCGGTCGGATTTACATTTACACACCAATTTAACTTGGAATTTTTGAAGCCACATAAACACTTTACGTGTAAACTTTTAATTTCACGAAGCACGCCGAAAACGCCCAATAGAAGGAAGTAGCCAAAATGTCCGCTCGTAATCTTAAAAACTTTTTGTGAATTAACCAATCCACCAATGGGAAAAGTGGTAGTGTGCGCGGTAAATTCGACTTTCGTCGTAACGCGCTACTCACGACAAACGTTATTGAAAAGGCTTGCGACATACGTTCTAGTTCGAGAAATTTAAACCGTAACACCACATCATTGAATTTTGAAACTAAATGTGTGGACTGGCACCTAAATCTAAAATAGGAAATCACATTTCAAAAATCCACGACCCAGAGCAAATTGCCGAGTTGAAAGTCCCAGTACAAGGGACCTTACTCTTTTCCAAGTTTGGTACGAGTACATGTTTGACTCGTAACAAATGATATACTACTACGCATAATTGAAGCCAATTGAAGTCTAATTGAAGTCCAAAATTAAAAAAAGACAGAAATATACAGGGTGTTTCTGAAAGGTGTATACATGGCTTTACCAGAGGTTCTCTGGCTCAAAATAGACCGTTTGACACCAATTTACCTATAACCAAAAGTGCACCTAAGGGCGCCAGAGGGCGTCAAACTTTCCAAAAAAGTATTGTATATTGGGAATAACTTGAGAACGGTTTGAGGGATTTTGTGCCGCTTTGGTATGCTGGTTGTCTGCTTCCGAAGACATTTTTCTGTGTAATGTGGACAAATTTCTAATGCCAGGAAAAGTTGTTTTCATACGGGTACAGTCAAATAAATGATAATATTTCAACAACCGTCAACGATACGAAGCCAAAATAATTCTGACAAATAAAACGAACAATTTGAAAACTTTCTTCTCTCTTGTTAAATTGCGCTAATGTTATTAGTTCTATCAGATAAAAATTAAAATCAAATCCCTGCAAAGCGCATCCATACGTTTAGAAATTCAAGTATACTGCTATAGGCTTTGCGATCAAATCTATCATTTGTGACATTCATTTCCGGGGCTTCCTAAAAACCGAATCTAAGATTACGTTTCTATTTTGTGATTAACTACTTGAACAATGGGCTACACATTTGCCGAACAGATTGATATGCTGTTAGTGTTAAGCTTTTGCAGTGGCAATTGTCGGGAGAGCGTGAGGGTTTACGCAGAAAGGTTCCCAAATCACATTGACATGATCGCATGGCCTACTAGTAGTCTACTTGAATTTCCAAGTGTATGGATGCCCCTTGCATGGATATGATTTTAATTTTTTCTGATCGAACTATTAACATTAGCTCAATTTAACACAAGAGAAAAAAGTTTGCAAATTGCTCATTATTTGTCATAATTATTTTGGTTTCGTATCGTTGATGGTTGTAAAAATATTATCATTTATTTGACAGTGCCCGTATAAAAGCGATTTTTCCTCGCATCAGAAATTTGTCCACATTACACAGAAAAACGTCTTCGAAAGCAGACAACCAGCATACGAACCCGGAACAAACTCAGTCGAACCGTTCTCGAGTTATTCCTAATATACAATATTTTTTTGGAAAGTTTGACGTCCTCTGGCGCCCTTATGGTGCACTTTTGGTTATAGGTAAATTGGTGTCAAACGGTCTATTTTGAGCCAGAGAACCTCTGGTAAAGCCATGTACACACCTTTCAGACACACTGTATATAGTTCCCAGTAAAGCGTAGAATTGTGATGTAGGACAAAAATATTTTTTTTCCACTACTAGCTGTGAAGTGGACAATTATTGCGTCTCCTAGCCAATTGAGAAGTTGAATTTCTCTATTAGTGGTTAATAATTTTTTCTATTGTTGACCTAGGTCAATAATGGACAAATTCAATTTTTTTGAGAATCCAAGAATAGTTGTTTAACAAAAACGAGTGAAACATAATTTTGTATATCCAGGAGATTATTTTTAACTTATTTGCTTCTTAAAATTACCTAACACGATCAAATTAATTGAATAAAAAAATGCCATTAGTTTAAAATTCGCTCCCCCATCCCTTAACCGCAAATACATAACCTGCATTGATTTATTTATTAAATATGATGGTAGAATTAGTCTTTTCAGGTTTCCCAAAGGAGATTTAACCAGGCGATTTAAGTTACACGAGGAATTTTAAGTAAATAACAAACATTTTGTTGTAGGTGTTTTGAATGGTTAACAGAATCTAGAAAGTCCGATCTGTTGCATAAAATGTCGAAACCAACAGAAAAACACCAAAAACTGCACCAAAAACTTTACTCGGACACGTGTTTCAACAGCTAAGCTGTCATCATCAGCGATACCGATACTAAAATTTAAAACAACGGGAAGCTTATATATACTATCTGCTTATCACGCATCGTTAAACTTAATTGATTCTTAGATAAGCTTAAATAATTCCAAAAATTCTAATGGACCGTTATCATCATAATTCATAAGCAAATTTCTGTTTTTAAAAATTTCTAAACTTTCATAAGAATCAAGTTCGTTTTTATTATCTACCCTCTTAATTAACTCAATGTCGCCTACTCTATGGCCATTTTCAAGCATATGCATGGCAACACTGGACCTATCTGTGCGATGATATTTGACATGAGCTACGTGCTCTTTAAAACGAGTTTTAATAGGTCTCTTGGTTTGCCCTATATATACTTGGTTACAGTCTTTACAATTAATTTTATATATTCCCGATTTATCACACATTTCTATTGGGTCTTTCGGATTGCCTAATTTTAGTATCGGTATCGCTGATGATGACAGCTTAGCTGTTGAAACACGTGTCCGAGTAAAGTTTTTGGTGCAGTTTTTGGGGTTTTTCTGTTGGTTAAATAGACGCTGCAGTTGGTGTTCCTTTCCTTTGATCAAGATGGCTTCCAGGTCTACACTACGAAACAGGTTTTTCAAGATTAAAAATAAGATTTATTTTGTTAAATGTGACATTGAATTTCTTAAATCTTGCCGAAAAGCAGGTGTTTTTCCAAAATTTATTAATGTTTATGCAAATTTTAATTCATACTCATGTAAAAAGACGTTTGAATTTGCTAAGCGTAAATGGTTAGATTTGGAAATTATATGTCATTATGGTAAATTAGGTAAATTAGAGTTAGAAGCATATGAGTTACACTTAAAACTGACTTCAGGATTAAATGATGACGAGTATGTTGGCAAAAAAAGATGAGCCACAAAAAAAAGTTCACAGAATTATCTAAAATAGAAAAAGAGGTGCACAAAAATCTAACATAGTGGTAAACAAATCTTCGGAGATTTTTAACAATGATGAATTAACTTTGTTGAATAAAGGCTTGAAATATAACCTCAAATTTAACAAAGCGCACATAGATAAGATTATTGTAGGAATTGAAAGTTCGATCAAACTTTTAGATGATAACTCTAAAAATTCATTAGGAATGCCTGTAAAATTCAAATTTCAGATAATATTCAGCAGTTACCAAAATTTAAATTTAACGCGAGAGAAATAAACATTGTTAAAAATCTTAAAGAGAAAAATTGTTGTTATCTCAAAGCAGATAAAGGCAATAAAGTAGTTATTTTTGACAAAGAGGATTATTTTGAGTCAGTTCAGGTGATGCTTAATGAAGGCCCCTATTCATTAATATCTAAAAATCCTCTTCCCAAAAGGATTGCTGATATCCGGAGAGTCTTATTAGAATGTGGAAATATTATACCAAAACAACTTAGGTTTAGACTAACGGTATCTAACCCGGTTCTTCCTAGAATGTATTGTTTACCTAAGATACATAAACCCGAAAAAGCAATGCGTCCCATTGTTTCAGGTATTAATGCTCCTACTTATCTGATATCTAAATGGTTGTCAAATAAATTCAACAGTTTTGAATATCAACAATCAAATTTCAGTGTTCAAAATTCATACGATTTTATTGAAAAATTAAAAACATTGAGCTGACTGAGAACGAAGTTTTAGTTTCATTCGATGTCTGTTCATTGTTTCCAAGCGTTCCGATAGATATCACTTTAGATTATTTTAAAGATATGTTACACCAAAACCATTTAGACAATTCAGAAGTAGATAATTTTATTAAATTAGCAAGATTATGTATGAGTCAAACCTACTTCCAAATTAACAATAATATTTATCAACAAAATTATGGTACAACAATGGGTAACAGCTTATCTCCGTTTATGGCTAACCTGTTCATGGGTAAATTTGAAACTGATTTAAAAAATAATTTAGAATATTTTCCTAGAATTTGGTGTAAATATGTAGATGACGTTTTTGCAGTCATCGACACTAAAGTTTACAGCCCTCAACAATTTGTATTAATTTTAAATTCAAAATTTGAGACGATCAAGTTTACCTATGAAACAGAAACAAACTTTAAGTTACCTTTCTTAGACACTTTAGTGACAAGAAATGGCAACAAACTAGATATAGATATTTATCGTAAAAACACTAACACTATGAGGTTTATAACAAATGATTCCAACCATAGTATGCAACATAAACTTGCATCTTTCAACTTTTTGATTCACCGATTATTACATTTCCCATTGTAAAAAAAAAACTTTGATAAAGAACTGCGAAATGTTAAGCAGATAGCATCATACAATGGTTTTCAAGAATCAATTGTCACAAACATAATTAGAAAACATAAACATAAATTAAACATTAGAAATTAAGTTTAACGATACGTGATAACAGATCGGTATCGCTGATGATGACAGCTTAGCTGTTGAAACACGTGTCCGAGTAAAGTGTTTGGTGTTTTTCTGTTGGTTAAATAGACGCTGCAGTTGGTGTTCCTTTCCTTTGATAAAAATATCGACTCTAAAAACTTAACGAGTACGTGGCGAACACTTGCCTAAATGAATTACAAGTGTCAATTTCTGAAACCCAATATTCAAATGATACAAGGTATATTGGCGAAGCAATAAATGCCCGTTAACATCTCTAGCTATACCAAAACTACTCAAGCTTGCAGCTCAAATACTCTTAGGTAAAGAAAATTACGGAGGAACATTCTTAAATTGCAACTTGAAAAGAAAGAACTTCAATTAAAGTTAACATCTCCCAACAATTACTTCCCGAAAGCAGAGCACAAATTGTGACAGCCCAAGTGGACTTAAAAAATAAACCACTAAGAAGCAGGAGATACAGAGGAAGACAAAAAATTTTCACTAAAATTATTTTTACGAGTCCCAAAATGTTAATTTTAAAGTAGGTTTTAAATTTTTTGCCAGCTACAACTACAATGCGGTGCCAATGTAAAATTTTCGAAACCTAATTAAAAGAATAGATGTATTACCGGAAAAACCATACCTTCTCGTAACGATAAGAAAATCTATTATTTCTTCAATGTCCCCTATTTATTGAAGTCAGTGCAAAATAACTTGATTAAATACGATATAATCTTTAATTACAAAAAAGCATCTTGGAAAGACATTAAAAATTTCTACATGTTAGACAAATCTAAACCGCTGTGATTGGCTTCTAAATCAACTAATTTACATTTTACTCCGATTAATTTTCAGAAAATGAAGGTGAAATATGACACACAAGTGTTTAGTGAATCAGTTGCAGTTGGTTTATCAACGTATGTAGCTTTTAATGCTTTTTGATTTATTTGCATTCCTGTGCTACTTGATTTTTACAAAAAAAATGTTTATTTTTACTATTTGCCTTACATTTGGCTAGTAGTGGAAAAAATAGTATATACACCATGGTTGTGAAGTCCATTATTGCCTACGCACCTTATTTCGCGAGGGGCTCGCGAAATAAACTGGTGCTAAGGCAATAATGACAGACTTCACAACCTTGGTGCATAATATACGATTAATTTAAATATGTTCTTCCATACTGACATTTAAAGTAAAGTTATATGGCATCTAGGTGTTATTTATAAAACCTCGCATATTTGATTAGATTTTGGGCAAATATCCGTCAAGCCAAAACGGCGCTTAACCTACATTTTACACATTTTTTTTCAATTAACAGTTATTTATACTTTTATTATACGCAATTTTTTAAAACTATTTTATATCTAAAAAAATATTAATTTTACAAAAAAAAAGAAGTTATGAACGGAAAGTTATTGGTAATTACAGTATATGCAACTTTTATTTAAATTACTTTTTTCGACAATGACATTTTTTTTCACTTTGTCGAGATCAAATTTTTAAGTCTAGGCGCACTTGTACAATTTTTACGTTTATTTGCGTCAGGGTAATGCGGCCCGAATTTTTAATTTCGAAATGACGTGACATTTAAGCATTGGCTCTAAAAAAATGCTTATAGTGGACAATGTAATAAGTTTTATTTGAAAAAAGTTAGTACTTACATATAACGTAATAAGTTTTGTTTTGTAAAATTTATGAGGGAACTTATTATTAAGTAGAGTTGGCTTCTTAAAGCCATAAAATGTTAATAAAGTATTGAAGTTTAATGCGCACAGTCTTGAAGTTTATGAAAGTGCATATATTAATGGGATGTAATCTGACCTCCCCCTTTCCCTATTAAAACAATGTCAGTGTGTAATCGCATTGGAGTGGCCGTAACGTCATTTAACCGAACAGAACTTCAACTAGTAAAAATCTTATAAGCATACAATTCACGAAATGTTCATTTAAATGTATAAGAAAATTTAGTGGACTTCGCTAATGTTTGTTGCCACAAATTTTAATCATTAATTCATCAAGAAATTTCTAGTACAATATGGATTAATAACACATGACAGTACGCACTTTACAGAAGACCCTCCCAATAACTGCTTTAATTAAGAAAATTTATATGCTCGCGATGTCACACCCAATCCGATAAGTTGATAAGCTCCATTTATAATATATTCAGTGAGCTTTACGATGTGTTTTTATCTTGGTCGCAATATTTTGAACGAAATGACGGAAACCATAACAAATCAGCCGCACCCTCGGCGGTGGCAGCAGCAAGCACCTTTGCTAATTACCAGTCACCGGGGGCGCGGCGTCTACTCAACGGGTGACATCTGATAAAGACCCATCCTATTGATAATAACAACCTCTATTAACTCGTTCGAAATAATTAAAATTTGTCATCAAGTAAATTTACTACCGATTGATGTTTATATTTGAGAAAGTTCATGGATGCAAGGATGTAGCAATTATTGGTCCGGCTGGCATCACAGAAGAGATCTGATAGCCACCGGTAGCTTGCAATCCGAACTCAATTTGATTTCCAGAGTCTTATATCCCGAGGGAATCTAATCTGGTCTAAGCTCGACCTGCAAGTGGCCACGATATGATGCGGAGAGTTAGCGGTAGCAGAACTCAATATTCAGCCGCCTGGAAACCTTATTAAGGCTGCCACTCAGATGGAACCAAACATGTCATATCGTATGCAGATGGAAGAGCCGCTCTTGCAATTAAGGATGATGTTGCTAATGCGCAATGACCACACCCGCCTAAACTTTGTTTATGTCACTCTCTGGTATAATCAACGGTTTTAATTATAGGAGGTGAATGTCACACACGTAACGTATAAAACGAAATTGATTGTTTGCTGAGTCTTATCTGAATATCTTTTACATTCCATAAAAACAAACTTCATGAATAATAGAAATATCCTTTTAGAGGGTAGTTGTTTTCTGATCTTTGTGAGGGAAGTACGCTCGTATCTCTTCAACAACCCCCTTACTACATACGAATATATGCGTGTTACGGTGGTTCATATCCATTTCCTTAAGTAAAGTTACTTATGCGATTTTTCACTTTACATCAATTTTAGAAGGTGTTATTTATGGATTCGAAATTGATTATATTATTCAATTTATATTGAAAAATACACCCTGCAATAACTTTCCTTCGGCACGCAAATAATTAAACTAACATTTTTGAAATTTGAAGCACGTGAAACAAGTTGACGTGTTTTTCTAATTCTAAGTAATTTTCTCTTCCCCTTGAACAAATTCTTAAAATATTTAGATAATTATTCTAATTGAGGTTGTAATAGTAACATAAATTTTTATTGTTATCGCAATGATATTGTTCTGGTGAAAATTCTTAACATTTTCACCCGTTCTAAAAATTTTACACGAATTAATTACTTAATTGAAGCTTAATGCTTTTGAAAGTCATAAAAAAATTGTTCGTCAAGTAGAGGTAGCGTGCGGTGTTCATGGTATGCGAATTATTAAAGAGAATGTATGTCATGTCAAGGGTAGCGTAAATAGGGTCTTATACTAGCAATCATTCGTATGCAAATAAACTTTTCTCCCTACAGGTTATTTTTTTCTCAAAAAAAAAATAAATAGTTTTTTTTATCAAACACATGCTGAGGCTCTTATTTATGATGTAGCTTAAAAATTAATTTATTTTAGTGTTTTACCGGTAAAAAATAAAAAAGAACATTGTAACTACAAATAAATTATAGAAGTTACGACGAACACGCAAATATCTTGTTGCTGCAATTAAACGAACTTGTATGTGATAGTATTTAATTTTTCATTGTCGTAGTTTATACCAAAACTAGTAGTCAAATAAAAACAGACAACAAATAGATAAAAACGGACGAGAGCTATTAATCATAAACACGAAAATAAAGCTCACGTTTGTCGCAACACACATCAAAATACTTGTAATCAAATAAATGTGAAAATTAATAAACAAAGTCTTCAAACGTGAAAGAGGTTTAATGTACTGTTCTCATTAATAAGCTATTAATGTAAGTGTAGTAACGTAAACGACTTCAAGGGATAAATAAGAAAATGCGTTACATCGTTTAATTTAATGATCGTATTTAAGAAAAAGAGACGTCAGTGAATACTTTACTTCCTCGTGGAATAGCCTAAAAGAGGGAAGAACCTAACAAGGCATTAACACAAACACTAATTGATCGATGAGAACTTCACAGCGAAACACGGTAGCTAATAGGCTTAATTGGTGTTTTCCTCTTCTTTAGCGCCGCGGTCCCAGCCCAGCTAACCGATGTTAAAGAGCCCCATACATCTCGCAGGTTGTATCTCCTGAGATATCGAGGTGGGAATGAAAGCTCCAGGATCCCTCTCTGGGGCGCCATGATTCTTCCACCGAGGCCTCCCTGACTATGTTTACGGACTTGTTCTATTCTTGTTCTTTTAATGTTACATTACAATACAAAAGAATCGCTTACGTAAATTCTAAAACTGATGTTTATTTTAACATTAAATTTAAACAGACCTTTTTACTTTCGTATTTTCTACAATGTCATTCTTCTCGAACCTTATTTTTAACAGATAAAAATTCGTATACATATCTAAGCGTGGGTAACTATAAGTACACATCCCTAAAACGCTTAGAACGTATCCCTTCATTAACAAGAGGGTAAACTGATCTGACTCAAAATTAATTATTAATGCGTTAAAATTATACCTACAGACGTAGTAACATCTGTCATAGAAAAAGTATGTTCAACGAAATATCTAATTTTTAATTAGGGCATTATCAAGAAAAAAACCTAATCCATAAATTTGAACTCAAATTTGAAATAACATCTAATGCAAATAATGGACTCTTAACAATTCCAAAGACAATTACTACATTTAAATAAAATTAGTTTTGTAAAGTTGTTTGAATGCTGAACACAAATGATAAATTTAAATAACATTCAATAGCTATCCAAGTGAACGGTGGTGGGTTCCGGTGCGTGCCAACACGAGCGATTTCACCCCGGGGTGTCGTCTGCTTAAACACGGCGTACATCTTGATGGCCAAATCGCTGCTTTATTACACTGTAAGATGTCGATATCTGACTAACTTCATTTGGAAAACATTTGATTTCTTTTTAGAACGATTTCACGGACAATTTAACAACACTAAAACTTATTTTACATAGTAAACAGTAAAATTCTTTTATTTTCTTTTGTGTAGTAGTTATCTTGACTTTAAATCGATGCGATTTTATGTGCAGTATTTAATGAAATTGCCAATTTTTATTGCAACATAAATTTTCGACTTGTTTTATTTTTTATGTAGGTGTACTTATTTTTTATAAAGCAATTTACAGAACATAAATATTACAATAATGAACATCTTTATTAATATTTTCATTGAATGTAATCTTTTTCCTTAACCCTGATTATACTTACTTGACTTTCTCTATCGTTGTGAAATCTTCTGTTGTAGGAACCCTAATACATAAATCGAAATATAACAGTGATCAACAAATTATGCATAATTTAGTAAAAAAATTGTGAATAAACAGCTTAATGCAGGTATGCCCTTGGACCTTTTCATACACCTCGTGCCGACAGTGGTTAATTATTTCAGTTTCTTGAAATTTTATTGACTGTTGTGAACTCAGCAGAACGCTATACTAAACGAAATAATCATCTAAGGATGCTTAATTCGCAAATTATTAATCAACAATAAGGAGACGCCGAATCATTCTGTATTGAGGTTAGAATAGGTTGTCTAATTGGTTGGTTCTTCTGTTGGTCATCATAAAGCAAAACCAAGGCTGATATTCCTGAACGTTACGCTACTTCGATTGAAGAACCGATCAAGACGAGAATCGCCATCTTTAAAAATGGCCGCCAAAAGAAATTAGCTAATATCTCTACAAACGTTTCTCCAAGTCTAACGTATAAGAGCTCAAAATGCTCAGCCTAAGATTCAACACGGATTTTGTCAGTTGTAGTTTGCAATAGACCGTTGTACTACTCATTTCAAGATGTAGGAGAGTTCAATAAAGAAATAGAAGGATTTTCGTGTTTTTGGAATAAGGTTCTTTTAACTCGCTTCGCATGTGCGGATAAAAAGAAATATTCAGTGTTCGTATAACCCATATTCGCGTAAAGCGGTTTTGATAATTGCTCTTGTACTATGAAATTTAGTTACTACTAAGATAATATTTTCTTCGAAGAAAAATTTATCGTTCCGACGTACCATTTTCGGCCGTTTTCTAACAAGAATGAATGAATTTTGTTGGGAGTGTACCCGGAAGAATTTTTGTGAATCGTCTCTTACGTCTTCAATTACTTCATCCTTTTTGGAAACACGTCACCGGAGTCTACGACCATCGATGCTACAGCTCTTGGTGCGTCAGAAGAACGTTGAGGTATTTATCAAGTTATTTCGTTAATCACGCGGTTACCCTATGAATTTTTAGCTAGTAGTGTTTACTTTTTTTTGTTTTTATTTGTTTGTTTTTTTTTGAATGCAATAAATCTTGTTAATGCTACATTGCAACGAGCCTTTTTAATTTATGATTTTGTGGGGTTTGTGCTAACTTTTACAGATTGTGATAATACTTTCACGGTAAATCCATCGGGAAATATTCAACCCTGAAGAAATTTCGGCAAACAAGGGCTGGAAGCATAGATTACGTCGTATCTTTGTTTGGCGCCCTCTTGACTTGAACAATTTTCCGAATTTTATTGATGATTTTGAATCCCTTTACTTGAACGTTTTATTTTACAAACGTAATTTATCACGAACCTCCTCGTCCCTCGGATCTGCTGTGCAATCCCTATTTATGTTTTTGATCCAAAATTTTTGTAAATCTAGTTTTGCATAAATCAGGTTATTTACTCGAATACTGTAAGATATTAATTTATCAATTTTGTTATAAGAACGCAAAACCAATTTCTAAAAATGCATTGGTTGCACATAAATTTTCTGATGTGCGTTTTTTTTTCTTTCAATTTTTGTTATATATTGATAATTCTGTTGGAATACAGATGTAGCAAACTTATCAGCCTTCCACATTAAAATGTTTGTTTTGCTACACCTGTATTCCAACAGAATTAACAATATAAATTTTTTGGCGTTTTCGATCACCTGACATCAATACTAAATGTATTACATTTAGAAGCAATTCAAGATAGCATCGAAAGTCGATCAACATGATTATGATTTTTCTCAGCATGATGAAAGAGTAAAGCGACATAACGATTTTTATTAAAAGTACAGAGCATAGTTGATGTGATTCCAGCACAAGGAAAGAAACATGGGATAAATTAGTCAGTCTTGAACTTTAAGTCAGTGGGGACAGGCGGTCAGTATTTATACTTCAAAAATTTGAAGAAGATCAGTACGAGAAATACGTAAAAGATGTCGTCACTGATAGAACAAAGCCTTTCGAACTCCGATCACCAAAAATAACTTTCACTTATTCAAAGGTCCCAAAAAAAACAACAACAACCACTTTACAAATTACAAGTGTTTACAGATAACATACCTGTCCTGGACAAAATATAGATTGCCTACAGTCTAGGAAGGATAATATTGATGATTTTTTCTCTCCCGAAGTTTTACAATTTCCGCCATAAATCGCAGAGAACGTTGGAATAATGTACCATACAAAGAAGTCGTATGTGCTTGTCTACACCAAGAAGTTGTGACTAATAATTTTGTCAAAGTTTACCCTTTAAATTTAGCTCATTTTGACGTAACTACTTGCAATGCTGGAGCTCTTATTCACCTTTTTGGTCCACGAACATTTTCTTGAAATTTATCGAAACAGAGTTCAGAAATAGGTCAAGAGTAGATATAGTCTGGGATTCGTACTGGACCTTTTCTATTTAGGGAGAAACAAGAAGCGACTTAAACTTGCACCAAATGTAAATTTGCCAAAAAACTGGTCCAACTAATAAAACAGAATTATTTAAGTTTCTTTCGGAATCGACTGTTTCCATCCTTCTGAAATAATTGATGACGAGTTGTTTCGCATGTGTGGCATGCCCTGATAGAAGGAACAGCAAAGAAGTTGATTTGAATTTTGTCATAATTTTATTTCATCATTTTAATAGATTCGAAAAGATAAGAGAAAATTGTGGGATTGTAGTTAAGTTTGGAACAGAAAAGAACATGAAATAGCTTAATATCGGACAAATTACATAAACTGTTGGATCACAAAGAAGTCTTGCTCTTCCGCTTTGGGTAATCCTCACTTGTGATTCAACATCTTCTACTAGACGACACTGCTTTTCCCGTATTTATTTAAGAATAAATTTACATACCTAATAGTTGCCAGTTTAGGATACATGAAGGTTGGTGATACATATATATATCTAATACTTGTGGGTGGCTTTTTATTGCTGAGTCCGACACACTTTCCCTCTGCGACTTTTCTCAAAACTGCTCCTTTTCCAAGCACGCAGGCCCAAAATATTTAGATTTCCCGACCTATTGTTTTTTGATATACTTCATGTTTTCGGATGTTGAAACTATTTTGACAAAAAATTCGACAATGATTTTGTCCAACAGAATTACTGCTGCTTTTGGCTAGTCCGGCAGTTCAAATATTTTGAATTTATGAGGTTATGAGGTTTTCGATATGTATAAGTATATATATAGTTCGTTTTTACAGAACTGGTTACCCATTATTAATACAATTAAACGGTCATAAGGTCCGACAAATTAGATACTGCTATTTTGCAGTCCGACAGCCCAAATAACGAGGTTATGTTTTGCTCGGAAAAGCAGCAGTTTTGAGAAAAGTCGCAGAGAGAAAGGGTGTCGGATTCGGTAATAGGAATTCACTCACAGAGTATCAAATATATATGTATCACCAACCTCCATGTATCCTAAACTGGTAACTATAACATTTTATGTATTTTTTACTGTTTTATGTATTACAACTAAAATATCCACTACCTTCTACGATGATTTATGAATTTTCCTCTTTGATTTAATGATCTTATCTCTTGATTAAACAACAAATTCTTTTATCACTTTTTTAAATTCCAAATATTGAAAATACTGCCCGTTTCTAATGGTAGAAAACCTTCTATACAAAGGTGTATTCTTTTTCTTGATTATAGTTTTATTTTTATTAAAATCGTGTATTTTTATTAAACTTTATGACGTACTCCTAATTATATTTAATCAGCACAAATTAATTTCTTTTAAGGTTTTACCACGGTACTACCTATTATTGCCACTATGTAAATTCTCTAATACCGTAGCTCTGCGGTGGAGTGGGTGGGTCTGACCGATGTATGTCAAACAAACAAAAACAAAACATAACCAAGGACGCAGGGGGCTCACCCAGTATTAGATACGTTTGAACCAGATTACCCAAATCTGTATGAAGTACCGGAACCAGGACATAAATCAAAATCGATATGAACTTGACTAACCGTAAGTGTATAATAAAACAATAGTTTACTGATTCAAACAAACAAGTTATATAAATATAGGAGTTAAAAAACTGATAGCTAATAGTTAGTAGGGAAGTTCGGGTATTATCGTACAGAGGCTATATCGTACAGTACAGTTTTGGACAAATGATCAATACATTGTCTGTCCTTGTCGTTCTGCTCTTCATAGAGGAATTAACTACGGCTGGGATCTAGTCAGTGCTCGACGCATTTAGGATGAGTGTTGTTGCTTGTTTTACGTTGTGCGATTAGTTTTCGTGAACAAATTGAACCGTAAGTAGTTTTAGGAAGTATTTTTCATAATGTATCTATTCCGGTATATATAAGAGAGTTTGACATTAAAAGTAATTTGGTTTAAAGCAATTTCACGCATCTTAGAAAGTGAAAAATTCTAAATTCCAAACTAGCATTTCGGGCAACTTCGTACATTGTACGATATTACCCGCAGTAAATATTATATTTATACATGTAACGAAATATATGCATGCCAGTTAAACTAAATTTTACTCCATATTCATACCTGTTTAATTGGGTGTTAAAATGTTAATTAAATCTATTATTCTGTATAATTTTATCGCTCTCTTTTACGTATTACATTCGTTATTTCTTACAGTGTCTTCAAATAAGAGTGCTCATGGTCACCAAGAAAGATGAGAATTGCAATTAGAGCTGTTCAAAATGGAGAAAAGCTGAGGCAACTGCAGCCCTCTATGGTGTTCCCGTTATGACTTGTCAGATTATGTTAAAAGGGGCGATACAAACTTTACTGTCAGAATGGGCAGGAAGCCAGTGTTTTCCTCAGAACAGGAAAACGAAATAAAGGAACAGATTTTAGTTCTTGCGAAATTATTTTATGGACTAACTCCATTATCATTAAGAGGGGCCGTTTTGAGTATGCTGAAAGAAATCATTTAAAGTCCATTCAATAAAGAAAGAAAACAGGCTGGCAAAGACTGGCTTATAGTTTCCTCAAAAGAAATCCAGAAATAAGTATTAGGCGTCCCGAAGCTACGAGCGTGAATAGGATTTTAGCATTTAACGCAACTGAAATCAAATTATTTTCGATAACCTCGAATCTACATTGAATAAGTATAATTTTGCTCCACACAGAATATTCAATGTTGATGAGACTGGTGTCAATAGCGTCCACAAGCCAGGTAAAATTCTGGCTCCAAAGGGAATGAAACAAGTTGGTGCAGCTACGAGTTGGGAAAGAGGGAAGAATATAACGATCTGCTGTTGTATCAGTGCCACAGGACAGTACATTCCCCTATGATTTATACCCTCGTATTCGAATGCATCCTTCACTGGAGCAAGGTGGTCCAATGGATCTTTTACAAGTGTACCAAATCTGGTTGGATGAATGAGGATCTATTCAGTATATGGTTAGTTCATTTTGTGGAACATATAAAAGCGACTCCTGCAGTCCCGTTTTACTAGTGTTGGTAACCATAGCGTCTATTTCTCTGAAAATATACCATTCTGCCGTAACAACGGAGTCGTTATGATTACCATACCTCCCCACATCCCACCGAACACAGCCATTGGATTTAACTGTATTTGCCCCTCTTAAGATTGCGTTACACAAAGGAATGCGATTCATTTATGAAAATCCACCGATATGAGAAGCTGACACCTCTTCAATTAATTCCTCTTTTCACAAAAGCCTATCTGCACATAGCAAATGCAGAAAAGGCTATAAATGGTTTCAAATCTGCAGGAATTTGGCCTTTTGATCGGAATGTATTTGATCAACTGATACAGGAGGGGATCCATCTCCTCCAGAAAATGTTCCCGCTGAAGATGCAGTGCTGATACTGGAATCAGAGAATATAGATAATACCGAGGATAATACATCAAAGATCAGAAAGATGAAGACGCTGATATGGATGCTTCTCTTGAATCCTCTCCTCAGCCTTCTACATCTGGCTTGAATTGTTGGAAACAGAATAAAGAAAATGTGGACAGAGTTAAAAGAAAGATTTGTACGAGCCCTGTACATAGCTTCAGATCTAGTTCCGCGGTACCTTTTAGTTTGATATCGCCTAAACCAAAAGCAACCAAAGATGATCGAACTGGAAAACATAAAGATAGTAAAAAGGAAAGCGACGATGTAGAGTAATAAACAACACTCGACAATTGCAACAGCTACGCCTATGAAGATTTTATTGGAACAACTGGAGGCAAAGAAAACTGAAAAGCAAAGAAAAGCAGAAATGAAAAAGAAGGAACAATAAAAACAAAACTGTCCCAAAAAGAAAAAGAAAGTTATTAAAAAAGAGAACCAGAAAGCTCCGCATCCGAGGACGAAGACATAGTTATATGCGATGACGAAGAAGACTGTGAAGAGGATTGGGAGAATCTAGGTGAAAAAGATCTGATGATATTTGTGTTATTTGTGGAGACTATGGCAAAAATAAGGAATTGTGGTACCGATGTGTTCCAATGCGCAAAATGGGCCCACGCTTTATGCAGTGGTGAAGACTCTGCAGAGAATTATTGTTGTGAATTTTGTTTATAACTTTTCGAAACTTAAATGTATGTTTTCTTTCAATGAATAAAATTTGCAGTAACTATTTACCTTTGATTGGAAATATAACCTACCTAAAAGATGGCTACGTGCTACTTAACTGTTTTCTCTAGATTCTCTCATCGAGTAGCTATGTACGAAATTAACCGACGACTGTACGAAATTATCCTCAATGTTCGGGTAATACCGTACCTGCATAGTTTGTGAAAAGGTCTAGGAATATTTTTAATGTTTAGGCTATCATTAAGATTGTCTTAATAGTAAAACTAGATTATATCACTAATACGTCGCTCATTGAAATGCGGTTCTGTACAATTCCGATTTCAAATTATCGTTGACGGAAGTTATGTGTACGGTAATACCCGACTTCCCCTACGGTTAGTGGCTTATCTACTGTGAATATTAACTACAAAATTCTAAGTCTAAATCAACAAATACTATTATACTAGACAAAGCCAGCATGCTACGCATGCGTTAAGTCTCAAAAATAAATTAGCTTCTAAAGAGCAGACAGTCATGAACAGTAATTAGCACTTACATTAACATTCATCAGTTGAGTAATCAATATGAATGCAGAGTATGTACTCCATGTGAATTCGTACAAATGAGTTGAGAGTATTCGGGTGTGCGCTCGCAACGAATCGAGAGTAGGTGAGGACGCACAAACGACATAACATATTAATATAGAAGATATGGATGTAGTCCGAATAGAAATTATTTATTAAAAAAATATTTAGAAGCGGATTTATTGGCTCCACCGCTTTAACGTAATACAACAAAGTTTATTTAGGTGAAATTGACTGTTTGGTTCGCATAACGCTCGCAGTTACGCGTGTGTGAGTCATCAAGTTCGTGCATACGAAGATTTTTTGGGTGAAATTGAATCCTCTACAGTTAAACCATTCGAAAATTTGCAAAATTACGAATATTTTAATTTTATTCGTGTTTTTACGTAATATGGTTCCGGAGTTATAAAAATTACAGTATTCGTATAACAATGTAAAATTCCTTAAAAAATTTTTTAAAATGATAAATTTTTAAACATTATGTGATAGGGTCATAAAAGAAACGTTTTTTTAAATAATTTTTTTTATCTGTTATAATTTAGAAATTATGGCCATTTTAGATTTCGAATGAAATTTTGTCGGAAACGTTTTTCGCTTATAACTTTTGAAAACACGCGAGGTCTAACGAAACTGAAACGGCCAAAAATTTTATTTCTTTATCCGCGTATGATGCTTTTGAATTTTGAAAATCGGTCCGTAAATAAGCGAGTTGTGGTCAACTTACGGCTCAATTTGTTTGAAATTTTTTGACTATTTTTAACATTTTTTTAACCTCGAAGATGCCCTCGTACAAAAAATCTAAATCGAAAAATAAAAACACATCTTTCGTAAACTCGAAACTTTTTTCGAAACGAAAATATCTTAAGCCGTTCTAATGTGAGACGAATTTGAAAAAAGGTTGATTTTCGTATAGATTTGAAAATGAATCGAGAGTAGGTGTGCGTTCACACTAACGACATAACATATTAATATAAGATGTCCGACAAACCCGCATAAACAAATAAGTAAAACGTCAATGGTTTGTAACTTATCTTTACACCTTCTGTTCTCTTTTCTTTTCCAGATACAAAACGGTCGTAGGGAGCTAGAGCGATCAAGTTGCAATTTATTAATATTTACGATATGAACTTGTTAACTGAATAAATTAACCATAATAAAAAAAAACCTCAAGTGTTTGGAGGTTTTCTGATTTAATTAAAAGCAGCAGTTAAATAAATTCCGTCGACTGCTTCATTTTTACTATTTTTTTTGGAACTGTTATGGGTTTGTTGTAAGATTCGCAGCTTGTTCGATAGCTATTGCAACAAGGAAGTTTTAACACAATTTGTACGCAAGAAGCGTTGAGAATTATTTGAAAAAACCTCAAAGAATTATCACATCTAATTTTGAAAAATTATTTTGCACACGTTTTTCTTTGAAATTATCACATGATGGAAATGCTAAGGGATATTTTTTATTCCATGCGGAAGACCATAGTGTTGGGCAAGTATTCCATCAAAAAAGTTCCACAAAGTGACCCTGTATAAGTATAAAATACTACAGGAGCTATTTAAATAGTTGATGTAGGAGTAGAGTTTATTATTTCTTCAGCAATTGGAACATAGAAAATCCACGAATCATGTAAGTTAACACAAAGGATTCTTAGATATTGAATTAATTCCTTAATGGATCTTTCCGAAGGATTACTACAAGGATGTCTAATATACCTAAATAAAAAAATAAGTAATTTAGAATTTTGGAAACATCTTCCATTATCCATTATAATTATTTTAGGTATTCCAATAGTTTAAAAATAATTCTTTAAACAATTACTTACAACATTACCACTACAATTACAAGTTGGATAAAAACGGACCAATTTAGTAAAACAATCTAATACAATTAATATGTTTTTATATCCATCAGAAGGTACAACATGTTTATGTTGTAAAAAATCTCCCTGAATAAAGTGTGTAATTATAAGTTTTGCGACACCAAGTGTCGACTCGTCTTAGCGATCACGTACGCAAATGGTATGCATTAAGTGTAAATGTAAATCTTTTAAAATTGTTATAGCATGTAATTTTGGTAAAACTATTAAATATTTATCCTTTACTTTCTTCACTAACATACCATCATTAATACTATAATCCCTATAAGAATTTTGACTCCTAATTTCTTTAAAAATATGATGTAATTCTTTTGATTGTTGATAAGAAAGTAAATTTTCTCTCATATAAAGTTCATAATTAAAATTTTCAAGCAATATTGTATTCACCGAAAAAAAAATTTATGTTTTCTATTTGTAATCAACTACAAAATTTTGTTTTCCAGTAATAAATTCTATATCAAAATCAAAATTTTATATGATTACATAATATCTATAAATTTTTATTCAAAATCCTTGTTTTTAAAATAGATGATATTGCTTTATTATCACTTTGTAATATAAATTTGCGACCGAGTAAATAAAATTTAAATTTTATAATGCTATAAACGACTGCTAACATTTCTTTTTCAGCTGTTCTGAAAGAAAGAAGGTTACTATAAAAATGAGTTTTAATTCCAATAAAAGCTGATTCATGTTATTCAATCCATTTAAATTTCGCATTTTTTTGAAGAAAATCATACAATAGAATACATGATTTTGATACATTTGGTATACATTTTTTAGTTTAACAATCTGTGACGCGTCTGAGTGTGCGTTTTTATATTGCGTCGTTTTGGGGATTTACTTGTTTGGAGTTGGCTGTTTAGTTGGCATCCGTGTACCCTAAAACTGACGTCTCGGTGGTTCACAAAAATGATACTTTCTTTTTCCTATTAAATCGTCGTAGTGAAAGGGTGTATTTGGAGAATGCTGTTTAAAAACTGAACCATTGGACACGTGTTTAATAAATGGCGAGTGCAGTAAATTCGTCCCATTTTAATTAGGGAATAAACCTTTGGTTACGATTCAAGTGTAAGTAGCTTTCTTTCTTTTACGTTCCTTTGTTTTAGTGAAATATTTGTTCTTACGGGTTCTAGTAATTCTAGGCGCCTTTTTTTCTCTTCTTGTTTTCGTTTTGGTGTTTGCTGTCGTTTTGGACGTTCGTTCGACGTACTCGTTACGTGGTAATTTGTCGCTGAATATCGAATGAGGAATTGACTGGCAACTTTAGTAAACTAATTACGAAGACTACTAGACTTCTCTGGGAAATAAGCTTCCCGCAAGGCCATCATCAGTTCAAGGCCACCACTCAAGATAAGCCGGTTATCTACTCATTGGTGCAATCCAGCAACTGTTATCAGTGTAGACCATTTTAAGTTTCTTTTTTTCGTGGATACTCAGATATTGGATTTGGATACGAGAGCTGTTATCTCGAGCGACTAACTGTCAAACCCGGAAAACTCCTGGTTACACGAGCTAAGTTATTTATTTATGCATGCCATTAATTAATTAATTTTATCGCGTTATGTATTTGTATCGTGGTTGAAAGTTTAACACCGTATCTTTGTTGCGCCTATTTATTATTATAATGTGAGCTTGAAGGATCCTTTCAGTACAATCATTTATGTGCGCGTTGAAATTATTAATTTAAATAATCGGCCACGTTCCGGTACCCGTCGTCATTAGCATTAAGTACCTTTTGAACCATAGTTTGTCGTGCCGTGCGACTTATGTGAAGAGATTTAACAGGGTTCGTGACGTTCAATTCAACTAATTTATTAGGGGGCGCTTATGCCTCAACGTCATATACCTATTTGTTAACTCGCTCTCGTGCATGAATCGTATCTGGGAGTTAGTTAGATATATGCTATTGATTTTATTTGATATTGGTATTGTTGTGTGTGTCTCGATATGTAGGTCGAACTACAGTCGCTAACACAATATATTGATTTCTGTGCACCTACGGTTTATTTATTTTTGGATCTACGAGTACCTAGTGGCTCTAGATATTTCTCTTACAGAATCCTAGGTGGCGCCTTATAAATTTTCAGAGCAGGGTAGAGACCCCGTTGTGAACGATTTTCAATACACCCACGACCACTTCCGACTAATTAAGAGCTGCCGTGTTGGGTCATCTAACACTGCGATACTTTACTTTATTGGTTACAAATACACCGTAACAAATCCTAAAAAACTTTGTAATTTTTAACATTATTAGGACGTATTAATTTTTTAATTTCGTCTAATCGTTTTTCTTTTAACATTGTACCAAATTCGTTAACAATATTCACAAATATGAAAGTGATTTTTTAAAAAATTTACATTTATTAAGATTTAATTTCGTTCCGTTTTGACTTAAAGTGTCTAGTATTTGTTTTAAATGGTTACTATGTTCTTGATTGTTTTCAGAGAAAATTAATATGTCATCTATTTCTTTTTTTTCGCCGCAGTTTCCTACGGACTCTTACTTATAGGAAGGTGATTCGAAAAGAAAAATTCTATTTCAGTGTAAATGCGACGTTTCGCATTGTAAGGACAATGCTTCTTCGGGCACTAAATTTTTATTAAAAAAACAGACAATTAGTTAAGAACATCAGGTAACTTTACTACAGATGACTATAGTTTTTTACATATAATTAAAATTAGAATAAAATGGTAATAAATAATATTAGTATATATATATATATATATATATATATATATATATATAAATTGTTTTCTCTTTTTGGACAAATTTGATGAAAGTGTAAATAAGATTATTTTGTTATGATTATTACATTAGAGTGGATAAAACATAAAATATTAATCACTATATTTACAAGAACATTTCAAAAGAAGCTTGATCATTTTGTGTAACAATATTGATTGATTACAGGTGAATAAAAATTTATTGTAAAATTTAAGATAATAGTTAAAAATAATTAATTACTACTGACGTATTGAAATAATATGATGTTATGTAAGATGGTAAAGTATTCTTTTCGGTAATGATTTGGTTTTTTTCTAGTTCAAATAAACTTTTTGGATTTTCGTAGTTATTATCAATTAAAACATACTTAGAATTTAGACAAGAATTTATAAAAAATGTTTTGGCTCGGGATTTACTTCAGCTACAACCTCAATAGCATTTTGGTTGTATTGTGGTGTAATTTCGTTTTGATGTACAATTCTGAGTTGATACATAATTTTGAGATGATATATTTTGTACTGGTACATAATTCTGTGATTGCTTATCATTTTCGATTGAATTTTATGATGTTGATGGTTGTTGATATTGTGATTGTACTTAAAGTTCTGGTTGTGTATTCTGTATATAATTTCTGTTTTCTTCATGTTGTCTAAATTTTTGATGATGAAATGGTTTGTATTTATATGGTTGTTGTTCTTCTTGTTGTCGTTGATAAGGTTTCGTGTTATTGTGAAATTTGTATAAATCATCATATTGTCTTAAAACTCTTTGAATGTACAGTTACGGATTTTGTAATTTCAAAATCAAAATGTCTAGCTAAATGTTTTATTAATTCATGTTCTGATAATTTTGGTGTTACGTTTTGTACAACAGAGTATTGAAATAATTTTCCTTTAAACATGTTTTATTAGGATTATGTTTTCCAATAAATATATCGCTTCTAATTTAATTTTGCTCCGTTTCAGACCAAAATTTTCTAAAAATTGATTTTTAAAAAATCTTCAAAACATTGCACTGTAGGCTCAAAAATCAAAAACCGTACACTTGCATCATCGGTTAAGGATGATCGTAGAATGTTACATATTTATAAACAAGGTGAATGTTCTGCGATGACACGTTTGACAGGATTTAGAAATGTCACCGGACACGTATGACCTCCGTCATATTTGGGTATTAATTCCTTTAATTTGAAATTAGTTTGAACAGAATTTGAATGATTTTGTGAGTAATTAACATTTTGTATATGTGACGTTGACGTGTCTGTTGACGTGTTACGTTGTGATGATGTATTACCTTCGAAATACGTAATTTTATGCTCCAAAGATCCAATACGAGTTTCTAATTTGGATTGATTTGTTACAGGTTCTTGCATATTTGATATTTGACTTTTTATGTATTCCACATCCTCTTCTGATTCAGTTCTAGGTTTAGGCATTTTAATAGTTTAGAGGTAGGAAATTGCAGTAGTTCGAACACCTAATTATGAATTAAAATATTAAATAAATTTGAAGAATATAATATTTCGACTTAAACGGTCTCCAAATTTGTTAAGTTGCAAAAAATACTAAAATAAAATTACCTGTATATTGATTTAAGAATAAATTTACATAACACATTTTATGTATTTTTTAGTGTTTTATTGTATTATATCCACTTCCTTCTTCTATGATTTATGAATTTTCCTCTTTGATTTAATGACATTATCTCTTGATTAAACAACGAATTCTATTGCCATTTTCTTTATGCTGGAGAACCTTCTATACTAAGATATATTCTTTTTCTTGATTATAGTTTTATTTTTATTAAAATCGTGTATTTTTTATTAAACTCGTGTTAGTATACCTACAACAAATCTGTAATTTTCTTTCTTCTTCTTTTTTTATTAAATTAAATTGTTCTTCTTCTATTTTTTTCGTCGCCCAAAGATTTTTTTAATAGTAGAAATTTTAATGGTTGGTAATGTTAAAATGTAATTTACAAACATTAAATTTAAAAATGAATTCTTAAAATAAAATGGTAATTTTTTAAACATTTAAAAAAAATAACAAAACGAAAAGCTTGGTATATGAACCACACACTACAATATGGTCTTAATATTTACCAAATATTTTTTTAATATTTTTACAAATGCTTAGATAAATTTTACTGAAAATTTCTTAAATGCTGTGGAATAAATATATTTTTTCCGTCGACCGTGCATTTATGACTTACATTAATTTATACAAAATTGATTGCTAATGACACATATTAATTAAAGATTTTCTATTAATGAACGATTTTAGTATAGGCAACAAGTATACATCTGTAGTACATCAAGTTGCCATTTTATCTGTCAATCAACTACAATATGAAAATATAAATACAAAATCTGTCATAATTTGTAGCAAAGCAAATTTTAATATTAACAAATGGACATTCATTTACAGTTGTAATAAATCTTCAATTTGTTCACACAAACTTTGAGACATTTTTGTACTGTGCGAAACATTCCGATGATAACACTTAATAATATTTAATGGTCTTCAGCTCATCTATTTTACCAACTATTGTCTCACGCAGTCCTTCAATATTGTTTACTCATTGTTCAAAAGTTAAATTCTTCAAGCATGGCTGTAAGAAAAAATAAAAACTATAAAAAAGGAATAGCCCGGTAAACATCCCGACTACTAAATATATTTTTTGGAGGTGTAGTGGAACCACTTTAACAAAACGTTTTTTTTATAAACTCTACATGCGCATGTTGTGTGAAACAAAACCATTAAAGTGAAACCAAGCTTCACCGTTAAAGAATCTAAGCTAATATGTCTCCGATAAAAATGTTACAAAACTATTGCCACTATTGAGCACCCGCAGAATAATCAACCCTGTCTCAATAAGTTGGTGGACCACTTGCACACAGTAGGGATATAAAGAATATCTTTGTTCGGAATGATGTGACAGTTATTATTGAAAGTTGTATTACAGGCAACATAGAGATGTACTTTGGTTTTTTGCGTGATTTATCAAACATTGTCAACCACTTCTGGTGTGGTCTTTGTAGGTGCATCATTATTTTGATTAAGCACTAATCCGTTCTCACAAAAAATTTAATACAAGTTTTTTCGCTGTGATGAAAACTATTGTATTTCGACACAACAATTGTAATTGAGTATCTCATTCTCGATCAACTTAGTGGCATTAATTAAAATACTGTTAGCAAATAGCCATACAAAAGACAAAAAGGTAAAGAATGATCAAAAGCAAAGGTCACAAAAAAGTAGAAACAATGAAGTTAGGTTATGTTATATAATTCAAAAATTGTGATTAGTTCCCAAAAACGGTACTTTCTAAAGGTGCGTTCACAATTGCATACCTTTTCTAAAATTATTAAATTATAATTTTATTACAACTACAGAGTACGGTCGACGGAAAAGTCGTGTAACTAACTCTTGAATTAAACGGCGATTAGCAATCTCAAACAGTAACGCGCACAATATTCCTCTTTATTGATGTCATCATCGACATAATATATACTACAACAGTCTAAAACATATTCGTTATTTAAAGATTTTTTTACATTGTCCCACTATTTTAAAAAGTCTAGTAAGTGCACATTGTGTTATTTCAGGATTAAAATGTTTAAAAATTATTTGATAAGTTTAATAACGAGCCTTCTGGTGCCTTCTCTAACTATTTTATGTCCTCAAAGTTTTTTGGATCTAGACAAAAAAAAATATGCTCTAACACTTGTGTTTATTTCAAAACTAGGTGAAATTTCTTTAATAACGCAATCCATTATCCGGTAATATACATCAATCTTGAATTTGTTAGAACCATGCTCCAAAGTGATAGAGCCACCACCTTGTTTTGGCCT
Source organism: Abscondita cerata (assembly GCA_030710515.1). Taxonomy (NCBI): domain Eukaryota; kingdom Metazoa; phylum Arthropoda; class Insecta; order Coleoptera; family Lampyridae; genus Abscondita; species Abscondita cerata. Next base: position 735,198 of record JALBCR010002316.1, on the reverse strand, counting down.
CCTTGCCAGGAAACATTTCAGCTCAACAATTAGATTGTTTAACTCCTAGTAAAATAATCTACTATTTATGTAGAGTGACGAACCGCATGATTTTTTTGTAATCGGTGCGATAATTTCGGGACGAACTTTTTAAGCTTCAATAAACAATTTTTATTCTTTCTTTTAGTGTCTGTTTGCTGACAAAGGGGTTAGAAATAATGTACCTGTGTGTTTGATTTGTAATTTATTGTGCAATTTACATAATTAATAATATAAACGTGCAATTTATTTCAACAAGAATTTTGCTTTTTCAATACGGTTAGAATTGTGGAAACTCAAAATCGTTCGGCATTTTACAGCTTGTTCTGTGCTGTGGTATTTTATTGGGACGGATTGTTTTCTACTGCTATATATGAAATTAAAAGAAAATAAATAAAGTTATAATAATTTTGTTTCTTACCGGGCGTTGTTACGGTGCCATTACAAAAGGGTCGCTCAGTGATAGTAGTAATATTATTTTTCCCAATGCCATCAGCTGCTTTGTCTTGTGGCAACTATAACCATCAATTGGCTTAAATAAATCTATTTTATTTAAAAAATAAGAAATACTTACAAAATTAATATTGGTATTTTGTTGGGGCGGCTTGTTTTCCACTGCTATATATAAAATTAAAAGAAAATAAATAATGTTATAATAATTTTGTTTCTTACCGGGCGTTGTTACGGTGCCATTAGAAAAGGGTCGCTCAGTGATAGTAGTAATATTATTTTTCCCAATGCCATCAGCTGCTTTGTCTTGTGGCAACTATAACCATCAATTGGCTTAAATAAATCTATTTTATTTAAAAAATAAGGAATACTTACAGAATGAATATTGGTATTTTGTTGGGGCGGCTTGTTTTCCACTGCTATATATAAAATTAAAAGAAAATAAATAATGTTATAATAATTTTGTTTCTTACCGGGCGTTGTTACGGTGCCATTACAAAAGGGTCGCTCAGTGATAGTAGTAATATTATTTTTCCCAATGCCATCAGCTGCTTTGTCTTGTGGCAACTATAACCATCAATTGGCTTAAATAAATCTATTTTATTTAAAAAATAAGGAATACTTACAGAATGAATATTGGTATTTTGTTGGGGCGGCTTGTTTTCCACTGCTATATATAAAATTAAAAGAAAATAAATAATGTTATAATAATTTTGTTTCTTACCGGGCGTTGTTACGGTGCCATTAGAAAAGGGTCGCTCAGTGATAGTAGTAATATTATTTTTCCCAATGCCATCAGCTGCTTTGTCTTGTGGCAACTATAACCATCAATTGGCTTAAATAAATCTATTTTATTTAAAAAATAAGGAATACTTACAGAATGAATATTGGTATTTTGTTGGGGCGGCTTGTTTTCCACTGCTATATATAAAATTAAAAGAAAATAAATAATGTTATAATAATTTTGTTTCTTACCGGGCGTTGTTACGGTGCCATTACAAAAGGGTCGCTCAGTGATAGTAGTAATATTATTTTTCCCAATGCCATCAGCTGCTTTGTCTTGTGGCAACTATAACCATCAATTGGCTTAAATAAATCTATTTTATTTAAAAAATAAGGAATACTTACAGAATTAATATTGGTATTTTGTTGGGGCGGCTTGTTTTCCACTGCTATATATAAAATTAAAAGAAAATAAATAATGTTATAATAATTTTGTTTCTTACCGGGCGTTGTTACGGTGCCATTAGAAAAGGGTCGCTCAGTGATAGTAGTAATATTATTTTTCCCAATGCCATCAGCTGCTTTGTCTTGTGGCAACTATAACCATCAATTGGCTTAAATAAATCTATTTTATTTAAAAATAAGGAATACTTACAGAATTAATATTGGTATTTTGTTGGGGCGGCTTGTTTTCCACTGCTATATATAAAATTAAAAGAAAATAAATAATGTTATAATAATTTTGTTTCTTACCGGGCGTTGTTACGGTGCCATTAGAAAAGGGTCGCTCAGTGATAGTAGTAATATTATTTTTCCCAATGCCATCAGCTGCTTTGTCTTGTGGCAACTATAACCATCAATTGGCTTAAATAAATCTATTTTATTTAAAAAATAAGGAATACTTACAGAATGAATATTGGTATTTTGTTGGGGCGGCTTGTTTTCCACTGCTATATATAAAATTAAAAGAAAATAAATAATGTTATAATAATTTTGTTTCTTACCGGGCGTTGTTACGGTGCCATTAGAAAAGGGTCGCTCAGTGATAGTAGTAATATTATTTTTCCCAATGCCATCAGCTGCTTTGTCTTGTGGCAACTATAACCATCAATTGGCTTAAATAAATCTATTTTATTTAAAAAATAAGGAATACTTACAGAATGAATATTGGTATTTTGTTGGGGCGGCTTGTTTTCCACTGCTATATATAAAATTAAAAGAAAATAAATAATGTTATAATAATTTTGTTTCTTACCGGGCGTTGTTACGGTGCCATTAGAAAAGGGTCGCTCAGTGATAGTAGTAATATTATTTTTCCCAATGCCATCAGCTGCTTTGTCTTGTGGCAACTATAACCATCAATTGGCTTAAATAAATCTATTTTATTTAAAAAATAAGGAATACTTACAGAATTAATATTGGTATTTTGTTGGGGCGGCTTGTTTTCCACTGCTATATATAAAATTAAAAGAAAATAAATAATGTTATAATAATTTTGTTTCTTACCGGGCGTTGTTACGGTGCCATTAGAAAAGGGTCGCTCAGTGATAGTAGTAATATTATTTTTCCCAATGCCATCAGCTGCTTTGTCTTGTGGCAACTATAACCATCAATTGGCTTAAATAAATCTATTTTATTTAAAAAATAAGGAATACTTACAGAATTAATATTGGTATTTTGTTGGGGCGGCTTGTTTTCCACTGCTATATATAAAATTAAAAGAAAATAAATAATGTTATAATAATTTTGTTTCTTACCGGGCGTTGTTACGGTGCCATTAGAAAAGGGTCGCTCAGTGATAGTAGTAATATTATTTTTCCCAATGCCATCAGCTGCTTTGTCTTGTGGCAACTATAACCATCAATTGGCTTAAATAAATCTATTTTATTTAAAAATAAGGAATACTTACAGAATTAATATTGGTATTTTGTTGGGGCGGCTTGTTTTCCACTGCTATATATAAAATTAAAAGAAAATAAATAATGTTATAATAATTTTGTTTCTTACCGGGCGTTGTTACGGTGCCATTAGAAAAGGGTCGCTCAGTGATATTAGTAATATTATTTTTCCCAATGCCATCAGCTGCTTTGTCTTGTGGCAACTATAACCATCAATTGGCTTAAATAAATCTATTTTATTTAAAAAATAAGGAATACTTACAGAATTAATATTGGTATTTTGTTGGGGCGGCTTGTTTTCCACTGCTATATATAAAATTAAAAGAAAATAAATAATGTTATAATAATTTTGTTTCTTACCGGGCGTTGTTACGGTGCCATTAGAAAGGGTCGCTCAGTGATAGTAGTAATATTATTTTTCCCAATGCCATCAGCTGCTTTGTCTTGTGGCAACTATAACCATCAATTGGCTTAAATAAATCTATTTTATTTAAAAAATAAGGAATACTTACAGAATTAATATTGGTATTTTGTTGGGGCGGCTTGTTTTCCACTGCTATATATAAAATTAAAAGAAAATAAATAATGTTATAATAATTTTGTTTCTTACCGGGCGTTGTTACGGTGCCATTAGAAAAGGGTCGCTCAGTGATAGTAGTAATATTATTTTTCCCAATGCCATCAGCTGCTTTGTCTTGTGGCAACTATAACCATCAATTGGCTTAAATAAATCTATTTTATTTAAAAATAAGGAATACTTACAGAATTAATATTGGTATTTTGTTGGGGCGGCTTGTTTTCCACTGCTATATATAAAATTAAAAGAAAATAAATAAAGTTATAATAATTTTGTTTCTTACCGGGCGTTGTTACGGTGGCATTAGAACAGGGCCGCTCAGTGATAGTAGTAATATTATTTTTCCCATTGCCATCAGCTGCTTTGTCTTGTGGCAACTATAACCATCAATTGGCTTAGATAAATCTATTTTATTTAAAAAATAAGGAATACTTACAGAATTAATATTGGTATTTTGTTGAGGCGGCTTGTTTTCCACTGCTATATATGAAATTAAAAGAAAATAAATAAAGTTATAATAATTTTGTTTCTTACCGGGCGTTGTTACGGTGCCATTAGAAAAGGGTCGCTCAGTGATATTAGTAATATTATTTTTCCCATTGCCATCAGCTGCTTTGTCTTGTGGCAACTATAACCATCAATTGGCTTAGATAAATCTATTTTATTTAAAAAATAAGGAATACTTACAGAATTAATATTGGTATTTTGTTGGGGCGGCTTGTTTTCCACTGCTATATATAAAATTAAAAGAAAATAAATAATGTTATAATAATTTTGTTTCTTACCGGGCGTTGTTACGGTGCCATTAGAAAAGGGTCGCTCAGTGATATTAGTAATATTATTTTTCCCATTGCCATCAGCTGCTTTGTCTTGTGGCAACTATAACCATCAATTGGCTTAAATAAATCTATTTTATTTAAAAAATAAGGAATACTTACAGAATTAATATTGGTATTTTGTTGGGGCGGCTTGTTTTCCACTGCTATATATAAAATTAAAAGAAAATAAATAATGTTATAATAATTTTGTTTCTTACCGGGCGTTGTTACGGTGCCATTAGAAAAGGGTCGCTCAGTGATAGTAGTAATATTATTTTTCCCATTGCCATCAGCTGCTTTGTCTTGTGGCAACTATAACCATCAATTGGCTTAGATAAATCTATTTTATTTAAAAAATAAGGAATACTTACAGAATTAATATTGGTATTTTGTTGAGGCGGCTTGTTTTCCACTGCTATATATAAAATTAAAAGAAAATAAATAATGTTATAATAATTTTGTTTCTTACCGGGCGTTGTTACGGTGCCATTAGAAAAGGGTCGCTCAGTGATAGTAGTAATATTATTTTTCCCAATGCCATCAGCTGCTTTGTCTTGTGGCAACTATAACCATCAATTGGCTTAAATAAATCTATTTTATTTAAAAAATAAGGAATACTTACAGAATTAATATTGGTATTTTGTTGAGGCGGCTTGTTTTCCACTGCTATATATAAAATTAAAAGAAAATAAATAAAGTTATAATAATTTTGTTTCTTACCGGGCGTTGTTACGGTGCCATTAGAACAGGGTCGCTCAGTGATATTAGTAATATTATTTTTCCCATTGCCATCAGCTGCTTTGTCTTGTGGCAACTATAACCATCAATTGGCTTAGATAAATCTATTTTATTTAAAAATAAGGAATACTTACAGAATTAATATTGGTATTTTGTTGAGGCGGCTTGTTTTCCACTGCTATATATGAAATTAAAAGAAAATAAATAAAGTTATAATAATTTTGTTTCTTACCGGGCGTTGTTACGGTGGCATTAGAAAAGGGCCGCTCAGTGATATTAGTAATATTATTTTTCCCATTGCCATCAGCTGCTTTGTCTTGTGGCAACTATAACCATCAATTGGCTTAAATAAATCTATTTTATTTAAAAAATAAGGAATACTTACAGAATTAATATTGGTATTTTGTTGAGGCGGCTTGTTTTCCACTGCTATATATGAAATTAAAAGAAAATAAATAAAGTTATAATAATTTTGTTTCTTACCGGGCGTTGTTACGGTGCCATTAGAACAGGGTCGCTCAGTGATATTAGTAATATTATTTTTCCCAATGCCATCAGCTGCTTTGTCTTGTGGCAACTATAACCATCAATTGGCTTAAATAAATCTATTTTATTTAAAAATAAGGAATACTTACAGAATTAATATTGGTATTTTGTTGAGGCGGCTTGTTTTCCACTGCTATATATAAAATTAAAAGAAAATAAATAATGTTATAATAATTTTGTTTCTTACCGGGCGTTGTTACGGTGGCATTAGAAAAGGGCCGCTCAGTGATAGTAGTAATATTATTTTTCCCATTGCCATCAGCTGCTTTGTCTTGTGGCAACTATAACCATCAATTGGCTTAGATAAATCTATTTTATTTAAAAAATAAGGAATACTTACAGAATTAATATTGGTATTTTGTTGAGGCGGCTTGTTTTCCACTGCTATATATAAAATTAAAAGAAAATAAATAAAGTTATAATAATTTTGTTTCTTACCGGGCGTTGTTACGGTGCCATTAGAACAGGGCCGCTCAGTGATATTAGTAATATTATTTTTCCCATTGCCATCAGCTGCTTTGTCTTGTGGCAACTATAACCATCAATTGGCTTAAATAAATCTATTTTATTTAAAAATAAGGAATACTTACAGAATTAATATTGGTATTTTGTTGGGGCGGCTTGTTTTCCACTGCTATATATAAAATTAAAAGAAAATAAATAAAGTTATAATAATTTTGTTTCTTACCGGGCGTTGTTACGGTGCCATTAGAAAAGGGTCGCTCAGTGATAGTAGTAATATTATTTTTCCCAATGCCATCAGCTGCTTTGTCTTGTGGCAACTATAACCATCAATTGGCTTAAATAAATCTATTTTATTTAAAAATAAGGAATACTTACAGAATTAATATTGGTATTTTGTTGGGGCGGCTTGTTTTCCACTGCTATATATAAAATTAAAAGAAAATAAATAAAGTTATAATAATTTTGTTTCTTACCGGGCGTTGTTACGGTGCCATTAGAAAAGGGTCGCTCAGTGATATTAGTAATATTATTTTTCCCATTGCCATCAGCTGCTTTGTCTTGTGGCAACTATAACCATCAATTGGCTTAAATAAATCTATTTTATTTAAAAATAAGGAATACTTACAGAATTAATATTGGTATTTTGTTGGGGCGGCTTGTTTTCCACTGCTATATATAAAATTAAAAGAAAATAAATAAAGTTATAATAATTTTGTTTCTTACCGGGCGTTGTTACGGTGCCATTAGAAAAGGGTCGCTCAGTGATAGTAGTAATATTATTTTTCCCAATGCCATCAGCTGCTTTGTCTTGTGGCAACTATAACCATCAATTGGCTTAAATAAATCTATTTTATTTAAAAAATAAGGAATACTTACAGAATTAATATTGGTATTTTGTTGGGGCGGCTTGTTTTCCACTGCTATATATAAAATTAAAAGAAAATAAATAATGTTATAATAATTTTGTTTCTTACCGGGCGTTGTTACGGTGCCATTAGAAAAGGGTCGCTCAGTGATAGTAGTAATATTATTTTTCCCAATGCCATCAGCTGCTTTGTCTTGTGGCAACTATAACCATCAATTGGCTTAAATAAATCTATTTTATTTAAAAATAAGGAATACTTACAGAATTAATATTGGTATTTTGTTGGGGCGGCTTGTTTTCCACTGCTATATATAAAATTAAAAGAAAATAAATAATGTTATAATAATTTTGTTTCTTACCGGGCGTTGTTACGGTGCCATTAGAAAAGGGTCGCTCAGTGATAGTAGTAATATTATTTTTCCCAATGCCATCAGCTGCTTTGTCTTGTGGCAACTATAACCATCAATTGGCTTAAATAAATCTATTTTATTTAAAAATAAGGAATACTTACAGAATTAATATTGGTATTTTGTTGGGGCGGCTTGTTTTCCACTGCTATATATAAAATTAAAAGAAAATAAATAATGTTATAATAATTTTGTTTCTTACCGGGCGTTGTTACGGTGCCATTAGAAAAGGGTCGCTCAGTGATAGTAGTAATATTATTTTTCCCAATGCCATCAGCTGCTTTGTCTTGTGGCAACTATAACCATCAATTGGCTTAAATAAATCTATTTTATTTAAAAATAAGGAATACTTACAGAATTAATATTGGTATTTTGTTGGGGCGGCTTGTTTTCCACTGCTATATATAAAATTAAAAGAAAATAAATAATGTTATAATAATTTTGTTTCTTACCGGGCGTTGTTACGGTGCCATTAGAAAAGGGTCGCTCAGTGATAGTAGTAATATTATTTTTCCCAATGCCATCAGCTGCTTTGTCTTGTGGCAACTATAACCATCAATTGGCTTAAATAAATCTATTTTATTTAAAAATAAGGAATACTTACAGAATTAATATTGGTATTTTGTTGGGGCGGCTTGTTTTCCACTGCTATATATAAAATTAAAAGAAAATAAATAATGTTATAATAATTTTGTTTCTTACCGGGCGTTGTTACGGTGCCATTAGAAAAGGGTCGCTCAGTGATAGTAGTAATATTATTTTTCCCAATGCCATCAGCTGCTTTGTCTTGTGGCAACTATAACCATCAATTGGCTTAAATAAATCTATTTTATTTAAAAATAAGGAATACTTACAGAATTAATATTGGTATTTTGTTGGGGCGGCTTGTTTTCCACTGCTATATATAAAATTAAAAGAAAATAAATAATGTTATAATAATTTTGTTTCTTACCGGGCGTTGTTACGGTGCCATTAGAAAAGGGTCGCTCAGTGATAGTAGTAATATTATTTTTCCCAATGCCATCAGCTGCTTTGTCTTGTGGCAACTATAACCATCAATTGGCTTAAATAAATCTATTTTATTTAAAAATAAGGAATACTTACAGAATTAATATTGGTATTTTGTTGGGGCGGCTTGTTTTCCACTGCTATATATAAAATTAAAAGAAAATAAATAATGTTATAATAATTTTGTTTCTTACCGGGCGTTGTTACGGTGCCATTAGAAAAGGGTCGCTCAGTGATAGTAGTAATATTATTTTTCCCAATGCCATCAGCTGCTTTGTCTTGTGGCAACTATAACCATCAATTGGCTTAAATAAATCTATTTTATTTAAAAATAAGGAATACTTACAGAATTAATATTGGTATTTTGTTGGGGCGGCTTGTTTTCCACTGCTATATATAAAATTAAAAGAAAATAAATAATGTTATAATAATTTTGTTTCTTACCGGGCGTTGTTACGGTGCCATTAGAAAAGGGTCGCTCAGTGATAGTAGTAATATTATTTTTCCCAATGCCATCAGCTGCTTTGTCTTGTGGCAACTATAACCATCAATTGGCTTAAATAAATCTATTTTATTTAAAAATAAGGAATACTTACAGAATTAATATTGGTATTTTGTTGGGGCGGCTTGTTTTCCACTGCTATATATAAAATTAAAAGAAAATAAATAATGTTATAATAATTTTGTTTCTTACCGGGCGTTGTTACGGTGCCATTAGAAAAGGGTCGCTCAGTGATAGTAGTAATATTATTTTTCCCAATGCCATCAGCTGCTTTGTCTTGTGGCAACTATAACCATCAATTGGCTTAAATAAATCTATTTTATTTAAAAATAAGGAATACTTACAGAATTAATATTGGTATTTTGTTGGGGCGGCTTGTTTTCCACTGCTATATATAAAATTAAAAGAAAATAAATAATGTTATAATAATTTTGTTTCTTACCGGGCGTTGTTACGGTGCCATTAGAAAAGGGTCGCTCAGTGATAGTAGTAATATTATTTTTCCCAATGCCATCAGCTGCTTTGTCTTGTGGCAACTATAACCATCAATTGGCTTAAATAAATCTATTTTATTTAAAAATAAGGAATACTTACAGAATTAATATTGGTATTTTGTTGGGGCGGCTTGTTTTCCACTGCTATATATAAAATTAAAAGAAAATAAATAATGTTATAATAATTTTGTTTCTTACCGGGCGTTGTTACGGTGCCATTAGAAAAGGGTCGCTCAGTGATAGTAGTAATATTATTTTTCCCAATGCCATCAGCTGCTTTGTCTTGTGGCAACTATAACCATCAATTGGCTTAAATAAATCTATTTTATTTAAAAATAAGGAATACTTACAGAATTAATATTGGTATTTTGTTGGGGCGGCTTGTTTTCCACTGCTATATATAAAATTAAAAGAAAATAAATAATGTTATAATAATTTTGTTTCTTACCGGGCGTTGTTACGGTGCCATTAGAAAAGGGTCGCTCAGTGATAGTAGTAATATTATTTTTCCCAATGCCATCAGCTGCTTTGTCTTGTGGCAACTATAACCATCAATTGGCTTAAATAAATCTATTTTATTTAAAAAATAAGGAATACTTACAGAATGAATATTGGTATTTTGTTGGGGCGGCTTGTTTTCCACTGCTATATATAAAATTAAAAGAAAATAAATAATGTTATAATAATTT